>OZ004710.1:72890461-73420461 GCA_963924515.1 Vespertilio murinus
CAAAAGCACATAACTTCATTAGCAAAGATCTTTGTTTTAGATTTAAGATGACCTCTGCTCCATCAAAGTGTATATTAACAATTAGCAAACTATTAATTCCTATACCATAAATTAATTTGAAAGTGTACAGTTCATTGGTTTTTAGTGTGTTCACCGAGTTGTGCAACCATCACTACAATCTAATTTAGAATATTTTCATTACTTTAAAAAGAAAATAACCATTTGCGGTTGCTCCCCATTTCCTCTCTTCCCCAGCCTTAGGCAACCACTAATCTACTTTCTGTTTCTATTTATTTTTATAACATTTTAACTTGCAACATTATTGTTCTCATGCCTATTCCAGGTCATTGGATCAGAAGTTTAAAAGCTCTTAAACCAGCCAAATGTACATGTCCTGTGACATCCTCACCCAAAAACATTCAAAGGATGGTTTCCTGATGTAATGATCCATATTCTAAGGGTTTTTGATCTGCAACATGTGTTTCAAATTCTCTTCTGTTTGTGCCGCTTGTTAGAGGTACTAAACTTACTTAATTAGAAGGAATATAACTGTTCTGTCCAGACTCATAACTGAGTTTATTCTATTTGTGTTAACCATTCCAAGGCCTTCTGTAGGAAACAGCTTTAGGAATCTTCTGTAGCACACCATTATCTTCAGCAATAATGTCATCTTCAGCAATGTCTTCCTCCTTTGGCTCAGTGTTTGGTTCAATCTGCTGTGTACAGCCTAGAAGACTATTATCAGTAGGTTGGGTGAAGCTGCCAGAAATCTTACTGTTCCTAACATTATCCTGGTTTATCTTGCTGCTATGATGAGATTGCAGCTGTTTGCAATCATCATGTCTATTACTTGATCAAAACTCTTCCCATAACTTCTATATCATTAACTTCTGAAACTTCATTAATAGTCAATGAAACAGGCCCCCTGGAATACACAAGGAACACACAAGCCGTGTGGTATTTCTCTTAGGCTGAAACTGTCCCAGCTGCAGGGCCCTGGGGAGTGTTCAGTGTGGTTTTTAAAGGTGAACTTAACCCTACAATGTGTTTCTGGGTGAATATCCCCATCTGTAATTAAAGATAGGTTTGAAGTCTTGGGGCATACCAGTGACTGGCTGGATGTTGCTTTTCTTCCGTGGTTGACAGGACACAGTGCATTGGTTAGAACATTTTACTTCATTAGAGTGTTTGTACCAAAGATACTGTTTCTTTCTTCCTTCTTTTGCATTAAAATCGTAAGCAGTGGGTTGGCTGTATTTATCAGCATTATTTATAGGTAGTAAGTTTCCCTGGAGGTCTGCATAGCCTAATAAAATGTCAACATGACATATCTTATGAACATGTAGTAATCCACAAAACTCAAAATGTCTGAATTTTGCTCCTTCTAGCAAAAACGGATGAAATTCAGTGCCATACCCGCTCTTTCCCACCAGGAAATCTTGTTAAACACATCTCACATCTTTCCCTGCAGCAACAGTCATGCTGAGTGTGGGCTATCCCTCATGAGCACTAGGTGGATGCAGCCCAGGAGCCTACAGCTCACCAAGTGCACCTGCACTGGTGACTTGGGTTTCAATGCTGAGCTCCCCGGAGCTTCACAGGGCTCATTGGTGGCAGGTGGAAACACAACTCCCTTCTGCCCTCCTTCCCTCTGCTTTGGTGGCTGCAGGGCTCCTGTGGAGTAGGATGAAGCAACTAGGCCATCCACCTCCTTGCTCATCCACCTCCCACACAGCTGGGCTTCTGGCTCAGGCCAGAGGTACCATCCTGAGAAACATTAAGTGAAAATATTATTAAACTCACTTTGGAGAAAAAGATCACCTTTAATCCTGCCACCTTAACACATTCTACCCACTTATTAAAAACTACAGGCCCAGGCCGGGACTGGTTTGGCTCAGTGGATAGAGCATTGGCCTATGGACTGAAAGGTCCATAGGTTCGATTCCGGTCAAGGGCATGTACCTTGGTTGCGGGCGCATCCCCAGTAGGGGGTGTGCAAGAGGCAGCTGATTGATGATTCTCTCTCATCGATGTTTCTAACTCTTCTATCCCTCTCTCTGTGAAAAATCAATAAACTATATTTTAAAAAACAAAACAAAACTACAGGCCCGGTGCACAAAATTTGTGCACTCAGGGGTCTCTCAGCCCGGCCTGCACCCTCTCGTAATCCAGGAGACCTTGGGGATATCCAACTGACAGGATCATGGGAAGTGGACCTAAGTAGTCAGTCGGACATTCTTAGCACTGCCACAGAGGCAGGCGAGTCTGTCACCACTACCAGTGCACTTGCCAGCTGTGAGCCCGGCTTCTGGCTGAGCAGTGCTCCCCCTGTGGGAGCTCACTGACCACCAGGGGGCAGCTCCTGTGTTGAGCGACTGGTCTTTCTGCCATTCAGTCGATGTGTATATTAGCCTTTTATTATATAGGATTTTCTTTTTGTACTTAATCCTATTCATGAATACTTTTTAATGTTATTAAAATTTTTCACAAGCAACATTTTTAATAACTACATATATTATTTATCTAATCATGCCTGCACAGTTATTTAGTTTGCTTCCACCTTTCACTATCCCATATAGTAAAGAGGTAATATGCAAATTGACCATCACTCCAACACATAAGATGGATAGCAGGGAGGGCAGCTGGGAGGAACCATGCCTGCAAGGGAGGGCAGTTGGGGGGAACCAACCTGTAGGGGGAGGCAATTGGGGGTGGCCATGCCTGTAGAGGAAAGCAGTTAGAGATGACCGGGCCAGCAGGGAGGGCAGTTGGGGGCAACCAGGCCTGCAAGGGAAGATAGTTGGGGGCGACCAGGCCAGCAGAGGAGGCCAGTTAGAGTTGAACATGTCAGCAGGGGAGGGCAGTTAGGGGCGACCAGGCTGGTGAGGGAGGTAAGTTAGGGGTGAACAGGCCAGCAGAGAAGGACAGTTATGGGCGACCAGGCCTATAGGGGAGGGCATTTTTGGGCAAACAGGCCAGCAGAGGAGGGCAGTTAGGGGTAATCTGGCCAATAGGGGAGCAATTAGGCATCAATCAGGCTGGCAGGGGAGTGGTTAGGGGGTGATCAGGCTGGCAGGCAGAAACAGGGGAAATTGGGCAGGTGGGCAGGTGAGCAAGTGGTTGGGAGCCAGCAGTCCTGGATTGTGAGAGGTGCCCCAGATTGGACAGGGTACAGGCTGGGCTGAGGGACACCCCTCCACTCCCCGTGCATGAATTTTGTGCACCGGGTCTCTAGTTATAAATAAAGCCATGACAAACATCTTATGTATATCTTCCTCACATTTCAGATCATTTCTTAAAGTAGATTCCTAGATATAGATTCTGATAAGCATTATAAGCATTGCCAAATTTCTTTCCCAAAAGGTTCTACTTACATTTTTTAAGCATGAGTGAGCATGCCCATTTTCATCATACCCTTGACGGCATAATTGTTTTTAATCTTATAATTTAATTGCCTTCTAGGTCTTGTCTATGAGTATATATTTTCATACAGTATCAGTCAGATGTACCTCCTATTTTATATTCCTCTCCCCCATTAAAATTGCCTTTGTTTTGTATATTTCATAATAAAAACCCAGGGAATAGAAACTTTTGTATTATATGCAAATACCAAGTATGTGGGTCTTTTGTGTGCATTTTTCTCTCTCCTCCAAAAGTCCATATTCCCACATTATCACTAAATTGGCAGTCAGCCTCTTCTCTTCGGCACCTGCCAGTGGCTGTCTTTACCTAGTTGACTAGGCTATATATACATATACTGTGTGTATGTATATTTTAAACACATCTCACATCTTAAAGTCTTCCATACCCCCCATATAACCATGTACCTCTACTTGCTGATTCTTTTTTGCCAGTGTTTGCTTCCATAGTGCCATTTTCTCAAGCACTGTTCCCCTAAAGATTTTTTTCTGTGCCTTCTTACCTTTCTGCTTACCCAGTACAAAGACCAAACATGCTTTTACAAAGAAGCCTTAAATTATCTCAACATACTTTTTTTAATTATCAGTGAATCTTTTTTTAAATATATTTTATTGATTGTTTACAAAGAGAAAGAGAGAGGGATAGAGAATTAGAAACATCGATGAGAGAGACATCGATAAGCTGCCTCTTGCACACCCCCACTGGGGATGTGCCTGCAACCAATGTACATGCCCTTGACCGGAATCGAACCTGGGACCCTTCAGTCCACAGACTGACGACGCTCTATCCACTGAGCCAAACCGGTTTCAGCAGCAGTGAATCTTTTTTTAAATATGTTTGTTTTTTTATTGATTTTTAGAGAGAGAGGAAAGGAAAGGGAGAGAAACATCAAATCATCAACATCAATCAAACATGCCTCCTGCTGGGGAATCTAGCCTGAAACCCAGGCACGCGCCCTGACCGGGAATCAAACCAGCAGACCTTTTGATGCATGGTTCAACACTCAACCACTGAGCCATACTGGCTGGGCTTAGCATACTTTAATGCGTTCAGACTTTTTTATACTCAAAAAGCATTTTATCACCCTTTTCCAATACCCATACCTATTTCATTCTGTATTTATAGTTCCTGTGCTCTGTGTATACTTATTTTTTAAATATCCTCTTCCACACCTTCATTGCACTTAAATGCTTTAAAAAAATTTCTCCCTTTCTTTTGGAGTCTTCTTCCAAAGCCAAGGTTTCTGTCTTTTGTCAGTCATCATTATACCTTTCACTTTTAACTAGTCTGGTAATTTCATTTTCTCACCCTTCTGCAGAAGCTCTCACTCTGATACTGTATATGTAGTGTTGAGTGCTTCTGAATAAATACCTGCTTTTTTAGAAAAATATTTTATTGATTTCAGAGAGGGAAGGTTAGATAGAAACATCAGTTTTTAAAACAGTGAAATCTAGACTATTAGCATAGAAATAACCCCTAGGACAATGAGGTCTCCACTTGAAAGCTTCAAATAGAGACTTTCCTGCTAATAATATTGAATGGTGGAGTTCTATATAATATCTGAAATAAGGTGGCTGCTTAAACCACACAAAACGTACACTATTGTGAAATGACAATGAATTATTGATTTTACACTTTTATTTTGATTGATCTGAGAAAACATCTCAGAGAAAGTAATTTTTATATGGATTATATTGAGCATTAATTCTTCAGGGCAATTAGTACTTAGAAATGTTTAGTACTCTCTCATAGTCAATGTTGAAATACCTTCCAATGATGTAAGGAACTCATATTCCACAAGGCATTCCAACCCATTTTGTACTGCTATTGATTATTATAACCACTCATCCTTGTATTGGTTTAAAAATCTATAGTAGTTATGTTTCTTTTTAAAAAATATTTTTATTGATTTCAGAGAGGAAAGTAGAGGGAGAAAAAGATAGAAACATCAATGATGTGAGAGAATCATTGATTGGCTGCCTCCTGCACGCACCCTACTGGGGATCAAGCCCACAACCTGGGCTTCTGCTCTTGACCAGAATTGAACCTGGGACCCTTCAGTTCATAGGCTGATACTCTATCTACAAAGCCAAACCCCCTGGGGCTAGTTAGTTTCTTGATTTTAATTCTGCCCTCACTCTTCACAGAATATGGAGCCCTCTTCTATGTGATAGCATCTTAGATATCTAAAAGCAGTTATTTTATCCTCCATATCCTTCTCTTCACAATTTTTCCCCTTTGTGATAAACACACTCAGCTCTTCCAACTGTTTCTCATAGGACACCATTTTCATCCTGATTGCTCTTTAAGGACATTATACTTTGTTAATGTGTGTAATGTCCCTTCTAAAATTTGTTCAGAATTTAAAATAATATTCATAGTATAGCTGAATTGGCTCTGGATGTTGCACATCTGGACATTAATGCAGCCTGAAGTTGCTTTAAGTTTTTTTATCAGCCATGTAGTGTTGGCTCATAATGAATTTGTAATTAACTAAAATTCCAAGATTTTATTCTGCTTTGCCTCAACGTGACTTCTTTCCAAATCAAGTTTCCATCTTCATTTAGTTGTACAGCATATTTTTCAAGTCAGATTGTAAAATTTTACACATATCCTTGTTAATTTATCTCATTAGCCTATCAGCCAGCCTTGGCTTCTTTGAATCTTGATTTTTGACATCCAGTTTATGCTGATTGAACAAAGGACCTTGAAGCTCGTATCAGAATATTTTTAGATATCTTAGAAACAATCAAAAGTCATGGAGATTCTTCCAAAAATTGTATGCAGCTATACCTCAGCTTTTGAGGTATATGTGAATTAATGCCATTGTAAACTTACATAGTCAAGAAGGACTGATATCCATTGCCAGCCCACAAGACAGAAGCCTTGTTGAACATTAAGAGGGATGATGTTCCAAGTCATACTGTGCCGACATAATGTCAAAAGAGCTGGTTATTCTTCCTAAGAAATCCATTAATGCACTTACGAAGTAGAGACAGAGACATTGTGACTGTTCTTTTATTTTTCATTTGACAAGCATATACAGAGTACAGTGTTAGGAACTGTGAAATTCTGGAGAATCAGGTTTGCTTGAGTCAAGTCAGATTTCAGCCTATTGTCCCAGGGAAATTATTAGTAGCGTGTTTTCACTTTCAAAAAGTGTCTAGGTTTTGAAGATAAGTAACTGACCGTCCTTCTCATAATCCAACTAGTTCCTCTTGGGTTTTTTTTTTTTTAACCTGGGTTAAAGATGACACAGTTATGATTTGGCAGATGTAATGAGGCTGCAATGGTATTTTATTGACTTTTTTTACAGAGAGGAAGGGAGAGTGATAGAGAGTTAGAAACATCCATGAGAGAGAAACATCTACCAGCTGCCTCCTGCACACTCCCTACTGGGGATGTGCCCGTAACCAAGGTACATGCCCTTGGCCAGAATTGAACCTGGGGCCCTTGAGTCCGCAGGCTGACGCTCTATCCACTGAGCCAAACTGGTTAGGGCTGCAATGGTACTTCTTATGTTTGAACTTCATTGGCCATGGGAAGTTGGCAGCAAAGGGAATTACACATACTGTACTAGTATTCCTCCTGAGCCCCCCCCTCTAGAGGGCAGCAGTATATACATCTAAAATGATCCAATTTCAATGAAATATGCCCTCTGTTTATGCATGAAAATCAGAAACTTGATGTTCTTAAAGAACCCATTGGAATCATTATTGTGAACACTTTCTCTTTTGTTAAGCAAAAAAATTAAAATTAATTCGTTAGCATTCTGAACATTCTTTTTTTGAAAATTGTAGAAACTGAACTTTGATGCTTCGAATATATAATAATCCATTATAGCAATTATGCATAGACTTTAAGAATCTACATATTTTATGCTTTCATGTTTCCCCTAATTAATGATTTCACATGGTTAATTTTAATATATTCTGCATCACAGTTTCTATATTTGTGTGAAAATAAGCACTTAAAAATGAATAGTTCTGTTCTACTTGCTTAAGTATTTCCTCTAAAAGAGAAAACAAAAATGCTATATTTTACTTTATGACTTAAAAACATGTGGTAATGTAGAACTCTAGTATTTAGAATTAGAACGGTTTTTAGAGATTGTGTAATTTTATAAGTGGGTAATTTGTTAGTTCCTAATATCAAAAGTGATTTCCTAATTAATGTTCTCTTTTTAGAAAAGGTGGACAAGTCCTATTTTCAAGAGAAGATGACTTTTAACTGTTTTGGAGGATCTAAAACTTGTGTACCTGCAGCCATCGATAAGGATGAAGAATTTGTAGAAGAGTTTAATAGATTAAAAACTTTTGCTAACTTCCCAAGTAGTAGCCCTGTTTCAGCATCAACGCTAGCTCGAGCTGGTTTTCTGTATACTGGTGAAGGAGACACCGTGCAGTGCTTTAGTTGTCACGCAGCAGTAGATAGATGGCAGTATGGAGACTCAGCAGTTGGAAGACACAGGAAAGTATCCCCAAATTGCAGATTTATCAATGGCTTTTATTTTGAAAATAATGCCGCGCAGCCTACCAATTCTGGCATCCAGAATGGTCAGTACAAAGCTGAAAACTACCTGGGAGACAGAAATCATTTTGCTGTAGACAGGTCATCTGAGACTCACGCAGACTATCTTTTGAGAACTGGACAGATTGTAGATATGTCCGACACTGTATACCCGAGGAACCCTGCCATGTGTAGTGAAGAGGCTCGATTAAAGTCATTTCAGAACTGGCCAGACTATGCCCACTTAACCCCAAGAGAGTTAGCTAGTGCTGGGCTCTACTATACAGGTGTTGATGATCAAGTGCAGTGCTTTTGTTGTGGTGGAAAACTGAAAAATTGGGAGCCTTGTGATCGTGCATGGTCAGAACACAGGCGACACTTTCCCAATTGCTTCTTTGTTTTGGGACGGAATGTTAATGTTCGAAATGAACCTGATGTCCTGGGTTCTGATAGGAATTTCCCAAATTCAACAAATTCACCAAGAAACCCAGCCATGGCAGATTATGAAGCACGGATCATTACTTTTGGGACGTGGATGTACTCTGTTAACAAGGAGCAGCTTGCAAGAGCTGGATTTTATGCTTTAGGTAAACTTTACTATAAAACCAGGCTAATAAATAACTTTCCAACTATCCCAGGGCTTCTAGAGAGTAAATAGATTTCTTTAGCCCCTTGAACTGGTAAATATTTAGGTATGGTCTGGCATGAATATGACATTATTCTGTTAACCCTATGTTGAATATGTAATATAACCACTGAATTTAGGTGAAAGACTACTGTATTATGAGTCACACTTATCTTCATATAATTGTTTTTTGGAGAAGGATGACATGCAAAAGATTATAGGTATCTCTGATAAAACAATGGGTCTGATAGTAATACTAACTATAATTTATTCAATGCGTGTACTCTGTGCTCAATATATATATATATATATACATATATATACATATATATATAATATGCATTTTTTTCTGAATCTCTAAAGAAGAGCTAATATTATAGAGTTTAGTTTGGCTGATAGTAAAATTGATATCAAAATTGGTATCTGCCTTTTGTACAGAGATTATATTTGAAAGCTGCCTTGTATGATGCTTTATTATTTCAAATGAAATACCTTAGACATGTCAGGAAGAGCCATTAGTGTGATGACTTCAAGGGATTTTCAGAAAAATTTACACCGTTATGTATCTGATCCATTTCCTTTAGGATTGAATAGTGCCAAAATACCAAGTATTTCAATATTTTATTTATATAGTCTCACATAGCAATCTTGAAGGTTATTGTCATGTAGGTACAATCTTAGAGAAACTTATCTTCTAACTTCATTATGCATTAAACTTTATTATTAAAGTTTCACAGTTTGAAAAGGTATAGTATTGATGGCCTCAAATGTCATGTTTAAAAAAGAATGTACTATCCTTGACTGGTGTTGCTCAATGATTAGAGCATTAGCCTATGCACCAGTCGGTCAAGGTTTTGATTCCTTGTCAAAAGGCATGTACCTGGGTTGCAGGTCTGATCCCTGGCCCCATGTGGGAGGCAACCAATCAATGTGTCTTTCACATCAATGTTTCTGTGCGCTTTCTCTCTACCCTCCCCCTTCCCCCCATCCCTTCTTTGCTCCCTCTCTAACTCTCTCTTCCACTCTGAAAATCAATGGAAAAAATATTTTCACTCCTCGGGTGAGGATTTAAAAAAAAGAAGAAGAATATTAATTTTCTATATAAAAATTGGGCTATTTTACTTTTGTATTCTAGAAAATACCTCAAGTTGAATTAGTGAATTTAATGTGTATTTCCTCTCAAATGGTCATATCTATTACTTAGATGTGAATTTGAATGTCTTCTTTTAAGCTGTGAGATTTTTGTGTAAATTTAGAAATGCTTAATTTCATGGTGTTAAAATGTGTGTTTTTTTTAAATTCATTTTAGAGGGGAGAGAGAGAGAGAGAAATATCAATGTGTTGTTCCACTTATTTATGTATTCATTGGTTGGTACATATATGTGCCCTGACCGGGGATCAAACCCGCAACCTTTGTATATCAGGATGATGCTCTAACCAACTGAGCTACCCCAGCCAGAGCCTAAAAAGGGTATTTTTGTGTAAGCTTCTGATTGTACAAAATACATGTATTTTTGCTTGTGTGTTTTCTTAGGTGAAGGTGATAAAGTAAAGTGCTTTCAATGTGGAGGAGGCCTAACTAATTGGAAGCCCAATGAAGACCCTTGGGAAGAACATGCTAAGTGGTATCCAGGGTAAGGTATTTCAATATTTATTAAGTAAAAGCCAAATTGGACAGTATGCAGTGGGAAGACTTGAATAACTTTTCACCTCAACTATTTTTGCCTTCCCATGGCTTGAAATTTACACCTGGTTTCTAAAAAATGGGGTCACCTACTTTATAAGAGAAAAACACCAAAGCCTTCTCTGGTGATGAAAACATTATTGCTTGTATATTATATTTATGACATTCAGATGATTCCATTTCTAAACATAAAGTATGCATAGGAGGAATATGTACTTTAGCTGTTGGAACTAGGCTCTTTTACAATGGGCACAAGGGAACCCTTTGCCAAGGAGATTCCTAAAGAACTCATCACACCCTTTAGCAAACATTGTTTCTCACTGATTCTAAGACACAAAATTGTGTACATTTTCCAATCATTGAAATCTGGATACATCTGGTGGTGGGCCATAAGATAATTAGCAACAATGGTACATAAAACAATCATGCTTTGTACGGTCAATAGCATCTTAGAGTGATGTGACATACTTTAAATGTCTCTGCCATTTTTGCCTCTTTATTTTTTTAATTATTTTTTCCCATTTTGCCTCTTTAAAGTAGCATTTACAAGTGATATGCATTTTTGATCTAAAAAATAGTACAACTTGAGAGTAATCATTTGAAAAGAAATCTTAACCTTAAACAGCTTTAACAGGAAATGTTGAAAGCCTAAAGAGTTCTTTTGGAATGCACAATTGGTTAATCCTCTAAATAACATTTGTTAAGATTAACTATTTAAAACTTAGGAAAAAATGTTAAACTGATAATTTAATAATTTGCTTAAAACTTGTAAGTTGTCAAATTGATTAAAAAAAATTTTTTTTTATTGATTTCAAAGAGGAAGGGGGAGGGAGGGAAAGAGATGGAAATATCAGTGATGAGAGTGAATCATTGATCAGCTGCCTCCTGCACGTCCCACACTGGGGATTGAGCCTACAACCCTGGCATTTACCTGACTGTGACCTCCTGGTTCATTGGTTGATGCTCAAACATTGAGCCTTGCCGGCAGGGCAAGTAACATTTTGTTTTGTGGCTCCTTAGAAATACTAAAAAGCAAGTTAATGGAATTAAGATGGTGTATATTATATCATACACTTTACTAATTTTTTCAGCTACTAAAGTTTAACCTTCTTGTTTAGGTGTAAATATCTGTTAGAAGAGAAGGGACAAGAATATATAAACAACATTCATTTAACTCATTCACTTGAGGAGTCTGTGGTAAGTCAAATATTGTAGAATATATATTTTCAGGTATTATATAATTTGTTTTGCAATGATTTCTTGGTGTAAAATTTACAGTGTAGTATTTTAAATTAATGTATGGTGAACTTTAAAGGAGAGAACTTGAAAAGTATTATTCTTTTTTTTAATATATTTTATTGATACTTTACAGAGAGGAAGGGGGAGAGAGAGAGAGCTAGAAACGTCAATGAGAGAGAAACATCAACCAGCTGCCTCTTGCACATCCCCTACCAGGGATGTGCCCGCAACCAATGTACATGCCCTTGACTGGAATCGAACCTGGGACCTTTTAGTCCGCAGACCGACGCTCTTACCACTGAGCCAAACCGGTTTCGGCTAAAAGTATTATTCTTTTTGTTAAATATTTTTGTTGATTTCAGAGTGGAAAGGAGAGAGAAAGATAGATAGAAGCATCAATGATCAGAGAGAATCATTGATCGGCTGCCTCCTGCACACCTGAGGATTGAGCCTGCAACCCAGGCATGTGTCCTGACCGGGAATCGAACCATGACCTCATGGTTCATAGGTCAACATTCAGCTACTGAGCCACACTGGCCAGGCTCTTTGTTATTCTTAATCTGAAGCAAATTTGTGGAAAGGGGATTATGATGGACTGAATTTAATATCACTAGAGGCAAAAATGGTCTTGAGGAACTAAAATACTTGCATCTCTCAATCTTTTGAAATTTGTTTTGTACAGTGTGTTTTGTACTCATAGTTTTAAACTTTCCACAGACAATAATTAAAATCTCAAAAAGATATCTAAATTGATATTGTCACCTAGGGTGGCCAAGGTATCGATTAGTACCATGTGAAAGAGGCCTGGAGTAGAATGAAAGACCAGAGTTGCCATTATTCTGCCACGAGCTATATTGCCTCCATCAAGTTGTTTAATCTTCCAGATTGCCAGCTTCTTGTCTATAAAGTGAATGGCTTGGGTTAGATGATCTTTTACCTTCCTTCTAGCTTCATCAGGCTATGCCTCTTGTGAATATTCATATGTTGAATTGGGATAAAGCCAATTTTAAGTTCATGATTAATGTAACTTTTCAAATTGAGGTTATTGCCTTCTACCAAGAAGAATCTTAACTTATAATTCATATTTCTATTTTAGGGAAGAACTTCTGAAAAAACTCCACCACTAACTCAAAGAATTGGTAAATATGCTTATTATAATAAATATACTTTTAATTTCATTGCCAACTTTATAGGGTAAAAAGGTAAACATAATCTTTCAGGCTCACCAACGTGTATTTATTTGAGATGAGATTGCTATAAACTTAAGAAGTAACAATGTACCTATAAATATCAGTAGGCTATTTATATTTCCAGAACACTCCTGTGGAGGTTGGACAGTTACCTTTCCAAGTTTGGAAGGAGCAGCTAACTATAGGTTGTCTATCACCACTTCTGTTAAAATCACAAAAGGAAGGGTTAGATATATTTTTGTCCCTGGGGCTTTTTTAGTTAGCCAGGATCGTGAATCTAGTGCTTTATGTGCCATCTCCATAATCAACCCTAACCTACCTGTCTAATCATTTCATGCTATCTTTGTGCCTTTCCCATCTTCTCAGAGGAGTATGGTTAATTTGTTTGTTTCCTATTACCTCACAGAGGTAAAAGTTTTTATCACAGATATTATTTATTTATCATAGACATCTTTAAAACCAGAAATGTAATATGTTAAGCACGGAAGATGTTGTTATCCCCATATTTCAGATGAAGAGAAAGAGTCAGAAAGGTTAAGTGACCTGTCCACAGTTACATTACAAATCATTCGTGGAATTAGGGCTGTAAGCAAGGTATTCTGAATTCTACATCACTACAGATCTCATCCTCAACTGAGGCATCATGTTTCAAATATAGTAGAAAGTTTAATTTAGAATATGTCTGGTGATTCCCCACTCCCTATACTCATAGCATCGCCTGTTTAGGATCTTAAGGATTTCAAGGCAAGAGAATATATTTATAAATATGCTTGAGAAAGAGATCCACTTTTAATGTGCATTTTGTAATGGGAATTAAATAATACAGTTTAAGAAATCATTCATTCCAGCCTATATTTTTTAAATTATCCAGAAAGAAACATTCTGTAACATTTCTTGATAATCATCCTTATAATGCATACTATTCTTTTTATGATTAACTAGAGGCCCAGTGACTGCAAGACTGACTTCTGCCACATGGGCCCAGCGCTGACTGCTATTGGGGCTGCGATCAGACCCTGCTTTTCTCTCCCAGCCTCTGTCCAGGCCTGATCGCAGCCCCCTCAGCAGTCAGTGCTGAGGCGCTGAGGCTGAGACACCTGGCAGCCCGGCAGTCAGTGCTGGGGTTGCCATGGCAACACAGGGCTGACTGCAGGGACTGACTTCCTGTTGGTTGAGCCTCCTGTCATTGTGGATGTGACGGACCCAGGGTTTTTATATATATTAGGTTGAGATTGGTGTTTTGGTTTAGGATTAATGTTTTTAAATTGAAATAATTTATTTAAAAATACTCACCATTATAAAGTATGTATTTTGGTGGTTTTTAGTGTATTTACAAGATTGTGCAACCGTCACTACTATTTAATTACAGAATATCACCATAACCAACAATAAACCCCATACCCATTAGCAATCACTTCCCCTTGCTGCCTTCCCATCCCAGCCCCAAACAACCACTAATCTACTTTGCCTATTCTGGACATTTCATATTAAATGGAATTATAATGGCCTCAAGGATCACTTATGTTGTATTCATATATGTGTGTTTATTGTGGTGGAAAACTGTTTTTGTATGAACAATACATCTTTTTTATTCATCTGTCAGTTGGTAGACATAGATGATACTGCTATGAACATTTATGTACAAGTTTTTTTGTGGGCATGTTTTTAATTTTCTTGGGTATATATTTAGGGATAGAGTTGGTGGGTCATATGGTAACTCTTATGTTTAACATAGTGTTCCAAAGTGGCTGCACCATTTCACATTCCTACCACCAGTGTATGAGGGTTCCAGTTTGTTTTTCCACATCCTTGTTAACACTTATTATTCGTTGTCTTTTTATTACAATAATCCTAGTAGGTGTGAAGTGCATCATCATGGCTTTTTTTTTAGGGGAGGACTTTTAAAAATGTTTTTATTAATTTTAGAGAGAAAGGAAGGGATTGAGAGAGAGAGAAAGAGAGAGAGAAACATAGATCGGCTGCCTATTGCACACTCCTACAGGTGATTGAGCCCACAAATCGGGCATGTACCTTGACCAGGAATCAACCAACAATCTCTTGGTGCATGGGTAAACACTCAACCATTGAGCCACACTGGCCAAAAACTTATCGAGGTTTTGATTTGTATTTCCCTGATTGCTAATGATGTTGGGCAATTTTCATGTGCTAATTGGCCATTTGTATGTCTTTGGAAAAAATGTCTGTTCATCTCCTTTGACAGTTTATAGTTGGGTTAATTGTGTTACTATTTAACTAGTGGCCTGGTGTATGAAATTCATACACAAGAAGGGGGTGTCCCTCAGCCCAGCCTGCACCCTCTCCAATCTGGGACCCCTCAGGGGATGTCCGATTGCTGGTTTAGGCCCGATTCCACAGGGGTTGAACATCCCTCTCACAGTCCTGGACCGCTGGCTCCTAACTACTCACCTGCCTGCCTTTTTGATAGCCCCTAACCACTCTGCATGCCAACCTGCTCACCCCAACTGCCCCCCCCCACTGGCCTTCTCACCCCAAACTGCTCCCCCTTGCTGGCCTACTCACCCCCAACTGGTCTCCCCTGCCAGCCTGTTCACCCCCAACTGCCGTAGTCCACCCCTCCCCCACCAGCCTGATCACCCCCAACATCCCTCCCCTCCTGGCCTGATCACCCCAACCACCTGCCTCTGTCTCGGCCCCGCCTCCATGGCTTTGTCCGGAAGGTCTCCAGTCCAATTAGCATATTGTCCTTTTATTAGTATAGATAGGATATGACATACCGCCATAAGTACTATAACATATCTACCAGTATTACTCTATGAGAATACGTACTTCATGCGATAGGAAGGCATCTAATACATTACATCGTATATGTTGTAAGTAGTAGGAAATACTGTATTCATAGCAATAGTAATCATCCTGTGACTTCCTGATTTCAGAATGGTTCCCCAACTCTTTTGAACGTTTCCTGGCCCCTAATGTATTTGGAAAGAAAATAGCTCTGAGTTCGGAAGAATTAAATTACAATCATGACTCTAATTCAGCTGCCTCCAGTACTTCCAGCCAGATAACAGGAAAAACATCCCAGGGCCAGAGCCTCCTATAAGCTGAGCTCCAGAGTGAGGGCCTGCGGCCCAGCGCTAGGCGGGTGACAGCAACTGGAGGCACCTCTGGTCCGTCCTGCTGTCAGCCCACCAACCGGGGCCCTCTGCTACCAGCCTCTCCTGAGCACCGGTGCCTCCTAACGGGGTGCTGGGGTGCAGGCATCCCATTTTCATTAAAATGTTCAACCCACGCCCGCTACATAGGTGTCTGCAGGCAGTCTGGGGGGCAGACGGTGATCCTGGGATAGACAGTGATCCCAGAGGTGCTCGCCGCCCCTGCCACGATGTTCCAGAGTGAGACAGCTCCACCAGGTCCCATGACTGCGACTAAGACCCAATTTCTTAACCAGGCACCTGGCACTAGGCAGGTGGCAGTGGTGCTTCCTCCCCAGCCCGTGCTGGAATGGGTCCCTGTGGTTTCAGAACCAAACTCCATGGGCCTCCTTGGGCAGCAGTGGCCCTGAGCCTGCCAGCTCTCCCTCGATCCCGCCAAGGCTTGCTTCTCACACTGGCTGAAACCTTCTCAGTCCACTTCTCATAATAATCTCCACCAGGGCTGAGGGGACTGGGCACCAACATATTTCTGGTGGTGTGATGGTCAATTTGCATATTCTGACTTTATTGGATAGGATTGTAAGAGTTCTTTTTTCTTTTTTTCTTTAAATAAATCTCTTGCCAAAACCGGTTTGTCTTAATGGATAGAGTGTCAGCTTGTGGACTCAAGGGTCCCGGGTTCGATTCCTGTCAAGGGCATGTACCTTGGTTGCAGGCACATCCCCAGTGGGGAGTGTGCAGGAGGCAGCTGATCAGTGTTTCTCTCTCATCGATGTTTCTAACTCTCTCCCTTCTTCTTTGTAAAAAATCAATATATATGTGTGTGTGTGTGTATGTATATATATATATAAAAAGATGATGTTTTACTCCTATCTATGAGATTCATCCATGTTGCCCACGGCAGTAGTTTGTCCTTTTTTACTGTGTGTATTTGAATATACCACAGTGTGCTTAGCCATTCTTACCTGATGATGGATATTTGAGTTGTTTCCAGTTTGGGGCTGTTATAAATAATGTTGCTATGAATATTCTTTTGTATGTCTTCGGTAGATATGTGCATCATTTTTAATACCCCAGAGTGGAATTGATGAATCAGAGGGTATTAATATTCTCTTTAGCACTTTCTTACATAACTGGTATTCCTATTCTGAGTACTGTTAAAGTGAGTTTCTGTTTGCTTCCTTGTTTTTACCTAGTTCACGCCCTTTAGCTATACAAACTAAGTCTAAGAAATAGGAAACTCATACTTTCAAGGTCAATGACTTCCCCGTTTCCCATTATTTTTTTCAAATTAATTGCTAGGGACACAGTAAAGACATTTATTCTTTAAGTGCCTTAACTTAGTTGTAAATGCATACATCTGATTTGGAAAATGTTCAGATTTTTTAAGTACTTAGCCCTTACCTGTTTTACTTTATCTTGCGCTATTTTATAAAGTGGTTTTTTAAAATATTTTTATTTACTTTTTAAAAAAATATTTTTTATTGATATTTTATAGAGAGGAAGGGAGAGAGAGCTAGAAATGTCAATGAGAGAGGAACATCGATCAGCTGCCTCTTGCACACCCCCTACCGGGGATGTGCCCACAACCAATGTACATGCCCTTGGCCAGAATTGAACCTGGGACCTTTCAGTCTGCAGACCGACGCTCTACCACTGAGCCAAACCGATTTTGGCTTATTTACTTTTTATAGAGAAGAAGGGAGAGGGATAGAAAGTTAGAAACATCAATCAGCTGTCGCCTGCACACCCCCCACTGGGGATGTGCTGCAACCAAGGTACATGCCCCTGACCGGAATCGAACCTAGGACCCTTCAGTTTACAGGCCAATGCTTCATCCCCTGAGCCAAACTTGTTAGGGTTCATCAAGTCTTTAAACAACCTAATCTCACTTCACAGTGATCCAAAATACTCACTGCATTTTCAGTTATTATAAAATTCTGAAATTGGTCCATCAGTGCCTAAATATCTTAGAGTAGTTTGGGTTTGCTGGTTTGTTTTTGGTATCTTTTCATCCTTAAATTTTTCTTTTTAACTATACTTTGTGTTGAGTTCTGTTAAGGAAAATAGTTGTTTAAACTCTGTTCTTTTTGCTCACCAATTTTCATTTCAGATGATAACATCTTTCAAAGTCCTATGATACATGAAGCTATACGAATGGGATTCAGCTTCCGAGACATTAAGAAAAAAATGGAGGAAAAAATTCAGACATCTGGGAGCAACTATAAATCACTGGAAGTTCTGGTTGCAGATTTAGTGAGCGCTCAGAAAGACAGTACACAACATGAATCAAGTCAGACTTCATTGCAGAAAGGTATGCTCGGTTAGTTTCAAAAAACAAGTTACACCTAATAGTACTCCATTATGGGTAGTATTTTATTTGGTTTTGTGACCCATTCATTTCCCTCCTCACATCCCCCTTAGAATAAACAATTTTTGACTTTTTATTATGAACAATGTCAAGGAGCCCTGCTGATGTGGCTCAGTGGTGAAGCATCAACCTATGAACCAGGAGGTCACTGTTCGGTTCTCGGTCAAGGCACATGCTCCAGTTTCAGGCTTAATCCCCAGTGTGGGGTATATAGGAGGCAGCCAATCAGTGATTCTCTGTCATTGATATTTCTCTCCCTTTCTCTTCCTCTCTGAAAGCAATATATATATATATATTTTTTAAATGTCAAATATATATATATATATATATATATATATATATATATATATATATATTAATGTCAAACACACTCAAAAGTGGAGAGAACAGTATAGTGAACCCTGATGTACCCATCAACCAGCTTCAGTAATTTCCAACACTTTTCCAATCTTGTTTCATTACTTCCCCCAGTGTGGTTTTTTGTTTGTTTGGGGGTTTTTTGCTATAATATTTCATAGTAAATCCTAGACATCCTATATATCATTCACCTATAAATACTTCAATAAGTATCTAACAGATAAGAATTTTTTAAATAACCTTAATACTATGTGTTAGTCTGCTTGGATTGATATAACAGAATACCAT
Source organism: Vespertilio murinus (assembly GCA_963924515.1). Lineage (NCBI taxonomy): Eukaryota > Metazoa > Chordata > Mammalia > Chiroptera > Vespertilionidae > Vespertilio > Vespertilio murinus. The sequence goes on from OZ004710.1 coordinate 72,909,279, forward strand.
AGGCAGACAACAGACATTTCTCATAGTTTTGGGAGCTGAGAAGTCCAAGATCTAGGTGCAGGCAGATATGGTTCCTGATGACTTTTTCCAAGTTTGCAAATGGCTGCCTATTCTCTGTGTCCTCACATGGCTGAGAGAGAGCATTCTGGTTTCTATTCCTCTTTATTATATATTTTCCTCTTTAACATATTTTTATTGATATCAGAGAGAAAAGGAAGGGAGAGGGAGAGAAAGGTGGAAACATCAATGATGAGGATAATTGATTAGTTGCCTCCTGCACACCCCTCATTGGGGATTGAGCCCATAACCTGGGTAGGTGCACTGACTGGGAATCCAACCGTGACCTCCTGGTTCATAGGTTGATGCTCAACCAAAGAGCCACACTGGCCAGGCTATGCTCTATTTTAGATAAAGAACAACCAAGGCTAATTTTTATCATTGTGTGTAGAATAAGTTTATATAGTTGAAACTGGATTTGGAGTGTTCTGCAACTTTTCATATGAGATAAACATATAAAGGGGTCATGATACTAAATAGAGCTTGAATGAATGGCATCTTAATACTGTTCATCATATATATAAAGTGTATTAAATAATGTAGAAGAGAAGCATATAACTCCTTTCAGGGGAAAAAAAGATTAAAAAAAATATAGGTTCCTCCTTTAAGGATGACTGCTACTCTGGTACTTGTCAGCAGCACTGAAGGTTAAATAAAAGGTATCAGACTGAATACATTTATTATAATTACTAGAGGCCTGGTACACAAAATCGTGCATCCCTAGGCCTGGCTGGCAATTGGAGCCTATCTGTGGCGCAATTGTGGGAGCGCGGGGGGGGGGAGGGGGGGTCCTGCTGGCACCCACCTTAGCCAGTGGGCTGGGTGGCAGCTTCTGTGTTGAGCATCTGCCCCCTGGTGGTCAGTGCACGTCATAACAACCAATTGTTCCACTGGTAGTTTGGTCAATTTGCATATTAGGCTTTTATTATATAGGATTGTTCTCTGAGCTCTTGACCACTTCTCCCAAAAGATGAGAATTTTTGTAGTACTAAATAAACCTAAATGCTTACTTAATTTTTATGTTAAAGATCCTTGTGATCTTTAAGTCATTTCAGATGTCTTTGAAACATTACTCAAAGAATTACGAGTCATAAAACAGTATAACATTAATGATTTTTTTATTTTTTTTATTTTTTTTAAATATATTTTATTGATATTTCACAGAGAGGAAGAGAGAGAGATAGAGAGCTAGAAACGTCGATGAGAGAGAAACATCGACCAGCTGCCTCCTGCACACCCCCCACCGGGGATGTGCCCGCAACCAATGTACATGCCCTTGACCGGAATCGAACCCGGGACCTTCTAGTCCGCAGACCGACGCTCTTCCACTGAGCCAAACCGGTTTCGGCTTAATGATTTTTTAAATTACATCAGCTGATGTAAAAGATCCAGCAGAAAGCCTAAGACTCTTTTCCTAAAGTTGCATTTATTAAAATGTAATATAGCTCTACTTGCCTTAGCCATGGTAAAATAAATCATTTACTTTGTTATCTTTCTACTGCAGTAGAAATACAAGTGATTGTGTTGTTTTTCTCTGTATCTTAATCACAGCTCAAGCTATTTAAGTTTGAGAGTAAGGTGTTAGTTTTTATGCCTCAAGTGGTCTGCAACAGAAGGATTTTATAGGTTGCAATAGGAAGCGAGTCAATGGGTTCTTCTTATCACAGAGACTACAAGCTAGGATGGTGAGGGAAGGAAGGTCTAAGCAATGACAGCTCTTGGGGGCAGGGGTTGCAATTTATTGGTTGACCTCTCCTTAGTTTCACTAAATTGAGAGGCAGGTAATTGATACCGGCTATCTTCTCATGCTAGGGTTGCTGCTTATTTCTCCTCCCAAAGGCTGATGAAGAAAAATGGCACTAAAAATGTTTTCATTCTAGTCTGGCCAGTGTGACTCAGTGGTTGAGTTTCGCCCCATGAACCAAGAGGTTTCTAGTTCAGTTCCCGGTCAGGGCACATGTCTGGGTTGCAGGCTCGATCGGCTGCAGGGGGCATGCAGGAGGCAGCCAATCAATGATGTTTCTCTTTCATTAATGTTATCAGTCATTTAAAAATGAGTTTTTTTAACTCTATACAAAGTAGCAGGTGGGCCTAATTGAAGTAAAACAGGTATAAGTTTTTTTAGAAAAGTACAGTGTCACTGTTGCTTCCTGAGAACTCCTAGGTTGAATACTAGCTTTTACCCCAGTGGCTGTGTGACAAAGCCCCAGTAAGTAATATTCTAAAAATTTCATCAACCCTAGCTGGTTTGGCTCAGTGGATAGAGCATCGGCCTGAGACCTGAAGGATCTCGGGCTGGATCCCCAGTAGGGGCATGCAGGGGGCCGCCGATCAGTGATTATCATCATTGATGTTTCTGTCTCTCTTCCCTTCCTCTCTCTGAAATCAATAAAAAATATTTTTTAAGATTTTGAAAAATAAAATAATTACATAGTATGATATAAAGTCCTTTATTTTGTCCCGGCTGGTGGTGCTCAGTGGTTAAGCATTGACCTATTAACCAGGAGGTCACAATTAGATTTTAGGTCAGGGCACAGGCCCAGATTGTGGGCTCAATCCCCACGAAGGGGTGTGTGGGAGGCAGACAATCAAATTATTCTCTCTCATTGTTGATGTTTCTATCTTGCCCTCTCCCTTTCTTTCTGAAATGAATAAAAATGTAGTTTTTTAAAATTACCTTGTATTTTGATTATGCTCAGATAATTGCCTTTGAAGAAAAAGTAGATCAAATAATCCTTCCTTATACCCCTAGGGAAACCTTTTTGAAGCATAAATCTCAACATATATCTCTCCAAGTTAAAACCTTCGCTGGCTCCCAGGGCCCTGAAGATCAAGTTCAAACTCCTTTACATGGGTGCCAAATATTTCATAATCGGGCTCCTCCTAACCTTCTATAGCCTTATTTCATGCTATTTCCTCTTCATATTCTATTCCCAAGCCTTACCTGTGGACTTGTAGGCCCTGTTCTGTCTCTTCCTTGAACCCTACTTATGCCATTCTCCTACCTAGAACACCCTTCTTCCGCTGTCCCTGTCCCCCAAGGCCTCTCCCTCTCCCCAGTGTATTCCTACTCATCCTTTAGGACTCGGTTTAGGTATACTTCCTCCAGGAGGCCTTCTCTTATGTGTTCAAACATGCACCTACCCTTCCTATGTTCTTCATAACACATTGTAACTACTTTTATCATTACACTGTACTATAATTTCATGCTTACTTGGGTTCCTTACTTGTCTGTGCATGATCGGGGGCCCAAGGTATGTATATATATATATAAATTGTTGTATCTCTAGAACCCAATTAAGAGTTCAGTATCTTGAATAAAATTAAATCACTATTTCAAAAACTTGTTTTTATAATAATGTTCCTCACTATTGTTAAAAGGTATGCCATGAAAAAGGAGCTCTCTAGTTAGGTAGGGAAATGCATTATAAATTTCTAAAAGAGGACAAAAACTATATACTTCTCTGAACTTGATAGCAGTGGCTTCCAAATGCCAGTAGGCTCAACCCCCAAAATGTTAGATTCAGTGAATGGAGCCTAGAAATCTATTGTTACAAATGCTTCGAGTGATTCTCGTGTGAAACCAAATTTGGAAACCATGGTATACAGTGATTACAAAGATTGTTAAAGTATGTAATACATTTGGAATAGTGCCTAGCACATGATAATAACTACTGTATTACTATTAACTGCTATTATTGCTAATTGTAGTTATATAAGACCACAAAACACATTTTTGTGGCATATGTGTTAATATTTTGCAAGACCTGGTTTGAGAAAGGTTGAATTAAGCAAAAACTTCAATACCACCCATATGCTGATGACACCCAAATTTCTATCTCTAATGCCGACTTTTGACCTCAAGATTTGAATCCCCATTGGCCTACTAGACATTTTATATAGATGCCCTGCAGACACCTCAAAAATATCTTGAAAATCCCAAACCTGTACTTTCTTTTATATTTCCTATTGGCATCACCATCCTCTTGTCAGACACATGAGAAGTCTTGAAATCAACTATATTTCTTCTTTCTTCCTCATTCCTCACCTCTAGGCAGTCATCAAATCCTACTTGTCCCACTTCTGAAGTGCTCCTCAAATCCATCCCTCTATTTTCCATTTCCGGAATAAGCCATGCCCTTTCATATATATATATAGTTTTGTTGATCTCTGGAATAAGCTATGCCCTTTCCTATATATATAAATAATATATAGCTCTATGTCTTTCTCCCCGAGAGGAGAAAGACATAGAAACATCAATGATGAGAGAGGAGAACCATGACCTCCTGGTTCATAGGTCAACACTCAACCATTGAGCCACATGGGCCAGCGCCATGCCCTTTCTAGACACTACTTCCTTTGTGTGACCCTTGCTTCTCTGCCTGGCAATTGCTGGTCATGATAAATGTCATTCCTCGACTTTCCACTCCCCCCTCCCAGCAGCTGCCAACCCGTGCAGCTTTCCCCAGTTAGTCTGAATAGAAGAACTTGTCCTCTCATCTTGTCCCCAAGCACTTTGTAGATAACTTTATTATAGCACTTATCACTTTGTCCTTTGTGCTTGCTTTTATTGTCTCCGATCACGTCCTTCTCTCCGACTAGCATTTGAGCTACTTAAGGGCAAGCAGATGCCATGTGTGAGTGTCATCCTGTCTCCTAACACTTGATTAGCACCTGGCACATAGTAGGGGTTTAAATTGTCTCAATGAATTTAAACAACTAAGAAAGTCTCTAATAAACTCATTTCTTTTCTTTTTGTGCAGAGATTAGTGCTGAAGAGCAGCTAAGGCTCCTGCAAGAGGAAAAGCTTTGCAAAATCTGTATGGATAGAAATATTGCTGTGGCGTTTATTCCGTGTGGACATCTGGTCACTTGTAAACAGTGTGCTGAAGCAGTTGATAAATGTCCTATGTGCTACACAGTCATTACTTTCAAGCAAAAAATTTTTATGTCTTAATCTAACTACAGTAGCTATGTTTCATTCTTATTACTCTGATTGAATGTGTGATGTGAACCAAATTTAAGTAATCAGCATTGAACTCCATTTAGCATTTGTTACCAAGAAGAAAAATGTAAAACTGCAGTGTTGTAATTGGCAATCTAAAATTTGAGTTTCTGGATTTTTCATAATATTAGCTGTATTATCTATTCTTTTGCTGTTAATTGAAACCCTAGACTAAGAGGCATCATATTGTAACTGATCACAATGTGTATTTGTAGTGCACTGACGTGGCTTCTAAGTGTAAGTGAATTTCAAATAGGCTTAACATTCTGTGTAATCGTGGAGATTAATATTCCCCAATCACATAATTTGTTTTGTATGAAAAAGGAATGAACTGTTCCACACTGGTGGATAGAGGTTATTTTTAGATGTTAGTCTTTGTATTGTAGATTTTGTCTATTTTAACATCACACACACATACTTGGATGGATGATTTTTGAAAGATGGTTTTTGTCATTGTTAAAAGGGTGTTTAATGATAGCATGCCATCTAGCCTACGTGTATTGACATGGAAAGATGTCAAAGCTATAAATGTAAAATGCAAGTGGCAAAACACTGTGTGTATCAAGTGAGCCAAATGAAGGTTGTGTGCATTTTATATATGTATAGAACAGAAGCTTTGGAAAGATGCACCACACTGTTAATATGGTTTCTCTTAAGGGGGGTGGGGGGTGGACCCAGAGGGGCTTTACCGGGGCCTTTCACTTTCTACTTTTTTTATTTTGTTCTGTTTGAATTTTTGTAAGTATATGTTAACTTTTGTAATCAGAATTTTTAGAAAGTATTTTATGATTTAAAGGCTTAGGCATGTTCACACGCCTGCAAAACTACTTATTGCTCAGCTTTAGTTTTTCTAATCCAGGAAGACAGGGCAGTTAACCCTTTTGGTACCAATGTGAAACTTTAAATGTCTTTATGTTTGTCCTGCTTTGTGGATGAAAAATCTTTCTGAGTGGTAGTTTTCTGACAGGTAGACCATGTCTTCTTCTCTTGTTTCAAAATAAATATTCCTGATTTTGTAAAATGAAATATTAAATATGTGTCAGATCTTCCAATTAATTAGTAAGGATTCATCCTTAATCCTTGCTAGTTTAAGCCTGCCTAAGTCACTTTACTAAAAGATCTTTGTTAACCCAGTATTTTAAACATCTATCAGCTTACGTAGGTAAAAGTAGAAGCATGTTTGTATACTGCTTGTAGTCGTAGTGAAGGCTTCCTTGTTGAGATCCTCCTATAATTTTTGTATTGTAAGTTACATGTGAGTTTTTACTGTTAGGATGATTAAGATGTATATAGGACAGAATGTCAGGTCTTTCCTCTACTTGTTATTTTCTTGACTAGTAATAGTAGTAGATAATTCTGAAATAAATGTTCTCTTAAGATCCTTAGAAACCTCTTGGAAATCGTAAAATATCGACAAGGAAAGAACAGTTGTTTAAATATTAAAGAGAAAATAAAACGAGTAAGATGCCATATAGATTTTTTTTAAAAAAGTTTTTAAATGCTTCATAGAATACCCAGGCTGTATATTACAGGATTCTCACAACAACCTGTTGTAGAGGTGAATGAGGCATTTTACTACGGAGAAAAGTTGGAGAGTAAAACTGTTAAAAATTATAGTTGTATTTTCTAAGAGAAAGAATATCAGCATTTTCTCCTAATCTCTGTTGATTACTACTTTAAGTGATATTCATTTTTAGACTGCACTGCAAAGTTAAATGGGAATTTTAAAAATAACGACTGTCCTGGTTTTGTTTTACTGTTAGTTATATATTCATTAAATTTTACATGTGTAGTCCAAGATTTAAATTTAAATTACAAGGGGAGAAAAGTTTTAACGTTTGTAAACTGTGCTTTCAGGACCAATCTGCTCCAAGTCAAGTAGTTCAATCTAGTTATTGGCCAAAGACTGAATTGTTTTAACATAAGGCTTTTCCTGTTCTGGGAGGCTCAGTCCATTAAAACTCTCAAAACTTGTGTGTTTCGAATTAAGCAAGACCTTTTTTCTCCCCATGAGTTGTGAAATTTAATGCATGAAGCTGATGTGACTAACAAGTTTATTTTAAGAATTGTTTAGAAATGCAGTTGCTTCAGGTTCTTAAATCACTCAGCACTCCACCTTCTCGTCAAATTTTTTTAAGACTTACCAATGTTTGTCTGTGTTCACACTATAAAAAAGCACTGGATCCTTCCCATCTAATTATGCAAAAAATGTTCATTTGCAAGGTCAAAAATATAACCGGATCCAAATCTCTGCTTCCCCCTTTCCCAGAATAGTTCTCAGTATCTACATGTAGACATTCCTTTTCTGTATGAAGTTCATGCTAAGATTTCCAAGTGGCACCAATTTACTACTTGTAGTCACGTGAAGAGTCAAGTTTTGTAATAGTTATCTTTGTTTGTAATAAGTTGGTATGCCTTGTCTTAATTTTTAAGAAATGCATTTAGTGTTTATAAATTCCATTTTATTAGTGGCCTTTTCTACTAGATTTGTTTTTTTTTTTGTGTGTGTGTGTGTGGTTTTGTTTTTTTCCCCTTTGGTTAGGGTCTAAGATAGGGTAGGGTGGTTGTAGTGAGTGTACATAATGTAACCCTACATATTATGATCTTTTCTTGTTTTTCTTGTTATAATATTTAAATTTTGGTAGTTGCTTTCTCTTGTTTTCATTTTAGTGAATAAAATTGGTATGTTGAACTATTTGAACTCTCTGAATGGGAGACTACCACCACAGCATTAGTTGCATGTATTGTACCCTTAAGATCCAAATCGTTGTTTTATTTCCTGATTACTCAGGTGTTGCGTCTGGGAGAAGGAGGTAGAGGAGTGGGAGACGTGGGGTTGGTTGTGTATCATTTCCATTAGAGAAATAAAACTGGAGAGAATATTTGACAGATGCAGTTATTTTTAGTGAAATCTTCTTTTTAAAAAGAGGTTGTCATTTCTTCATCTGTAAAAATGAGGGTAATACCTGACTTACAGTTATGAGCGTTCAAGAGATCGGGTATATAAAATACCTGCTACAAATGTTAATTCTCTTCCTAACACTTACCCTCCTGGTTTGCCTTTGACTCTGGAAATTTGAGCTAAAAGTTAGGTGATGACTCTTTCAGTGACTCTTACCTTTTTTTGGTGTTTCTCATAGTTAAAATGTAAATTACAATAAATCAATAGGTCAAGTCCTTAAAATATTTACTTTAAAAAAAAAAAACTTGAGCTGGGACTGGTTTGGCTCAGTGGATAAAGCGTCGGCCTGCGGACTGAAAGGTCCTGGGTTCGATTCCGGTCAAGGGCATGTACCTTGGTTGTGGGCACATCCCCAGTAGGGGGTATGGTATGCAAGAGGCAGCTGATCATTGATTCTCTCTCATTGATGTTTCTGACTCTTTATCCCTCTCTCTTCCTCTCTGTGAAAACTCAATAAAATATATTTTTTTAAAAACACTTGAAAAATTTATCAAATTTGGGTGAGCTTTCCTAATAGGAACAATTGGCTAATTCCCACCTTCATAATCAGTTTCAATTTGACCCATATACAGTACTTAGCACAATGTGAATTTCATTTGCAGCATAATAGAATTATAGGGGTCAAAGTTAGAAGTGACCTTAGAGAGTGTCTAATTCTTCCCCCTCATTTTACAGATGAGGTAATTGAGGCTCAAAGGTGAAGTTACTTGTTCAAAGTTGTATAGCTAATTAGTGGTACCCCAGACTGGGACATAGTTTGAAGGTGAAAAACTTCAAGCTACCTTTCCTGATAGGCATCAAAACTTTCTTTTTTCAACTATTCTTTCTTCTCTACTATAACTGTTGTCACTACATATTATTTTAAAAAATATTTTTATTGATTTGAGAGAGGGAGAAACAGAAACATCACTGATGAGAGAGCTTCATTGATAGGCTGCTTCCTACATGCCCCCTACTAGGGATCGAGCAGGCAACCCAGACACGTGCCCTTGATCGGAATCGAACCCGTGACCCTTCAGTCCACAGGCCAATGCTCTTTCCACCAAGCCAAACCGGCCAGGGCTGTTGCTACATATTAACTGACACTTTATAACTAATACAATAGGACAATCTTAAATACCTATATCTTCAAATTGTACAATACTACATTAATGTTTGGGTGGTAAGATTCTATTTTGAAGTCTAAAGTTTGCAGATAGTGTATAAGTATATTTTGTCATTTTGTGTGTACTTAGTTACAAATTTGTGTTTTTATTTGATGTAACAAATGCTTTTATGTAATTTTTGTTAGAAGTGTTTGCATTTTTTTGTTACTGTTATGCTTTATCTAACCTGAGAGAATGGCTAGTTATTACCTCATTGTATTAGTGTTGTGAATAATTGTGTGAACTGTTTTGAGATAGAGTACTATATTTGTGAGTATAATTTTATGGCTTCTTCCCCATATAGTAGAAACCTTTCCATCAGCATGGAAAACAAGAAAATTACTTTCCACTGCATAATCTGCCAGTCATAGATTAAAGCTTATTTTTCTGTGAATAAAATGTATTCAATAAAGTACTATTCTTTAAAATGATCTTATTACTTTGTCTATGTTGTACTTTTTCAGAAAAAAAAATGGAACAGCCCTTTTTAAAAAATACTAAAATACAACCTAAATACACTTTTTAAAAATATATATTTTATTGATTTTTACAGAGAGGAAGGGAAAGGGATAGAAAGTTAGAAACATCGATGAGAGGGAAACATTGATCAGCTGCCTCCTGCACACCTGCTACTGGGGATGTGCCCACAACCAAGGTACATGCCCTTGATCAGAATGGAACCTGGGACCTTTCAGTCCGCAGGCTGATGCTCTAGCCACTGAGCCAAACCGGTTAGGGCCTAAATAACACTTTATGCCATTTTGCTAGCCATTAAAGGTACACATCAAGTCATCATTTTAAAAAAGAGACATTCATTTTCACATTAATTTATAGAATTCTATAAATGCATGAAAAGTCAGGGGGGTTTTTTTGTTTATTTTTTATTGCTTTCAGAGGAAGAGGGAGAGAGATAAATTATCAATGATGACAGAATCATTGATTGGCTGCCTCATGCACGCCGCCCCTCTTCCCCCCCCCCCCCCCCACTGGGGACAGCCTGCAACCCAGACATGTGCCCTTGACCAGAATCCCTTCAGTCTGCAGGCCAACACTCCATCCACTGAGCCAAACCGGCTAGGGCAAAAAGTCAGTTTTTAAAATATAAAAATATGAACCATAGTTGTTCAGGACTTAGCCTTAGCGACTGTTAAGACAGGAACAACTGGTCTACCAGTTACCATTATGGATACTGGCCACCAGGGGGCAGACGCTCAATGCAGGAGCTTCCCCCTGGTAGTCAATGCTCTCCTACAGCAGGAGTGCAGTTCAGCCAGAAGCCGGCCTCATGGCTGGCAAGCACAGCTGTACCTTGGTTGTGGGCATATCCCCAGTGTGGGGCATGCAGGAGGCAGCCAATCAATTATTCTCATCATTGATGTTTCTATTTCTCTCTCTCCCTCTCTGAAATCAATTTTTTAAAATTATTAAAAGGAACATTTTTATATAAATGTGTGAATTTTAACACATTACTGAATTGTAATGGGCATCTGAAAATTAAAATCAACTTTATTCCTTCTTCCCCTCTTTGACGATTAAGTTAAATAAATCCCCTCAAAACTGATACTATCATCTAAAGTTACTTTTAAACTAGGTTCTCACTATTTCAATTGTAGTTTGCATATAGACTGTAGAATAAAGTGGTACTTATGGAAAGTTAGGAGGCTAACTGCTTGGTATATGGGTACCTAATGGTTCTCAAAATGTCCAGGGACCAGCAGCATCTACCACTTGGGAATTTGTTAGAAATGCCAATTATTGGGCCCCATTTCAAATCTGCTGAGTCAGAAACCTAGGTGTGACCCAGAAATCTTTTTTTACAAACCCTCCAAGTGGTTTTGATGCAGGCTAAAGTTTGAAAGCCACTGGAATATGGTATGGGGTCAGGTCTGAATCCACAAAAAACTAAATGGTTGTAATCTAAATCAAATTGCTCTGCAAATGACTGTTAGCTTCACATTTCTTTCCTTATAACTTGTTGCTGATCTAGTCCTGTGTATTTTCTCCTGCTACCATAAAATGCAACACCCTGAATGTCCCCTCTGACTCTTTTTTGTTGTTGACAATATTATATAGATGACTCCCATTTTCTCCCTTTTTTGCCTTCCACACAACCCCCCACTCCACCCCACACCTTCCCCATGCTATTGTTGTCTATGGGTTATGCATATCCTTCCTATCTAATAAAAGAGTAAAGTGCAAATTAACCACCACTCCACTACACCCACAAGCCATGCCCACCAGCCAATTAGTTCAAGTATGCAAATTAACCCAACCAAGAGGCCTGTGGCCACAGAGAGAGCAGGAGAGGCTTGGGTTTCCCAGGCCATTGAGGAAGCCAAGCTTTCCGCACACCCTGACCTACTGTAAGTTTCAATTGTAGAAGGTAAATAAACCCCAGATACCAGGGCCTCTGCTTGGGTCGCCAGGGGGTATGGCCAGCCTGCAAACCACCACAGGTCCCTTGCCAGGCTACCTCACACCCCACGCCCTAAGGGAACCCCCATCCTGATCTGGGACACCCTTCAGGGCAAACCAGCCGGCCCCCACCCATGCACAGGCCTCTATCCTATCTAATAAAAGAGTAATATGCAGATTGACCTTCACTCCAACACACAAGATGGCTGCCTCCATGTGATCAAAGATCCTGCCCCCATGTGGACACAAGATGGCCACCACAAGATGACCTGCAAGGAAGGGCAGTTGGGGGTGACCAAGCCTTTGGGGGAGGGCATTTAAGGGTGACCAGGCTGGCAAAGGAGGGAAGTTGGGGGCAAACAGGCTGGCAGGAGAGCAGTTAGACATTGGGGAGTGGTTAGGGGATGATCAGGCTGGCAGGCAGAAGCAGTTAGGGGCAATCAGGAAGGCAAGCAAGACAGGAGTTGGGAGCCAGCAGTCCTGGATTATGAGCGGGATGTCCGACTGCCCATTTAGGCCTTCAAGGGGTCCCAGATTGGAGAGGCTGGGCTGAGGGAGACCCCCCCCCCCCAATCCATGCACGAATTTCATGCACCAGGCCTCATCAGGCCTAAACGGGCAATCAGACATCCCTTTCACAATCCAGGACTGCTGGCTCCCAACAGCTCTCCTGCCTGCCAGTCTGATCACCCCCTGACCACTCCCATGCCAGCCTGATTGATGTCTAACTGCTCCCCTGCCACCCTGTTTGCCCCCAACTTTCCTCCTCTGCCAGCCTGGTCACCCCTAAGTGCCCTTCCCTGCAGGGTTGATCACCTCCAACTGCCCTCCCTTGCAGACCTGGACCCTCTCAACTGCCCTCCCCTGGTGGCCATCTTGTGTCCACATGGGGGCAGGATCTTTGACCACATGGGGGCAGCCATCTTGTATGTTGGAGTAATTGGTCAATTACTCTTTTAATAGATGGGATAGAGGCCTGGTGCACGGGTGGGGGCCAGCTGGTTTGCCCTGCAGGGTGTCCCGGATCAGGGTGGGGGTTCCCTTGGGGTGTGGGGTGGCCTGGGTGGGGGGGGGGGTCTGTGGTGGTTTGCAGGCTGGCCACGCCCCCTAACGACCCAAGCAGAGGCCCTGGTGTCTGGAATTTATTTACCTTCTACAATTGAAACTTTGTAGCCTGGAGCAGAGCCAACCCCCTGCTCGCTTGGTGGCTGTCGCCATTTCTGTTGAGGTTTATTCACCTTCTGTAATTGAAACTTTGTATCCTTGAGTGGAGGCTTGGGCCGGCCAGGGTGTATGGAAAGCTTGGCTTTCTCTATTGCCCTGAAAACCCAAGCCTCTCAATTGCTCTCTGTGGCTGTAGCCATCTTGGTTTGGGTTAATTTGCATACTTGCTCTGATTGGTTGGTGGACGTGGCTGGTGGGCATGGTTTGAGTGGAGTAGTGGTTAATTTGCATATTATTCTTTTATAAAGTAGGATATGTTTTTTTAAAATATATTTTTATTTATTTTTTACAGAGAGGAAGAGTGAGAGATAAGAGAGTTAGAAACATCGATGAGAGAATCATCAATCAGCTGCCTCTTGCCCACCCCCTACTGGGGATGTGCCCGCAACCAAGGTACATGCCCTTGACCGGAATCGAACTTGGGACCTTTCAGTCCATAGGCCGACGCTCTGTCCACTGAGCCAAACCGGTTTTGGCATATAAGGTAGGATGTGTTTTGGTTAGTCTCTTCCTGTCCCCTCCCTTTCCCCTGAGATCTGTTATTCTGTTATATGAATCCATACCTTGATTGTACTTTTCAACAAAACTTGCCTGCATACAGTACTCTTTGAAGTGTGTAATGAGAATCAATCTTCAGACCTTTCACTGCTGAGTTCATAATAGCCCCACAGTGCTCATTGTCATTAAACTATACTCCAATCCAGAAATGAAAGAATTAAGTATTTGAAGACTCATAATAGTGAAACAACAATCAGTTAAAATTGTACAGACAGACCTGCACTTCTAGAAAGAGCCAAAGCTTCAGTCAAATGTGAGCAGTTAACCTACAATGATAGAATTTAAGAGTTAGAAAGATCAACCTATCTAATTCATAATAACTAACAGTACTGAATACTCTTTTAGATCTGAAAATTTTAAGTAACTGGCATAAAAGACTCAAAGAGAAGTCATGTAGCAGTCTTAGAACTCTAAAAGGCCTTCAGAGTTGCATAAATCCATACTCAGGTCAATATCGGTCTCTAACTGTAACCAAAATAAAACTCTTAAGGTAAGTAAGGCTAGATGAAGGTCAGTGGATCTAGTTTTCTTTTCCTGAAAACCACTAATTTGCTTATAACAAATATTAAACAACTAGTAATTCTAAAATCAAATTTTAAAAAATTGATCTGATGTTCAACTTATTTATGAATTCATTGGTTGCTTCTTGCATGTGCCCTGACCAGAGTTCTAACTCATAACCTTGGCATATTGAGAGGACACTCTAACAAACATCTACCCAGCCAGAGCTAACCATTTGGCTGTATATAGAGCTGATCTGCATAGAGGTTTTCCCCCCAATATTATTCTGTTAATTTGAGATTTCCAAGACTGTAGGCACAATAATTAATGACAACATAAGAAATCTTTTCATAGGTCTATACTTGTTAACTTCAGTATTATGAATGAATATTGGTTCAAAACAAATAAGGAATAAGAACCTCAGAGAAAGCAAAGTTTGATTACTCTCCTTTTTAATTTCCCAGAATATAAATTTAAAAAAACAACAACAAGTAGGGTACAATTGAGATGATATTATATCCACAATGATCATACTACAAAATCTAATTCTTGTTTCAATAAATTATACAATTCCAAAAATATATTCAGATGTAAAATTATGGATGTTCATTTGGTACATAAACTTTTATTTTTAAAGTTATTTTTCTTTAACTCAGTGTTGTGTTTCTTTAACTTTATTCTGTTACTAGTTACTAGAGATTTCTTTTTAATTCCATTAGCTTATATAAGGGGCTTTGCATTTTTGGCTAAAGCACCAAAAATATTTTTTCTCATTAAATATTGGACTTTTGTTTGGCAGTGATTAGGTTCTGCTTCTGCCAGATACTGACTATTGTACTGAGAAATAAACAAACAAGAGTATGTTTCATGAACACTTGACATTTTAGAGGAACTTATATTAAAAACAAAAGTCCCTTACCCTAGCCAGTTAGGCTCAGTGGATGGAGTGTCGGCCTGTGGACTGAAAGGTCCCAGGTTCAATTCTGGTCTGGGGCACATGCACAGGTTGCAGGCTCGGTCCCAGTGAGGGGCGTGCAGGAAGCAGCCAATCAGTGATTATAATCATTGATGTTTCTGTCTCTCCCTCTCCTTTCCTCTCTGAAATCAATAAAAAATATTTTAAAATAAAAATAAAAGTCCCCAAATCTTGCCAAGCCAGTGTAACTCAGCGGTGAACGTGGACCCATAAACCAAGAGGTCACCAGTTCAATTCCTGGTTAGGGCACATGCCAAGGTTGCAGGCTCAATCCCCATTAGGGGTTGTGCAGGAGGCAGCTGATCAATGATTCTCTCTCATCAGTGTTTCTAATCCTCTTCCTCTCTAAAACCAATAAAAACATTAAATTGTTAAAAAATATACCATAAATCCCCCTATAAAGTTCATCTAAACTAAAAAGAAACTTGCTAAAAATTATTGTTTTTTCAACTGTGAAACCATGTATATTCTGGCAACAGAGAGGAATTGACAAGGCTACTCCAACCATGAAGATAGAAGAGAAGCAAGCAGTCCACAGATGGAAGTCGCTGATGATTACCTTACCATAATAGCAATCAGCAGCTGTGTATCACTGCAGGTTGCCCAGGACCAAACCAGAGAGGGTTGGAACTGTATTACCACCATTTGCCCACCATCCAGAACTGAAATATCATTGCTGACATGTACACATAAGGAACTGTTTGATATTGAAATTGGATCTCAAAAGAACTGGTGGCCCAGAAAGAAGCTCACTACAGACTGATTCATATGCCTTTCAGCATAACGATTATTGCTTGTCTCATTTTTTATTCTTATAAGTGTATTTCCAGTAGGACATGATCTCACTCATCTAGGAGAAATGGTTAACAACATAGACTGATGAAGAAGAACAGACCCTGAGATAAGGAGCCATGGGTCAGACTGTTGGACCTCAAAGGGAGGGTGGGGATAAAAGGGAGAGATCAACCAAAGGACTTATGTGTACACATATGAGCCTAACCAGTGGTCAAGGACAATAGGGGGTGGGGGCATGAGTGGGGGGAAGTGGGAGATTGGAATGGGGGTTGAGGACAAATATGTGATACCTTAATAAAGAAATTAATTTAAAAATAAATTAAATAAAAATAAAAATTATTGTTTTTTAATTCTTTATTGTTGAAAGTATTACATATGTCTCCTTTCCCCCCATTGACCTCTCCCAGCCCGCTCCTGCTCCCAGTACAGGCCCTCACCCCACTATTGTCTGTGTCCATTGGTTATGCTTATATGCATGCATGCGTCTTTTGGTTGATCTCTTACCCTTCCCCCACCCACCCTTGCCTTCCCTCTGAGGTTTGACAGTCTGTTTGATGCTTCTGTGTCTCTGGATCTATTTTTGTTCATCAGCTTATGTTGTTAAAAATTATTTTTATTAAGTAAACATTGTGCATGGATTTCCTAGTAGAAATTTAACAAAGGCCTGTGTTAATGATTGAGAGAATGACCTAACTCACCCAGAAAAACCTGTTTTTCTTTCAACAGATTTTTGTTTGTTATTTGATTACTAAATAGAATGTACTCTACTGTACTTGTACCTTTCTTGGTTTTCTACTGTAAACTTTTCAGATAGATAATATTCTTATGCGATTTATAAGAACTAAATGCAAAGACCTATATTAAGTATTGAGTTATAAATCAATATTTGGTAAGTTATATGAAGTGTACCAAAAATATTAATACATAAGGATAATAATCCTTGCTCCGCCTACCTCAGAGGATTGTTGCAAGGATCATATGAGTAAATGTACATGAAAGAGCTTCAAAAAGTACAAATCCTCCATATACGCTCAAGGAATTATTCCTCTAATTAGGGTTTACTGGGCTAATTATGGGTTAGTTTCACACAAAATGAAACAGTCATGGATCAGTATCTGATTAATCAGGGGTGTATAATGATGAAATTCATTTATACAGTTTCTTGGCCATTTCCATGGCTCTCAAAAATCTTTACATACATTATCTCATTGGCTTCTAGTCTCTGCGTGGTTACTCCTGTGTTTCAATCAGAACTATATGGGTAATGGTGCAGAGATAATTGGTGAAATTGTTGCTGTGTACAGTTGTGGAAATTGTATTCATAAACCCTGCCATTCAAGTGGCCCTCAAATAGATTTACTTGGTCAGTCAGGTTAGCTCTGTTTTCTAACATGTGAAAATAAGAATATATAAAGCAGCTGAAACCGGTTTGGCTCAGTGGATAGAGCGTCGGCCTGTGGACTGAAGGGTCCCGGGTTCGATTCCGGTCAAGGGCATGTACCTTGGCTGCGGGCACATCCCTGGTAGGGGGTGTGCAAGAGAAAGCTGGTCGATGTTTCTCTCTCATCGACGTTTCTAGCTCTCTATCTCTCTCCTTTCCTCTCTGTAAAATATCAATAAAATATATATTTTTAAAAAGAATATATAAAGCAGACAAATTTAGGGACGATAAAAAAAAATTGGTTCAGTACTCTTGCACTATGCCATTGTGTCTCTCATTCATTATATTCCTAGCATCTCTGTAATTTATAGCTGAAGAACTCCAGACATAGAGGTTATGTGACTCACCTAAATCATATGTTGAATCACAAGTTAAGCTATTCTTATAGGCAACGAAAGTGTTTCTAGCTAATTTTTGGCATGAACTAGCTAAATTGGCTGCCTCACTGTCTGAACTTAGACTATATATGCCCAAATCCAGGCTCTTTTTTGGATGACAAGACCTGGCTGACCATATGATAGCAAACCACAAAAACCAAATAGAAGTAATAAATAGGTACATGTAGTCCTTAGGATGTCTACTTAACTAGAACTGAAAAATTAAAGTAATTCTAAAACACCAAAATTTATAAATATGTTTTTGATCTCAAGAATTTGGAAATGGGGTGAGTGAGGGGTGGAGGGAGTCCGTGCAAAAAAATGGGGGAACATCTGTAATACTTTCAACCACAAAGATAATTTTTTTTATTTTAAAATATATTTTATTGATATTTTACAGAGAGGAAGGGAGAGCGATAGAGAGCTAGAAACGTCGATGAGAGAGAAACATCGACCAGCTGCCTCTTGCACACCTCCTACCGGGGATGTGCCCGCAACCAAGGTACATGCCCTTGACCGGAATTGAACCCGGGACCCTTCAGTCCACAGACCGACGCTCTACCACTGAGCCAAACCGGTTTCGGCCACAAAGATAATTTTTATAAAAGAATTTGGAAATGAGAGAGCATTTCACTACATTGCCAAGGCAAATGTTGGATGTTGGGAAGCATATTTCCCTAATCACTGTGTCTCCAATGATGAGCAAGCTGTCTAGCCCATTAATAAGCTCTGGGTTAATTTTTCAGTACTTAAATGTCTGAATGCAGGAATGGGTAAAGAAAATAAATGAACAGAGTGAGAAAACCTCATCTCAAAGCTGTGCATCGAGAAATATAATACAATTTGGAATGAATACTGATTTTCTACAAGTATCCTTTTTTATTGAAGAAACATTAAACATCTTCTGTGTTCCAGGTTCTGTGCTAGATGCTAAGAAGTCCATTCTGTTGCAGGGCAATATGAGGTGTACCTAATTCAAGCTGGAAGGGTTCTCTAGCTAGCTTAACTAGGAAGGTTTAGGGGATAAAGAGGGTCCATGGGAGAGGAATGCATAAATGAAGACTTGAAGAAGCCAAAATACTTACTTTACTTATACAGAGGATACAGAAATGCCACAAGAAGAGGGGGTCCAGGCAGATGGAAACATTCCTGGCCTGAGCAATTAGAAAAACTATAAACCATGACAGACAGGAGTATCTCCGGCCTGAACAGCCAGGAGATCAGAGGCAACTCCAAGCAGCAAGATAAGGGGAGAGAAAGAGGAAGGTATGTGGGCTTTGAGCTTTGAAACTAATTTTATGTAGCAGAATGACCAATGAGGAAAACATGGGGGTCCTAAATTAATGAAAGGGACCAATAAGAAAAGGTCAGATACAAAGAAATGCAGCATATGTAAACTGGAGACAAAGGGACACGAGGCAGGATTTTTTTTATTTTCCCATTAGAGAAAGGGGGAGAAGGCTTTTCCTTATGGGGGCCTCCCCCTATGGGGTCCCCTTTGGGGATACCCTTACCCAGATGGACTTTGTATCTGCTTCCAATAAACTTCGAAATTTAAAAATAGCTTTCTTTATTGATTGATTAAGGTATTACATATGTGTCCTTATCCCACCATTGCCCCCCCACAACCTCCCATTCATGCTCTCGCCCCCCTGTTGTCTGTGTCCATTGGTTAGGCTTATATGCATGCATACAAGTCTTTTGGTTGATCTCTTACCCTGACCCCCACCCTCCCCTACCTTCCCTCTGAGGTTTGAGCATTTGATTGTAAAAAAAAATCAATAAAATATACTTTTAAACTTTTTAAAAATATATATTTTATTGATTCTTCACAGAAAGGAAGAGAGAGGGATAGAGAGTTAGAAACATCGATGAGAGAGAATCATCAATCAGCTGCCTCCTGCACACCCCCTACTGGGGATGTGCCCGCAACCAAGGTACATGCCCTTGACCGGAATTGAACCCGGGACCCTTCAGTCCGCAGGCCGATGCTCTATCCACTGAGCCAAACCGGTCCTGGCAATAAAATATATATATATATTTTAAAAAGAATCTTCAAGGGCTCTTTATGTCACTAGGTCTCTTTGGTACACATTTTGGATAAACTTGATTCCTCTTCCCCCATACAGATTAGATAAATTTAAGCTAGTATAATGGGTTTTGAAAAAGCTTCAATTTTCATAGAACCGTGGGTTTATTTTGATAGAGACATGCTGAATACAAAAAGCTGAAATTAATGAGTCATTGTTAACATAAAATAATAGAACATTTTAATAAAAATTAATATTTTTCTTGAACATTAACTTACCAGACACTGAATAACTGCGCAGTTAATAAGTGTAACACGAATAAACCTATTTTTTGTTCTCCAAAAGTGAAACATTTCTTTTTTTAAAAACAAATTAAAGGCTTTTAAATATATATATTTTATTAATTTTTTACAGAGAGGAAGGGAGAGGGATAGAGAGCTAGAAACATCGATGAGAGAGAAACATCGATCATCCGCCTCCTGCACACCTCCCACTGGGGATGTGCCCACAACCAAGGTACATGCCCTTGACCGGAATGGAACCTGGAAACTTTCAGTCCAAAGACTGATGCTCTATCCACTGAGCTAAACCGGTTTCTGCCAAAAGTGAAATACTTCCTGCTACGCACACCAAACAAGTCAATCCAAGGCTAATGACATGGCGATCAGCTGCTAAAATATTCACTGCTAGTATTAGTGGAGAGAAATGGTGAGCCTTCGCATAAGGCATGTAAGGGAAATGAATGCAGCATGATTATAGTAATCAGTCATTAGTGAACGTTGTAGTTCGTTAATAATTATGGCCCTATCTGGTTTGGTTCAGTGGATAGAGCGTCGGCCTGTTGACGGAAGGGTCCCAGGTTTGATTCTGGTCAAGGGCACATGCCTTTGTTTCATTATTACTGGGACATAGAAGGACAAATGAGGGTGTGGCCAATAATTAGAAAAGGTTTTGTGAAAGTGGTGCAATCAAAGCAAGAAACATTGCTGAAAAACAAAAGAAGATTGTTGAAGGCCATTCCAGATACTAAAATTTGATTTTTTGAATATATTTTATTGATTTTTTTTTTTTACAGAGAGGGACAGAGATTTAGAAACACCGATGAGAGAGAAACATCGATCCGCTTCCTCCTGTACACCCCCTACTGGGTAATGTGCCCAAAACCAAGGTACATGACCTTGACCGGAACTGAACCTGGGACCCTTCAGTCCGAAGGCTGACGCTCTATCCACTGAGCCAAACTGATGAGGGCAAAACTTGATTTTATATGATTTATTTGTCATTGTTTTTCTTTGTTTTCTATGCAAGGTTAATGATGGAGCCACTTAATGTAGGACTTATATGTTTGCCTGGCATATGTCTCAATTAATTTTAATATATTTTCCTACGCATTCCATTACATAATAACTATTTGAACAGCATTAGATCTTAAAAAGAATTCTGCCTCCCTTGCTTGGAAACAAGAAATAGAAGCCAAAATTTACTCAAAGCCCTGCTCAAGCATTCCCTCTTCATTTGGAAATGGTCAATTTATTCAAAAGGCAAATGTGGAATGGGAGCAAGTCAGCAGCTTTCTGTGTGTCTTTTCATCTACGTGCAGGAAATAATGGTCTCAGAGATGTTATGAGAAATAAAGTTGGTAGTGTGCTTTGAGATCCATGGATGAACCATGCTTTCAAAGTGCATAATTATACACTACAGTGAGTCTCTCAGACTGGCTTCCCCTACTCACTCTTTAATAGGTATTCAAAATGATACAGCTCAGGTAAGTTTTCCTTGATCTCAAGTTACTACTACATTATTTAGCCACATATGCCAGTTGCCTTTAAAATAGAATGCAGCCCACAGTACTAGTAAAAACCACTAATCCTTTGTTTTTAGGATTCTTAAAGCCTTTCCTTTGGGCGAATTTAGTTTTCCAGATCACTGTCTATCTTCGTTTCTCAATTTTCCCACTTTAGTTGGCTCACTCATCTGCTCGCTGATGACAGTCCCCAAAGAATATAAAAGATCAGCTCAATGGCATCACTGAAATCTAACAGGAGTGCCCTCCTTTGCTTTGCTTAATACTTGGTAATTTCTTCGTTATGGTTGTTATTCCTCTTCTTTTCCTTCTCTCCCCCCTCCCATTTTATTTTTTAAAATATATTTTATTGATTTTTTTTTACAGAGAGGAAGATAGAGGGATAGAGAGTTAGAAACATCGATGAGAGAGAATCATCGATCAGCTGCCTCCTGCACAACTCCTACTGGGGATGTGCCCGCAACCATGGTACCCTTGACCGAATTCGAACCCGGGACCCTTCAGTCCACAGGCCGACGCTCTATCCACTAAGCCAAGCCAGTTTCGGTGCCCCCGTCCCATCTTAATTGACCTTTTGGAAACACACAACAGGTGAAAATCTTTAGATGACTCTACTACAGGAGAAGAACTCCAAATGTTCAGTTGTTGAGTCGGAGGAGGGAAGCAGCTGGTATTGGGCAAGTCAAGTGGTTGAGCCTGGACCTATGAACCAGGAGGTTGTGGTTCCATTCCTGGTTGGGGTACATGCCTGGGATGTGATCCCCAGTCGGGGGGCGTACAGGAGGCAGCTGATGAATGATTCTCTCTCATTGTTGATGCTTCTGTCTCTCTTCCTCTCCCTTCCTCTCTGAAATCAATAAAAATATTTAAAAACAAAACAAAACAAAACACATAAGAACAAGATGCAAGCAAGATGTTTTAACATCAGAATCTGTCCGGGTAGTAAGGAGAAATCTAGAACAACCAAGTCAATTGAGAATGTGAAAAAGAACCATTGACCCTTAATCTGGCAGCCTTCCCACAAATTCCTTCTGCCATTTGCCATTTGAGAGAAGGAAGGAAGAGAATGTGGTATCCCTCCCCATTACAGGAAACACAAGGTCAAACTTATATATTCTAATGACCTTTGATCCATAGCGGCATCTTTATGTTCAAAGGAAAGCACATTTTTCTGAATGTTGGGTTCCAAGATGGAAGATGAAATGGAATATGAGACTATGAGTATACTAGTAAATCAAATATTTTTCTTTAAGTTCTATTTAAATTCTGTCATTTATCGATATGTGCGATTATTTCAACATATGAATCTCAGTTAAAAGCTTTCTTTCATTCCTCCCAACCCCATAAGTTCTGTCTGTACTACCTGGGAGGCTGAGTTTCCTTTCACAGAAACCATTACTTGAAGCAGTGCCCATTTCTGAAAGGCTTCAGTTACCATCACTATAACTGGACCTTCACCAGAGTAAAATATCCATAGAGTGGGTCAATTTTACTCTTATTTTGCTGGTAGGAAATATTTCCCTTCAAATGGAGTAAAATAACACAAAGAAGGCTTTTACCCTTCTTCGAATACTGTAGCACTGCATGTTTCTCGCTCTTAAGTGCAGAAAATATTTGAAAAGTACCTACTTATATCACATTTTTGAAATGACAACATTTAAGAAATGGAGAACAAAGTGGGAGTTGTCAAGGACTGGGAGGTGGAGGGGAGAGGGAAATCGGTATGCTTATAAAAAAGGAAACTAGAATCCTTGTGGTGTTGGAACTGCTCTGTATCTTGACTGGTGATAGATATATGAAGCTATGAGAGTGACAAAATTGTATATAAATTAATATATGCATGTGTGTGCATGCACATACAAATTAGTACAATTAAAGTGGGGGAAATATGAATAAGACCAGTGGATTGTATCAATATCAATATTCTGGTTGTGATATAATACTATAGTTTTGAAAGATGTAACCATTGGGAGAAACTGGGCAAAGTGTACAAGGGATCTCTCTGTATTATATCTTACAAAAGTATGCAAATCTACAATGATCTCATTAACATTTTCAATTTTTTAAAAATATGTTTTATTGGTCTTTTACAGAGAGGAAGAGAGAAGGGTAGAGAGTTAGAAACATCGATGAGAGAGAAACATTGATCAGCTGCCTCTTGCACACCCCCTACCGGGGATGTGCCCGCAACCAAGGTACATGCCCTTGACTGGAATTGAACCCGGGACCCTTGAGTCCGCAAGCTGATGCTCTATCCACTGAGCCAAACCGGTTTCGGCAATATTTTCAATTTTTTAAAATATTTTTAGCCGAAGCCGGTTTGGTTCATGGATAGAGCGTTGGCCTGCGGACTGAGGAGTCCCGGATTCGATTCCGGTCAAGAGCATGTACATTGGTTGCGGGCTCATCCCCAGTGGAGGGTGTGCAAGAGGCAGCTGATCGATGATTCTCTCTCATTGATGTTTCTAACTCTCTATCCCTCTCTCTTCCTCTCTGTAAAAAATCAATAAAATATATATTTTTAAAACAAATAAAATATTTTTATTGATTTTTTTTACAGAGAGTAAGGGAGAGGAACAGGAAGAGGGATAGAGAGTTAGAAACATCGATGAGAGAGAAACATCGACCAGCTGCCTCCTGCACACTCCCCACTGGGGATGTGCCCACAACCAAGGTACATGCCCTTGACTGGAATTGAATCTGGGACCCTTCAGTCCACAGGCCAAGGCTCTATCCACTGAGCCAAACCAGTTAGCGCACACTTTCAATTTTTTAAAAGATTAACTACTGTTCTAGGTCCCACTCAAATAACACAGTTAAGGAGACAAACTATCCATGGCTGAGACAGAGAGAAGAAAGCTGGATGCTGAGAGGTGAGCTGTCCTCTGAGAACTGAGTGACCCAGAATCAAAGTTTGATAAATCAGAAAAGGAAAAAAAGGGAGGAGGTTTGATTACAAGATAACAGTCCATGTAAAGGATTTAAGTTACAAATTAGTAAAATAAATAAATACAGATAGATAAACAAACAAATAATGCTGGCCCTGGCCAGTGTAGCTCAGTTGCTTGGTCATGCTCCCATGCACTGAAGGGTCACCAGTTCCATTCCCAATCATAGCACATGCCCAGGTTGTGGTGTGATCCTCTGTCAGGGCATGTGCAGAAGGCATCTGACCAGTTTCTTCTCATATCAATGTTTCTCTCTCTCCCACTCCTTCCTCTCTCTTTAAAATAAAATTTTTAAAAAGACCCTGCCTGGCCAGCCATGGCTCAGTGGTATGAACCAAGAGGTTGCCAGTTCAATTCCAGATCAGGGCACATGTCGGAGTTATGGGCTTGATCGCTGTAGGAGGCAGCCAAACAATGATTCTCTTTCATCATTAACGTTTTTCTCTCTCTCTTCCTCTCCCTTCCTCTCTGAAATCAATAATTTTTTAAAAGATGCTGAGTTGCCAAGACCGGTTTGGCTCAGTGGATAGAGAGTCGGTCTGGGGACTGAAAGGTCCCAGGTTCGATTCCGGTCAAGGGTATGTACCTTGGTTGCAGGCACATCCCCAGTAGGGGGTGTGCAAGAGGCAGCTGATTGATGATTCTCCCTCATCGATGTTTCTAACTCTCTATCCCTCTCTCTTCCTCTCTGTAAAAAAATCAATAAAAATTTTTAAAAAGATGCTGAGTTGTGCAATATTTATTTCTTTTAAATGTTCTAAGAAATGAACCTTCAAAAAAAAATAACTGTACTTCCTAATGCCTATTTAATTATTTTATTATATAATTTTATTTTTATGAATATGGGTGGAAAAATCATGCCAATTTTGGGCAGAAATTTGCCTAAAGCCAGATGCCATCACTATAAAATGACTAGTTCAGACTTGTTTTGAGAAATAAATCTTACATAGGTTAAATTTTTAGACTAAGAGTATCAAATGATAGCATGTTATAGATACAGACTTTTTTGGAAAATGAAGAAATATTAATATAGGTTTTGAATATATATATTTGAACCAAAAAGGTAATAGATGGGACCAAAGGGAGATGAGAAAGAGTCTAGTTGTTATAGCCATAGATATTCTCTGTTAGATAATTATTATCCTGAGGGAATAAAGGGGAAAAACCAGCCTAGCTTATGTTTAAGTATTAAGACCCTCTCTAATTAAATTATTCTGTGTGAGTCAATAATGAGGTATTCAGATAGAATCAAACTAACAAACACCTTGACATAAAACTGAAAAGAATTCCAGGTCAAAGTTAAATCTTTGCCTAGCATCCTATTGGTATAATAAATAATATGAGATGTGAATAAACAATAATGAATAATGCATATGCTGGAAGTCCAGCTACTGTACACACTGTATATTCCTGGCAAATAACAGCATTCTTGCAAACAACATCCTGAAGGCTCAACAGGATGATATTTTCCATCCCCAGAAAGTCTTGAAGCATATCATCCAAGCAAGAAGGAAAATAATTTCCTGGAGGCTGAGTTAGTGATCTCAGTGCCAGGGTGGAATAGGAGAGAATTCATAACTTAGCAGACACAGGCTCGACATTACCAAGATGGGGAAAACATGGAAAAAAGGGAAGGGCTGCCTTCCTAGAGGTTTTCAAAGACAAGTAGGCAAAATGGAAATGTCAGTTAAATACACTATCAAAAAATTAAAGGGCAATATGGTAATTTCTAATGAGCCAGGAGAAAGACAGGGTGGAGAAAATTGAAAGGAAATATTGAAAACAAAAAAGAGGCCTGGCTGGCATGGCTCAATGGTTGAGCGTTGACCTATGAACCAGGAAGTCTCCGGTCAATTCCCAGTCAGGGAACTACCTGGGTTGTGGGCTTGATCCCAGTAGGAGACATGCAGGAGGCAGCCAATCAAGGAGTCTCTTTTATCACTGATGTTTCTATCTCTCTGTCCCTCTCCCTTCCTCTCAGAAATTAATAAAAATACATTTTAAAAAAAGAAAACAAAAAAGATCTAACCTGCCTGGGAGTTGTATGCCCCTAGGACCTGGGAGTCAACCTTGGACCTGGGAGTCAACCTGCGAATGCAGTCCAGTCTTATTCAAGAATTATCATAGAAAGATTAACAACCTTGCTGCCTCCAAAATGGAGTCCCACCCAAACTGGCATTTCCTACCTTTCCACATAATCTTTGTCCCACCCTATAAAGCAGCTGACTTATGGGGGTCTATAGAGAAGATATTTATGGATGACCTACTGCTCTCCCATACTGCTGGCATTATTAGAATAAACACTCATAAATGATTTTAAAAAGAGAGAGAGAAAATAAGCAATGAGGAGCTTCAGATCCAGAGGCTGCAAGTATTAGCATAGAACTGATTCCAAGACTGCCAAATGGCTGAGAAATTACATGTGAATGAAAAAAAAAATCTATAAGACATAGGCCTCCTAGGCCTGTGGTTGGCAAACTGCAGCTCTCGAGCCACATGCAGCTCTTTGGCCCCTTGAGTGTGGCTCTTCCGCAAAATACCACAGCCTGAGCCAGTCTATTTTGAAGAAGTGGCATTAGAAGAAATTTAAGTTTAAAAAATGTGGCTCTCAAAAGAAATTTCAATCATTGTACTGTTGATATTTGGCTCTGTTGACTAATGAGTTTGCCAACCACTGTCATAAGCAAGTCAAAGGACAATCTATATATATAAAAGGCTAAGTAACAGATCATCTGTCCATCTGACCATCTGACTGACCAGCTGGTACATATAACATGCACTGGCTAAGTATCCATCCGACCAGTAGCTATGACATGCACTGACCACCAGGGGTGGGGGGGGAGACGTTCAATGCAGGAGCTGCCATGATGCACACTGGCCATTTAAAAATAAAAGGCACCACTGACCTGGTGCCAACAAACCAAACAACACTCAGCTTCCCCAAAGTGGGATACAGGCCCTACCACCACCCTGGAGCGACAACCCACCAAATTGCAGCTAATGCTGGCAAGACCCCATGGTGCAAAATGCAGTCCACAGCCCAGCCCAGCCCAGCCCGGAAATGGTTGCTGTGGGCGCCACATAATGACATCACATAGCAATGCCCGGCTTCCTCTCCTTAGAGACTAGCCTTCTTGGAGTTTCTTCAGCCCAGGAACACAACTTGCTTTATAGCCAGGTGCAAACATTTTACACTTTAAACAAATGTTCGTGAAGTGTTTTCCCATGCTTCATCTCATTTGATCCTCACAGAAGTCCTGGAGTAGATAGAGGGGAGACTCAGTAGAATCCTATTTTCTTTTCATTAGCCAGAAAATGGAGATTTAGAAAGTTTAGAAACTTGACCTGACTGAAGAGAAGTAAAAACTGGTGGAACTTGAAAATGACTTTATGTTTTCTCACTGCACAGAATAGAGTCAAACACTACTATAGTTACATATTTTACCTTTTATTCTCCCTGCGTGATCTACAGTAATAATCTGCTTTGTTTTGATATTTACTGTTGTGTTTCTGACAATTACCTGACAGAGAATCTGGAGTGCTTCACTGGGCTGGAAAAAGTTTAGCTAAATCAGAAAGCAGGTCTAATTAAGCAAGTTTATTATATATATATATATATATATATATATATATATATATATATATATGGCTAAGTTGACTTGTGCATGTGCAATACATATAAAGCTCTCACTGGCACCAATCACAGGCATATGTTTTGATCTGTCATTGTTGATCGTGAATTGGTTGACACTTCTATTATAGAGAAAGGGTGAATAGTGATATTAAAACATTTCTTACAATTAATTTCCTTTCAATTTGCACAAATCTGTGCACTGGGACACTAGTTTAAAAATAAACATTGACTTGCACATGCATGATGCATATAAAGCTCTTACTGGTGCCAATTTCACGTGTGTGTTTCTCAAAGCTGAAGTACTAACAGGATCATCACAAGGAGAGATTGTTCTGATTCCATTGATTTGTCCATCTCTGACACTGTCCTCCCATTTAAATTAATTAGAAGATAGTTTCCTGTGATGCCAGCATTTGAGATGACAATTAATAAATCACAAGGACAAACTCTAGACAGAGTAGGAATATTCCTATCTGAACCCATTTTTGGACATGGTCTGTTATTTGTTACTTTCTCTCAATTTCGAAGAGTGTGTGATGTTAAAGTTGTAAATACTTTATCACAGGGGAAATTAGTCAAGCACTCTTAAAGTGTTTTTACTCTTAATGTGGTGTACAGGGAGATATTAGAATAAGTTTAATAAATTTATTAGTCATTGTTTTTATCAATTTTTTAAAATATATTTCTTTATTGATTTCAGAGAGGAAGGTAGAGGGGAAAAAGAAAGGTAGAAACATCAATGACGAGAGAGAATCATTAATCAGCTATCTCCTGCATGCCCCCCACTAGGGATTGAGCCCACAACCCGGGCATGTGCCTTTGACCAGAATCGAACCTGGGACCCTTCAGACCGCAGTCTGACACTATCCACTGAGCCAAACTGGCTAGGGCTCAATGTTGTTTTTATATCATGTTTTTGTTGTTTTTATATCATATCTTTGTTGTTGTTAAATCATATTGTTATTATTTATTTATTAATCAATTTATATATTAATTTCATATACATTTTACTAATTTTCTTTTATCTCTGACACTTCTATTATAGAGAAAGGGTGAATAGCAATATTAAAATATTCTAATTAATTTCCTTTCAATGTGCACGAATCCATGCACTGGGCCACTAGTAACTAATAACATAAAAATGAGGATTTTTTTTTAAATTAAAAAATAAAAATGAAGATTTCAGAAAAGTATTCCATAGCAACTAAAAAAAGGATCTGGCCATATGTAACTTGGCCTTTTTGGAACACATTGACATTCAAACGTTCCAGGTAGCCTCTAACTAATGCTGGTTGCCTCAAGCCAATTGCAATTTCATTGCCACTTGAAAACCTGGAATCTAATATTTCAGAGGAAAAAAGGGGATCTTGATGGCAATTGTCTCTGTAAATATAGTATTGTCTTAAGCAAAGTGTTCCTGCGGGAGTTCAACCGGGAGACCAGGAGTTCTATCACTCACTATGATGCGCACTGACCACCAGGGAGCAGCATGGAATCATGGACTAAAGGAAGGCTCTGGCCAGCAGCCTGTAGGCCCTGATTGGCCCTGATCGCTGGCCAGGCCTAGGCACCCTACCCTACCCATGCACGAATTTCATGCACCCGGCTTCATGTAATTATATGAAAACCTTCCTTTCTGGGATGAAGCATGCTGCATTGTCATTTACTACTGCCTGTCAGTTTCTTCAGGTAGACTATAAACTTCTAGAAGGTAAGAATTGTGGCTTACTTTTTCTGAATCTCAAGTACCTGGTATAGGCTAAGAACTCAATAAAAGATTGCTTCTTTAATAAATGAACAGCAAAGCAAAATTAGCAAAAAATGGAAGGCACTGGACAGGCATCTGCTAGCAAATTCTGAAAGTGCTTCCTAGCAATCTCTACATGATAGCATTGAAAGAAAACAAGATTATGAACTAATAATTTCCTTGAGGAAGTTTGGGAGAAAACAGTTCACAAAGGAAAGAAACAGTACAAGAGAAGCACAATTCCTGTATAATGTTCTGAGGTAGTCAAAGTTAACCATTAAATCACAACTGGTTACAATATTTTTCCCTTCCAGACTTAGATCTAGCTTACCCTTCTCTTAGTTATTACCTGCCATGTACCTTCTGTTCATCCTTTAACCACACAATACCACTTGTTCTTCCTGAGATAGGCTGTGCACTTTCTTTTCTTTTTTTAAAAAAATATATATTTTATTGATTGTACAGAGAGAAAGGGAGAGAGATCGTTAGAAACATCGATGAGAAAGATACATTGATTAGCTGCCTCCTGCACATCCCCCACTGGGGATGTGCCCGCAACCAAGGCATGTGTCCTTGACCGGAATCGAACCGGGGACCTTTCAGTCCGTAGGCCGACGCCCTATCCATTGAGCCAAACCGGTTTCGGCAGGCTGTGCACTTTCATTCCTCTGTGCCATTGCTTATAATACTATGCCTGAAATGCACTTTCTTCCATTATCTTCCCGGAGAATTTCTCTTTACCTTTCCATTGCCACCTTGTCTCACTTACCTATAGTTGCATAACAAACTCCCCCAAAATGGAGTGGCTTAAAACAACTTAATTTATTATTTCTGAAGATTCAGTGGATTGGCTGGACACTTCTACTGGTCTAACCTGGGCTCACTCATGTGGCTGTCATCTGGGGACTGGGCTCCGCTGGGACATGATCACACCTGTTTCTTTCCATGTGGTCTTGCATTCTCCAGGATCTCACTCTCCAAAGTCTCTTTCCAGCGAGATAGTCTGGACTTTTCCCCATGGCAACTGGGTTCCAAGAGCTAGAGCTGAAACTTCTAGTTCTCTTAAGGCCTTCATAGGCTCAGAAATTCCACAGTATCATTTCTGTTGTATTTTATTGGTCTAAGAAACAAATTACATTGTTAGCCCAGGTTCAAAGAGAAGGGAACTAGGTAAGAGGAACTGCAGAATCAAATTGCAAAAGGACATGAGCCCAGGGAGGCATAGTTCATTGGGAGCCATTTTTAATAATCATACAACTGAATTGTCACCTCTTCATCATGTGATATATATATATATATATATATATATATATATATATATATATATACAGTCATGCACCATTAAATAATCTGATATGTTCTTGAGAAATGCATTTTAGATGATTTTGTCTTTGTGTGAACATCATAGAGTGCACTTACACAAACCTACATGGTATAGCTTACTACAAACGTACGCCATATGGTATAGCCCAGTGGTCGGCAAACCATGGCTATGGAGCCACATGCGGCTCTTTGGCCCGTTGAGTGTTCTAACGCCACTTCTTCAAAATAGACTCGCCCAGGCCGAAAACCGACTTCTGTGCATGGGCCACGAAGTTTCAATCGCACTGGTTGTGGCGCTCACACGTGGTATTTTGTTGAAGAGCCACACTCAAGGGGCCAAAGAGACGCATGTGGCTCGTGAGGTATAGGGTATAGCCTATTGCTCCTAGGCTACAAACCTGTACAGTATGTTACTGTACTGAATACTGTAGGTAGTTGTAACACAGTGGTAAATATCTGTGTGTCTAAACATATCTAAACATAGAATTTGGTATAAAAGTTAAAATGATGCACCCATATAAGATGCTTATCATGAACAGAGTTTGCAGGACTGGAAGTTGCTCTGGGTGAATGAGTGAGTGGTGAGTGAATGTGAAGGCCTAGGGCATTACTATACTCTACTGTGGACTTTATAAACACTGTGCACTAAGTTTCCACTAAATTCATTGTTTAAAACATTTTTCTTTCTTTAATAATAAATTAACATTAGCTTACTGTAATCTTTTTACTTTACAAACTTTTATTTATGTATTTGCCTTTTCAACTCTTTTGTAATGACACTTAGCTTAAAATGCAAACTGAACAAATTATTTTCTTTCTTTATATCCTTATTCTACAATGTTTATTATTACTTTTAAAACTTTATTGTTAAAAACTAAGACACCAGCACAGACTTTAGCCTAGGCCTAAACTAGGTCAGGACATCAATATCACTGTCTTTCACCTCCCCACCATGGTCCACTGAAAGGTCTCCAGGGGCAATAACACCCATGGAGCTGTCATCTTCCAAGATTACAATGTCTCTGGAACACCTCCTGAAGGACCTGCCAGAGGTTCTTCCTCTTTTTTTTAAATATTTTTTTTATTTTTTACAGTGAGGAAGAGAGAGGGATAGAGAGTTAGAAACATCATCGATCAGCCGCCTCTTGCACACCCCCTACTGGGGATGTGCCCGCAACAAAGGCACATGCCCTTGACTGGAATCGAACCTGGGACCTTTCAGTCCGCAGACCGACGCTCTATCCACTGAGCCAAATCTGTTTCAGCCAGAGGCTCTTCTTGAGGAGGCATCACACTTCAGAAGTATGCCCATGGTAGTTTGCTTGGTTTGTTTCTTTTTTTTCCATCATAGATTTGCTTGTAAGCAAATACTGCATCATGAATATACCTCTCTATTAATGAAAAGCTTTTGGTGCTGGATTCCATCTTTTCAAATATTGTAAGGAGCTTGTTGAGGTCTGCCTTCACTGTGAATTTTCCTGTGGGTTCAAATTTTATCCATAACGAAGCCATAAGCTATGTATTCCTGGTCCAGTTCCAACAACTCTTCATTTGTCAATTCCTTAGGATCCATCTCTAGCAGCTGATAAATGTCATCCTCATCCACACCCAGATTAAATTGTTTGCCATCTCAACCACAGCCTTGTTGATTTAGGCAACCTGTTCATCTTTGAAAAATTCTTTAAAGTCATGGACAAACCTCTTGTATGTTTTCTTCCACATGCCATTCATGCACTCTTGGTTACATCACCCCAAGCACAAACAAGGTTCTTGCTCTGGTCATAGATGTTGCAATCCTTCCCAAATTGCATCAGTGTCTTCCTCAGTTGCAGCAATAGCCTACACAAATGTCCTCCTTAAAAGCTGCTATAACTCCTTGATCCATTTGTTGGATCAAAGAGGTGGTGTTTAGAGGTAGAAATAGCACTTTGATATTGGGGTGAAGATGACCAATAAAATGAGAATGTCCAGGAGCCTTATCAACAATAAGCAAAATATTGAGAGGTGTGTTATTTTCCCAATTACCACTTCTCTATTTCCCAATTACCACTTCTCTATTTGGCTTAGCAGATCAGGAGGGCATCTTGGAAGTGGAGCTGGGTCATTCATAACTTCTTATTGCTCCTGTAGTGCACTGGCAAGGTGTTCATATTGATATTCTTGAAGACCCCGAGTTGTCACTCTGCCAATTCATAAAGGGTTTCAATTTGTAGCCTGCAACATTGTCTCCAAGCAAGACTCTTATTCTGTCCTTAAAAGCTTTGAACATGGCATTGACTTGACCTCCTTATAGATGGAAGTCCTTTCTGGCATCTGTTTGCAGAATAGGGAGGTTTCATCCATATTGAATATTTGTTTTGGCAAATAATTTTCCTCCATAATAAACATATCTAGAGTTTCCAAAAACTCTTCAGCTGCATGTATATCAGCACCCACACACTTACCATTAACTTTCACATTATGTAATAAATAACAATTCTTAAATCATTTAAACCATTCAGAGCTAGCAGTAAATTCAACATAGTAGTTAGGTCAAAACTTTACTTTCTCTTTAAAAAAATATTTTAAATTGATTTCAGAGAGGAAGGAGAGGGAGAGAGAGATGGAAATGTCAATGGTGAGAGAATCATTGACGGATTGGCTGCTTCCTACATGCCTCCAATTAGGGATCAAGCCTGCAACCTGGGCATGTGTCCTAACTGGAAATTAAACTGGGGATTTCCTGGTTCATAGGTGGACACTCAGCCACTGAACCACACCAGCCGAGCATCACAAATATCTCTTGACTCTGTTCCATCCTCCCATCTACACTGTCATAGCTTCAATCCACGGCCTAAAGATTTCTCCTCTGACCTGTTACCACAGCTTATTAACAGGTTTTCTTGATACTAGTCTGTCCCTTATCCATTCTCCATGCTTCCACCCAAATCATCTTGTGAGGTTAGTCCCTTCATTATTAGCCTTCATGGATTTCTACTGTTCTTAAGATCGAGTACAACCCTAGACTGTTTGACTCAGTAGATAGAGTGTTGGCTTGCAGACTGAAGGGTCCTGGGTTCGATTCCAATCAAGAGTACATGCAGTCAAAACCGGTTTGGCTCAGCGGTAGAGCGTCGGTCGGCAGACTGAAAGGTCCCGGGTTCGATTCCAGTCAAGGTACATTGGTTGCGGGCACATCCCAGGTAGCGGGTGTGTGGGAGGCAGCTGGTCGATGTTTCTCTCTCATCGACATTTCTAGCTCTCTATCTCTCTCCCTTCTTCTCTGTAAAATATCAATAAAATGTTTTGTTTTTTTTAAAAAAAGAGTACATGCACGAGGTGTGGGCTTGATCCCCAGTAGGGGGCATGCAGGAGACAGCTGATCAATTATTCTCTCTCACCATTGATATTTCCATCTCTCTTTCCCTACATCCCTCTTTCTGAAATATATATATATTAAAAAAGATAAAGTTCGCCGAAACCGGTTTCGCTCAGCGGTAGAGCGTCGGTCTGCGGACTGAAAGGTCCCAGGTTCGATTCCGGTCAAGGGCATGTACATTGGTTGCGGGCACATCCCCAGTAGGGGGTGTGCAAGAGGCAGCTGGTCAATGTTTCTCTCTCATCGACGTTTCTGGCTCTCTATCTCTCTCCCTTCCTCTCTGTAAAATATCAACAAAAAATATTTTTTTAAAAAAGAAAAAAGATAAAGTTCAAAGTTTTTGCACTGATTACAAGGGCCCATCAGGATTTGGCCCCGCCTTAATTTCTCTCTACTGCCCTCTGCCATTGCCCTTTATGCTTCAGCAATACCAAACTTAAAAAAAATTTGTTTTAATTTAATAAACCTTTATTGTTCAGATTATTACAATTGTCCCTCTCCTCCCACCCCCCATATCTCCCCTCCACCCGGTTCCCACCCCACCCTCTGCCCTTACCTCCTCCACACTGTCCTCATCCATAGGTGTACAATTTTAGTCCAGTCTCTTCTCATACCCCCCACACCCTTTTCCCCCTGAGAAATTTCAGTCCACTCCCTTTCTATGCCCCTGATGCTATTATATTCTCCAGTTTATTCTGTTCCTCAGATTTTTAATTCACTTGATTTTTTAGATTCACTTGTTGATAGATATGAATTTGTTGTTCACAATTTTTATCTTTACCTTTTTCTTCTTCCTCCTCTTCTTAAAGAATACCTTTCAACATTTCATATAATATAAGTTTGGTGGTGATGAACTCCTTTAGCTTTTTCTCATCTGTGAAGCTCTTTATCAGACCTTCAATTCTGAATGATAGGTTTGCTGAGTAAAGTAATCTTGGTTGTAGGTTCTTACTATTCATCACTTTGAATATTTCTTGCCACTCCTGTCTGGCCTGCATAGTTTCTGTTGAGAAATCAGCTGACAATTGTATGGGTGCTCCCTTGTAGGTAACTAACTGTTTTTCTCTTGCTGCTTTTAATATTCTCTCTTTGTCTTTTGCTCTTGGTATTTTAATTATGATGTGTCTTGGTGTGGTCCTCTTTGGATTCCTTTTGTTTGAGGTTCTCTGCACTTCCTGAACTTATAAGTCTATTTCTTTCACCAGGTGAGGAAAGTTTTCAGTCATTATTTCTTCAAATAGATTTTCAGTTTCTTGCTCTCTCTCACTTCTGGCACTCCCATAATTCTGATGTTGGTGCACTTGAAGTTGTCACAGAGGCTTCTTACATTATCTTCACATTTTTGGATTCTTTTTTCTTTTCCAGTTGAGTGTTTTTTGCTTATTGGTATTTTAAATCTTTGACTTGATTCTTGGGATCCTCTAGTCTGCTGTTGGGTCTCTGTATAATATTTTTTATTTCAGTCAGTGTATGCTTAACTTCTAGCTGGTCCTTTTTCAGTCAGTGTATGCTTAACTTCTAGCTGGTCCTTTTTCAAGACCCTCGAGGGTCTTGCTAAATTTATCAGCCTTTTCTAGGAAATTCTTGAAAAACCTTATAACCGTGGGGGTTTTATTGTTTTTGTTTTTTTAATTTATTAAGGTATTATATGTGTACATAGCTTACCATTGGCTCCCCCCACCTCCCATTCATGCCCTCCCACCCCAGAGTTCTGTGTTTGTTGGTTGTACTTATATGCATGCATACCAGTTCTTCGGTTGTTCTCTTATCTCCCCCCAGGTCTCCTTCCCCTCCCTGCTGTCATTTGACAATCTGCTTGTTTTATGGTGACTATCTCAGGACCACATGAATAGAATCCACTCCTCATTTGGCAGTCTGCTTGTTTTATGGTGACTATCTGAGGACCACACGAATAGAATCTGCTCCTCCTCTGGTTCACACCACCCCTCCCTCTGGGTCCCACTGCTTCCCCGGGGCACAAGGCTCTTCCGGGGCACATGTCTCCCCCGGGGCACACGGCTCTCCTGGGACACACAGCCCCCTGGGACACACGGCTCAATAACCGTAGTTTTGAACACTATATCCAGTTGTTTGTTTTCTTCCATTTCTTTCATTTGTGATCTGTTTCCTTGTCTTCACATTTTCGCTGCTTCCCTGAGTTGATAGAGTAGCTTTGCGTGCTAGGTGTCCTATATGGCCCAGTGGCTCGGCCTCCCCAGTTACCTGTGGTGGACACTCTTGGTGCACCCCTTTGTGGACTGTGAACAGCCTTGTTATAGTTAAGTCTTGATTGTTGTTGGTATCACTGGGAGGAATTGACCTTCAGGCAAATTGGCTGTGAGGATCAGCTGTGTCTAAGCTGGGAGAACTTCTGTGCTGGAGACAACCTTATGGGACCAGACTTGCGAAATTGCAAAAGTCTCTGTGCTCAGCTTGGATGGGGTTGGAGTCTCAGGGTTGAGCAGAAAGTCTTGGCTTCCCATCAGCCCTGTCCTATGAGGCCCCTGGGTCTCAGCATCCCTTGGTAATCTCTGCAAGCACCTCTGAGAGAAAGCCACCATCGAGTTTGAACTGCTGTCAGACAGTTCAGTTTCTCCACCAATGAATCTGGATTCCCAGATTCTCGCCTAGAACTGGAGTTTAGCGTAGTGGGGGAACTTCCATTTCCCACCCGCTAGGGAAAGTCAGCAGCACTCAGCAGTCAGTTCTCTTTGCGCACACTTGCATGTGTGCCTCCAGACCTCTGCCTTTTGCAGTTCCCCTGGGTTTCTTCCTGACAGTGCAGATTCCCCCCATACGAGCATGGGTCCCCAGGGGCTTTCCCAGAACTGGGATTCAGTGCAGTTGGAACTGGGGGTCAGAACAGTTGGGAGCTTTTGTCTCCTTCTGCAAGGGAAAGCCAGCCAGGCACCCAGTGGACTGCATGTGTGTCTCCGTACCTCAGCCAATGCAGCTCCTCTGATTCTCCATATGCTTTCCTCCTTCCTTCTAGTTGAAGAATTTCCACTCATCCACCTTTCCTGTTGTTCTGGATATTATCCATTTTGTCCTTTAGTTGTAGTTTTGAAATTATTGTGCAAGGGAGCAGTTTAGGTGTTTACCTATGTCGCCATCTCGGTTTCTCTCTGTCAGCAATACCAAACTTTTTGTAGCTCAATTCATGCCATGCTCCCTTATGTCTTGATGCTTTTGCCCATGCTAGACTCTGTGTCAAAAACAGTTGCTCCCTTCTCTATGTGGGTAACTCCATGTTTTCTCTCAAGACTCAATATATAGGAATACTTCCCTTACCCATATCCTCCTCTCAATCTGGGTTAGGTGCTTTTCTTTTGTTTTGCCATAGCACCCAGTGCCTATTGCTATCAGAATACTTACTGATCCCTCACATGAGTAACTAAATGTGGGGGGCTATTTCTCTGTTTTCCGTGACTCGCACAGAAAACGACAGGTTCCTGAATGGAGGAGCTGGGGATTAAGAAATTAAAGAGAAAAAAAGAGAGACCAAGACACAGAAATAGATTCAAGCTGGGACCCAGGTGAGGGGCTGTCACTCTGATGGAGAGACAGCCAACATCCACCATAGACAACACAGCACATTTATTTATTTCCATAGGGGGGAGTTAAGGTCAAAGAAGTTTTAGGTGTGCCCAGGTCCTATTCATTCCCTCATTCCTGGGATTTAGCATATCAAGACCTGGGTGAGTTAAAGTCCTATTCGTTCCTCATTCCCAGTACATGGATAAAGATAAGAAGTCAGTACTGATAACAGTCTCCAACATTTTGGGGAAACATTTTCCCAGGGCATGACTCTACCTACTCCTTGAGTTCAGCTGATGATAATTAAAGCTCATCCATGTGCATTCCCAGGGGGCCCTCTACAACTAAATTCTTATACAAACTGCATGAAGTAGGTTCTTTTAGTGAATCCCAGTGGCAGCAAGGATTTGAACTCAGATTCCTGGACCGAGGACCTACTGTTGAAACCACTATATTTCTTTCCTGTTCAGACACAACACTCATCACACTGTACTGTAATTGTCAATTTAGCAGTAGGTCTCTTCAACATACTGTAAGTCATAGAAACTATGTCACATTCATCTTTTTTACCCTCAGAACCTAACATAGTGCCTGTCACATAATAGGCATTCTACATATATGTATTGAATGGATGAACAAAGAAATGAATGACCAAAAAAAAAAAAAAAAAA
Organism: Vespertilio murinus; assembly: GCA_963924515.1. Taxonomy (NCBI): domain Eukaryota; kingdom Metazoa; phylum Chordata; class Mammalia; order Chiroptera; family Vespertilionidae; genus Vespertilio; species Vespertilio murinus. The sequence goes on from OZ004710.1 coordinate 72,947,787, forward strand.
GAAATGAATGACCCCCAAAATATATGGATTATTCCTCTTGCTCTGTTGTTTTAGCTATTTTAATTTTTTTGCACACATATATTTATTTATTTATTTTCCTATTTTTATTAAGGTATTATATGTGTACATATCTTTTTAAAAAAATATTTTATTGGTTTTCCACAGAGAGGAAGGGAGAGGGATAGAGAGCTAGAAACATTGATGAGAGAGAAACATCCACCAGCTGCCTCTTGTACACCCCCTACTGGGGATGTGCCCGAAACTAAGGTACATGCCCTTGACCGGATTCGAACCTGGGACCTTCCAGTCTGCAGGCTAACACTCTATCCACTGAGCCAAACAGGTTTTGGCATATGTGTACATATCTTACCATTGTACTCCTACCCCACTCACATACATGACCTCACACCCGCCCCCCCCCAGTGTTTTGTGTCCATTGATTATGCTTATATGCATGCATATAAATCCTTTGGCTTGATCTCTTATCTCCCAAACCTCTCCCTGACCTTCCCACTGTAATTTGACGGTCTGTTTGATGCTTTACAGCCTTTGTATTTATTTATTTATTTATCAGTGTACAATATTCTTTATTATCCACAAATGAGTGCAATTATGTGGTATTTTTCTTTCATTGACTGGCTTATTTCACTTAGTATAATGCATTCCAGTTCCATCTAGGTTGCTGCAAATGGTAAGAATTCCTTCTTTTTTGTGGCAGCATAGTATTCCATTGTGTAGATATACCATTGTTTTCTGATCCAGTCATCTGCTGACAGGCACCTAAGCTGTTTCCAAATCTTAGCTATTGTAAATTGTGCTGCTATGAACATAGGGGTGCATATATACTTTCTTATTGGTGTTTCTAGTTTCTTAGGATATATTCCTAGGAGTGGGATTAATGGGTCAAATGGGAGTTCCATTTTTAGTATTTGAGGAAACTCCATACTGTTCTCCACAGTGGCTGCACCAGTCTGCATTCCCACCAACAATGCACGAGGGTTCCTTTTTTCCCACATCCTAGCCAACACTTGTCGTTTGTTGATTTGTTGATGATAGCCACTCTGACAGGTGTGTGATGGTACCTCATTGTCGTTTTTATTTGCATCTCTTGGATAATTAGTAACTTTGAGCATGTTTTTGTTGTTTTTTTTTGTTAAATATATATATATATATATATATATATATATATGTTTTATTGATTTTTCACAGAGAGGAAGAGAGAGGGATAGAGAGTCAGAAATATCAATGAGAGAGAATCATCGATCAGCAGCCTCCTGCACACCCCCTAACTGGGGATGTGCCTGCAACCAAGGTACATGTCTTTGACCGGAATCGAACCTGGGACCCTTCAGTCTGCAGGTCAATGCTCTATCCACTGAGCCAAACCGGTCTTGGCAACTTTGAGCATGTTTTCATGTGTCTCTTGGTCTTCCTTCTGTCTTCTTTTGAAAAGATTCTATTTAGATCCATTGCCCATTTTTTTATTGGATCATTTATCTTCCTTTTATTAAGTTGTATAAGTTGCCTATAGATGTTGGAGATTAAACCTTTATCAGTGGTAACATTTGCAAATATTATATGTGTACCTTTAATATCATATAATATCAAATATTATATGATAAACCTTTATCAGTGATAACATTTTCTTTTTTTCAAAAATATATTTTATTGATTTTTCACAGAGAGGAAGAGAGAGGGAGAGAGAATTAGAAACATCAATGAGAGAGAATCATCAATCAGCTGCCTCTTGCACACTCCTTACTGGAGATGTGCCTGCAACCAAGGTACATGCCTTTGACCGGAATTGAACCCAGAACCTTTCAGTCCGCAGGCCGACACTCTATCCACTGAGCCAAACCAGTCTCGGCAGTGATAACATTTTCAAATACCATATATTCTCCCATACAGTGAGCTTTCTTGTTGATTTTTTTTCTGTGAAAAAACTTTTTATTTTGATGTAGTCCTATTTGTTTATGTTCTCTTTAGTTTCCATTGCTCTAGAGGCAGTATCAATGAAGAAGTTCTTTTGGCATATGTCTGAGATTTTGCTTCCTGTGGATTTCTCTAGTTTTTTATGGTTTCCCATCTTATGTTTAAGTCCTGTATCCATTTTGATTTTATTTTGTGTATGGTGTAAGTTGGTGGTCTAGTTTCATTTTTTTTACATGTATCTGTCCAATTTTCCCAACACCATTTGTTGAAGAGACTGTCTTGACTCCATTGTATGTTCATGCCTCCCTTGTCAAATATTAATTGAGCATAGTGATTTGGGTCGATATCTAGATTCTGTATTCTATTCCATTGGTCTATAAGTCTGTTTTTGTGCCAGTACCAGGCTCTTTTGAGAACAGTGATTTTGTATTACAGCTTGAAATCTGGTATTGAGATCCCACCTACTTTATTCTTCTTTCTCAGGATTGCTGTGGCTATTCGGGGTCTTTTTTTTTTTATTCCAGATGAATTTTTGGAGAGTTCTTTCTAGGTCTGTGAAATATGCCATTGGTATTTTAATGGGGAGTACATTGAATCTATAGATTGCTTTGGGTCAATAAATAGTGTTGGGAAAATTGGACAGATACATGCAAAAGAATGAAACTAGATCACCAACTTACACCATACACAAAAATAAACTCAAAATGGATATAGGACTTAAACATAAAATGGGAAACCATGAAAATACTAGAGGCATCCACAGGCAGCAAAATCTCAGACATATGCCTAAAGAACTTCTTCACTGATACTGCCCCTAGGGCAATGGAAGCTAAAGAGAAAATAAACAAATGGGACTACATTAAAATAAAAAAGCTTTTTTACAGCAAAATAAACCATCAACAAAACAACAAGAAAGCCCACTGTATGGGAGAACATATTCGCAAATGTTATCACTGATAAAGGTTTAATCTCCAACATCTAAAGACAGCTTATACAACTTAATAAAAGGAAGATAAATGAGCCCATTAAAAAATGGGCAATGGACCTAAATAGAATCTTCTCAAAAGAAGACAGAAGGAAGGCCAAGAGGCACATGAAAACATGCTCAAAGTCACTAATTATCCAAGAGATGCAAATCAAAACAACAATGCGGTACCACCTCACACCTGCCAGAATGGCCAACATCAACAAATCAACAAACGACAAGTGTTGGCGAGGTTTCAGAGAAAAAGGAACCCTCGTGCGCTGCTGGTGGGAATGCAGACTGGTGCAACCACTGTGGAGAACAGTATGGAGTTTCCTCAAAAAACTGAAAATGGAACTCCCATTTGACCCAGTAATCCCACTCCTAGGAATATATCCCAAGAAACTAGAAACACCAATCAGAAAGGATATATGCACCCCTATGTTCATAGCAGCACAATTTACAATAGCTAAGATTTGGAAACAGCCTAGGTGCCCGTCGGCAGATGATTGGATCAGAAAACTATGGTACATCTACACAATAGAATACTATGCTGCCATAAAAAGAAGGAATTCTTATCATTTGCAGCAACCTGGATGGAATTGGAGAACATCATGCTGAGTGAAATAAGCCAGTCAATGAAAGAGAAACACCACATGACCTCACTCATTTATGGATAATAAAGAACATTATAAACTGATGAACCAAAAGATAGATAAAGGACAGTAAAGCAACAAGCAGACTGTCAAATTACAGCAGGGAGGGTTGGGAGATCTGGGGGAGATAAGAGATCAACCGAAGGACTTGTATACATGCATATAAGTACAACCAATGGACACAAAACTCTGGGGATGGAGGGCATGTATGGGAGGGGCAATGGTAATATAAGTACACAGATTATAATTTAATAAAAAAAATTTTTTTAAAGATTGCTTTGGGTATTTTTGGACATTTTAATTACGTTGATTCTACCAATCCATGAACATGGTATGTTCTTCCATCTATTTATGTCTTACTTTATCTCTTTTTTCAGTGTCCTACAGTTTTCTGCATATAGGTCTTTTACCGTCTTATTTAAGTTTATTCCTAGTATCTTAATTTTTTTTTGTGCGATGGTAAATGGAATTGCTTTTTTAGTCTCTCTTTCTGTTAGTTCAGTATTGGTGTATAGAAATGCCATAGATTTCTTGGCATTACTATTGTATCCTGCTACATTGCCAAATTCATTTATTAAGTCTATTAGTCTTTTGATGGAGTCTTTCAGGTTTTTTATGTATAGTATCATATCATCTGCAAATAAGGACAGCTTTACTTCTTTTCCAATTTGGATGCCTTTTATTTCTACTTCTTGTCTAATTGCAATGGCTAATACTTTCAGTACTATGTTGAAGAGGAGTGGTGAGAGTGGGCATCCCTGTCTTGTTTCTGTTCTTAGGGGAAATGGTTTTAGTTTTTGCCCATTGCGTATGATGTTTGCTGCAGGTTTATCACATATAGCTTTTATTTTGTTGAGGTATGATCCTTCTATTCCCACCTTGCTGAGAGTTTTTATCAAAAATGGGTGTTGGATTTTGTTAAATGCTTTTTCTGCACCTTTTGCTGTGACTATGTGATTTTTATCTCTCAATTTGGTTATGTGATGTATCACATTTATTGATTTGTGGATATTGTTTCATCCTTGCATTCCTGGGATAAAACCTACTTGGTCATGGTGTATGACCTTTCAGATGTACTGCTGGATCTGATTTGCTAGAATTTTGTTGAGGATTTTGGCATCTATGTTCATGAGGGATATTGGCCTGTAATTCTCTTTCATTGTGTTGTCTTTATCTGGTTTTGGTATTAGGGTGATGCCGGCTTCATAGAAGGAGCTTGGAAGTGTTCCTTCCTATTGAATTTTTTGGAATAGTCTGAGGAAGACAGGTTTTGCTTCTTCCTTGAGTGTTTGGTAAAACTCCCCTGTGAAGTCATCTGGCCCCAGGCTTTTTTTTCTGGGAGGTTTTTTTTTTATGACTTCTTCAATTTCTTCCATAGTTACTGGCCTATTGAGCTATTTAGATTTTTCCTGATTGAGTTTTGGAAGGTTCTATTTTTCTAGAAATATGTCCATTTCCTCCAGGTTGTCCAATTTGTTGGAATAGAGTTGTTTGTAGCATTTTTTTAACAATCATTTTTATTTCAATGGGGTCTGTTGTTATTTAAACTCCATAATTTCTGATTTTGTTTATTTGTGTCCTCTCTCTTTGCTTCTTGGTGAGCCTGGCTAGAGGTGCATCAATCTTGTTTATCCTTTCAAAGAACCAGCTCTTGGTTTTGTTGATCTTTTGTATTGTTTCTTTGTTCTCTATATTATTTATCTCCGCTCTGATTTTTATTATTTCCTTCCTTCTGCTTACACTGGGCTTTTCTTGTTGCTCTCTTTCTAACTCTTTGAGTTGTAAGTTTAGGTAATTTATTACCATTGTTTCTTGTTTTTTACAGTAGGATGGTAGAGCTATAAACTTCACTCTCAAGAGTGCTTTCATTGTGTCCTACAGATTTTGGATTGTTGTGTTTTCATTGTCATTTGTTGCCATGATGTTTTTTATTTCTTCCTTGATCTCTCTGGAAACCCAGTCATTGTTTAATAGCATGCTGTTTAGTCTCCATGTTTTTGGATTTTTTTTTATTGTAGTTAATTTCCAGTTTTATGCCACTGTAATCTGATAAGATTCATATATATATATATATATATATATATATATATATATAATTGATTTTTCATGGAGAGGAAGGAGAGAGGGATAGAGAGTTAGAAACATCAATGAGAGCCGAAACCGGTTTGGCTCAGTGGTAGAGCGTCAGTCTGTGGACTGAAAGGTCCCGGGTTTGATTCCAGTCAAGGGCACGTACCTTGGTTGCGGGCACATCCCCAGTAGGGGGTGTGCAAGTGGCAGCTGGTCCATGTTTCTCTCTCATTGACATTTCTAGCTCTCTCTCTCCCTTCCTCTCTGTAAAATATCAACAAAATATATATATTTTTTAAATTTTTAAAAAAGAAAAAAGAGCCGAAACCGGTTTGGCTCAGTGGGTAGAGCGTCGGTCTGCGGACTGAAAGGTCCCGGGTTCGATTCCGGTCAAGGGCATGTACATTGGTTGCGGGCACATCCCCGGTAGGGGGTGTGCAAGAGGCAGCTGGTCGATGTTTCTCTCACATTGATGTTTCTAGCTCTCTATCTCTCTCCCTTCCTCTCTGTAAAAAATATCAATAAAATATATTTAAAAAAAAAAAAAAGAAAAAAAAGAAAAAAGAAACATCAATGAAAGAGAGACATCAATCCTCTGCTTCTTGTACACCTCCTACTGGGGATGTGCCCACAACCAAGGTACATGCCCTTGATCAGAATCAAACCTGGGACCCTTGAGTCCGCAGGCCAACACTCTATCCACTGAACCAAACTGGTTTTGGCCTGAGAAGATTCTTGATATGATTTCTATCTTCTTTAATTTGAAGAGACTTTGCCTGTGGCCCAACATATGGTCTGTCTTTGAAAATGAACCACGTGCACTTGAGAAGTATGTATATTCTGTGGCTTTGGGGTGAAATGTTCTGAAGATGTCAATTAATATCATCTGGTCTAGTGAGTCATTTAGGATTGATGTTTCTTTGGTGTCTTTTTGGTTAGAGGATTTGTCCAATGGTGATAGTGAGGTATTAAAGTCTCCTACTATTGCCGAAACCGGTTTGGCTCAGTGGTAGAGCGTCGGTCTGCGGACTGAAAGGTCCCGGGTTCGATTCTGGTCAAGGGCATGTTCATTGGTTGCGGGCACATCCCCAATAGGGGGTGTGCAGGAGGCAGCTGGTCGATGTTTCTCTCTCATTGACCTTTCTAGCTCTCTATCTCTCTCCCTTCCTCTCTGTAAAATATAAATAAAATATATTTTAAAAAATAAATAAATAAATAAAGTCTCCTACTATGATTGTATTGCTGTCAATCTCTCTCTTGATATCAATCAGGATTTTTTTTTATGTATTTGGGTGCTCCTGTATTGGGTTTACCAGAGTTATTTCTTTTTATTGGATTTTTCCCTTTAGTATTATGAAGTGGCCTTCCTTATCTTTCGTTATGTCCTTCACTTTGAGATCTAATTTGTCAGATAAAAGTATTGCTTTTTTTTCATTTCCATTTGCCTGAAAAACCTTTTTCCATCCCTTCACCCTCAGTCTGTGTGCATCTTTTTTTCTGAGATGGGTTTCTTGTAAACAGCAGATATATGGGTCTTGTTTTCTTATCCAATCTGTTACCTTATGTCTTTTGATTGGTTCATTTAATCCATTTACATTTAAAGTTATTATTGATAGATGTTTATTTGTTGCCATTTTTATTCTTTACCCCTGTGTTCTTTTTTCTCTTTCTTTTCTTTCTTTCTTTCTTTCTTTCTTTCTTTCTTTCTTTCTTTCTTTCTTTCTTTCTTTCTTTCTTTCATAGCAGACCCTTTAGCATTTCTTGCATTGCTGGTTTGGTGGTAATAAATTTCCTTAGACCTTTTTTTTTTTTTAAATATATATATATATATTTTTTTTTATTGTTATTTTACAGAGAGGAAGGGAGAAGATAGAGAGCTAGAAACGTCCATGAGAGAGAAACATTGACCAGTTGCCTCTTGCACACCCCCTATCGGGGATATGCCCGCAACCAATGTACATGCCTTTGACCGGAATCGAACCTGGGACCTTTCAGTCCGCAGACCGACGCTCTACCACTGAACCAAACCGGCTTCAGCTCCTTAGTCTTTTTTTGTCTGTGAAGCTCCTAATTTCACCTTTAATTTTGATTGATAGCCTTGATTGATTGATTGATTGATAGCCTTTTGATTGATTGGGTACAGTATTCTTGGATTCAGACCCTTCCTTTGCATGACTTTGAATATTTCATTCCATTCCCTTCTGGCCTGATGTGTTTCTGTTGAGAAATCAGTTGCTAGTCTGATGGGGGTTCCTTTGTACATAGCTTTCTGTCTCTCTCTGGCTGCTTAAGATTCTTACTCTGTCGCTGGTGTTTGCCAATTTAATTATAATGTGCCTTGGCATAATGTGTCTTTTGGAGTTTATTTTGCTTGGGACTCTGTGAGCTTTTTGAACTTTTGTGGGTTTTTTCTCCCCTATATCAGGGAAGTTTTCTGTCATTATTTCTTCAAACAGGTTTTGTATTCCTTGATCAATTTCGTCTCCTTCTGGCACACCTATTATGTGAATGTTGTCTTGTTTCCTGTTGTCCCAAAGTTCCCTTAGGCTCTCCTCCTGCTTTTTAATTTTTTTTCTAGAAGCTGCTCTACTTGGGTATTTTTTCCCACCTTGTTGTTTAGATCACTGATGCGGTCCTCTGCTTTTTCTAGTCTACTCTTGGTGTTTTCTATTGAGTTCTTTATAGCAACACTGTCATTTTTTCATTTTTATTGGTTCTTCTTTATTTCCTCTTGGTTCTTACTCATATTGCCAAATTTGTCTTCCATTCTTTTCATCCACCTTATGACCATTTCTCTGAATTCTTTCTCTGACAGGTTGCTTGCCTCCATTTTGTTTACTTCCTTTTCTGGTGATGCCTGCTTTTCTTTCATATGTGGGCTGTTTCTCTGTCTCCCCATGGTCTCTCTTCTCCAGATGTCTGATTATGTAGTTCTCTGTCTCCTTATCCCAGGCAAAATCTGACCTTTCCTTGGTAGAGTGTAGAGTTCTTCTCAATCTGCTTGTTTGCACCAATTGGGGACCAGTGTTCTGGTGTTCACAGCTGTTCTGTGGTTGCCACAATTGTAGATTTTTCAGGCTTCCGATAACATGCACTTTCCCCTTCAAGATGGCATGGTCTCCACATCCAAGCCAGTGGCTCTGGGAAAAAATCCAGCAGCATTGGGGGCTGCACTGTCAGGGGAACCCTGTCCAGCTGTCCTCTACCGTCTCCTGGAGTATAGCTGTCCCTTAACTCGCCAACAAACACTTCCCGTGTGACCCTCAGCTGTTCTTTCTTTTTGCTCCTGGATAAGGCTCAGGACACGTCTGTATATTCTTCTGCAATTTTTTTGGTCTCCTGTTTTAGCCATTTTTAAAAGATAAAAATGTGTACAGAATTAGACATATATTTCAATGAAAACCCAAATTATATTAAGGAAAAGAAGAGAGGACTGCTCACAGGTGATAATTTTTCTGCTTACTGATGTTCTGTCAGCAGTTTAAAAATATGAGCAAAATCATTTTATTAAGATAAAATATACAACAGGGGAATGAAGAAGGCACTAGATAACAGCAAGAATTTAATTCTTCCTTCTATTCCTCCCCATTAAGATAAAAAATGAAATGAAATCTACTATTAAGGGAAACTAGAGAGGGACACAAAGGCTGTCTAAAAAACATATAAGCTTGACCAGAATGAAAATATTAATAATACATAGAAATATAATATAATAATACACTGAAGGGTAGCTTGGTTGTAGTGGAAAGCACACACTTTGCATCCAAATAGATCTAGTTTGAATCCTGGCCCTGATTCTCCCTGTGCAAGTCACTTAAAATCTCCAAACCTCAGTTTTCTTATTTGTCATATGGGGATGAGAATATCTACCTTAGAGGGATATTATGAGGTTTATAGATAAGGTACCGTAATATCCCAGTGTTTTACATGGAATTGGTGGTTAATAAATGGTAGTTTTACAATCTATATCTATATCTATATATATATAGATAGATAGATAGATATTTAGATATATAGATATATAGATATGTATATATAGCTATATAGCTATATATCTATATATACATCTATATGTATATCTATATATACTATATGTATATCTAATATAGCTATATAGCTATATAGATATATAGATATATAGATATATAGATATATAGATATATAGATATATAGATATATCTCTTTTTTTAAATAGAGAGTATGGGAGAGGAATAGAGAGTTAGAAACATCGATCAGCTGCCTCCTGCATATCCCCTTACTGGGAATGTGCTTGCAACCAAGGTCCATGCCTTTGACCGGAATCGAACCTGGGACCCTTCAGTCCCCAGGCTGATGCTCTACCCACTGATCCAAACCACTTAGGGCTATTATTATATATTTTACTTGTATGTCTCAAAGTACTTTCATACATATTGTTACAAAGTGACTTAGGGATAGAGAAAGAAAATATGTCATATAAGACTGTTGTATATGGTGGAAAAGCACTGGGACTGAATCTGACTCAACCATTTTAGAGCTTTGTAACCTGGAGCAAAGTCCTTTAACCTTTCTGATCCTAAGTTTCCATATACATAAAATAGAAATAATAGTACCTACTTGCATAATGAGGCATTTTGTTCACTTATATACAGGCCTAAAAACCAATGGAATAAATTAATATTTCAGATTGTGAACTCTGAAAAACCAAAGCCGATACTTATGTATGACAACCAAATTTAAGAGTCACACTCACCAAAAGGCTCAGATAATCTGGTGTGATCCCGAAGACTTTAAGAAGAAAATGTTATAAAAAGATTATGAAGTACTCTGGAAAATACAAAGAATAAAAATATAAAGTTAAAAATTATGAACAACAAATATATATCTATCAACAAGTGAATCTAAAAATCAAGTGAATAAAAAAATCTGAGGAACAATTAAACTGGTGAATATAATAGAATCAGGGGCATAAAAAGGGAGTGGACTGAAAATTCTCAGGGGGAAAAGGGTGTGGGGGGTGCAGAAAGAGACTAGACAAAAATCGTACTCCTATGGATGAGGCCAGTGAGGGGAGGTAAGGGCAGAGGGTGGGGTGGGAACTGGGTGGATGGGAACTATGGGAGGTAAAAGGAGAAACAATTGTAATAATCTGAACAATAAAGATTTATTAAATTTTAAAAAAAGAAACTATTTGTACGATGACACAGAAACAAGAAGACTAGCTTAAAACTTTACAACCAGCTAAAACCAGTTTGGTTCAGTGGCTAGAGCATTAGCCTGCGGACTGAAGGGTCCCAAGTTCAATTCCCGTCAAGGGCATGTACCTTGGTTGTTGGCACATCCCCAGTAGGGAGTGTGCAGGAGGCAGCTGAGTTGATGTTTCTCTCTCTCTATCTCTCCCTTCCTCTCTATTATATATATATATATATATATATATATATATTTTTTAACAATATATATAAAATAATATATAAAATAATGGCCCTAACTGGTTTTGCTCAGTGGATAGTCAGCCTGCAGACTGAAGGGTCCCAGGTTCAATTCTGGTCAAGGGCATGTACCTTGGTTGTGGGAACATCCCCAGTAGGGGGTGTGCAGGAAGCAGCTGATTGATGTTTATCTCACATGGATGTTTCTGTCTATCCCTCTCCCTTCCTCTCTGTAAAAAACTCAATACATACATATATACATATACATATTTAAAAACATTTTAAAAGATAATAAAATAAATAGATTTGTAGAACAGACCAAGGATAGGACACACTTTGATTTGGTGGCTGAGCCCAGTCCTTGACCCCTCCTGGAGTTTGCTTCAGGAACTGACCATACTCCTGTCCCAGGGACTGGCTGAGCTGTTTGCAACATCTTAGATTAGCCACCTTGTTATCAGACTTTGAGCCCCTGAAGGCTGAATGGCAGACCCTCCCCTTTCCTTTCCATGTTACACTTGGAGCTCACAGCTGCGCTTAGTTATCTTCTCCCTCGAGTATATATAATCCGCCAACTGGCAACTGGGGTGGAGGGCTTGGGGGGTGGGGGCAGAAGGAAGAGGAGGTCAGAGTAGAATTTCCAGGGTGACCAACTGCTCTCCCATAGTGCCAGCATTGTTGGAACAAATGCTCATAGATGATTCAACCCTGCCTCTGCTTAATTTGCTTCAAGCAGTGACGGGCGGCCTTGGACCCATTGTGTCTGGTTTCAGACTGAGTCAAGCAGATTGCCCTCTCTAATTGTGGGTGAGCTGCATCTGATCAGTTGAAGGCCTGAATAGAAAGGCTGATCCTCTCTTCCTGCCTGACTGCTTAAGCTGCTCAAACTGAAGCATCAGTTCTTCTTTGGTCTCCAGCCGGTTGGTTCTTGGACTGGAACTAGTCCACTAGCTCTCTGCAGTCTCCTTCCAGCTTGCATTCTGCAGATCTTGGAACTTCTCAGCCTCCATAATTGTGTTGATCCAATTTCTTTTAATCATTCAGCTTCCCTGTAAATATAGACATAGACATATATATATCCCATAGGTTTTATTTCTCTGGAGAACTTTAATAGAGATATTTTAGCTTTCTCTTTTTAATGTTCTGATTTTTTAAAAAGGAGAATGGCCGAAACCGGTTTGACTCAGTGGATAAGGCTTTGGTCTGCGGACTGAAGGGTCCCGGGTTCGGTTCCGGTCAGGGGCATGTGCATTGGTTGCGGGCACATCCCCGGCGGGAGGTGTGCAGGAGGCAGCTGGTCGATGTTTCTCTCTCATCATTGTTTCTAACTCTCTATCTTTCTTCCTTCCTCTCTGTGGAAAATCAATAAAATATATATTAAATAAATAAATAAAAAGAGAATGGATTCATGTGTTATATTTATTATTAAATTTGTCTTCAAAGAACCAAAGCTTTGTCAAGCCTGTATTGTTATTCTCAGTTAACAGATAATGAAACTGAAAGGCTAAATGATTGTGGAAGTCCTTCCCCTTAGTTCTCACATGCACAGTTGGCAGGGAGGTTGCAAAGACAAATGGAGCTTTATAAAAATCAAAGTATTTAGAGCTCCATGTTAGCATATAGAAATTAAAGGTATTATAATTCTTGCTTTTTACTTCTCACCTTCTTTTCTCAGATCTTCCACACCCAAGGGGTGAGCTCACACACATAGAGAAAGACAGAGGAGGCAACAAATGTCTCATAAACATGGTAATTAACTCAATGTTACTTTCAAGATTCGCAGATGTGCCAAAAGTGGTCTGACCCCCAGAGTGTGGAGTGAATACTGCTTTGGAAATCATTGAGAATTAATGCTTCAGAAACATAATTTATGGGCACAGTAGCTAGACAGAAACATTTGCAGTGGAAAATTCCTTTCACTCCCTGGTTAAAGGATGTGGATAATTCTTCTGGACAGGAAAAATGTGCTGTGAAATATGTAAGTAAGAGGAAGGCGGAAAAAACTTAAAAGGGGGGAAAGCTACATGAATATTTATAAAATCCTGATCTTTCCTGACTATTTCTAGGGAAAAATATATTGACATAAAATCTACTTTGGGGCTTTTCTGTTTTACTTAAAAGGAGAAAATAGGAATAAAGGTGCTTCTCTCTCTTGTCAACAGACACAGAAACCCCCTTACCATCAGGTTAAGAAAAAACTACTGTATCTTAGGTCTTGGAAGGTCTTATGTAACTATTTGAATGTCTGTAAACATGAATATAGAAGCAATTCCCTTCTGCTCTGTCTCACTGCAAATTAATGGTTTGACCTTTAAATTAAAAATGTATTAGTTGTTACATAAATAAAATGCTCTATTATTCAAACAGAATTATGCATATTTTAAAACTTGATTGTTTATCAAGACACTTCTCTGAAAAAAAAAGACACTTCTCTGGAAGCTGTTTTCAGAATTCTACCTTTTCCTTGATTAAGTTAGAATTTCTTTAAACAATGTAATTTAAATTATAAAACAACAGTATTCTATTTAAGGAATTCCAAAATGTTTATTTTGGCTTCTGATTTGAATTTGGACCTGGTTTTTCAAAATACCATGTATGCAGTGCTTATATGAATATATAACATGTGTGTGTGTGTGTGTGTGTGTAAAAATATATATTTTACATGAAGCAATCAATTAACTTTTTTTTATGCTAATAATATCTTATTGTGCAGACTTCATTACTTTTATCTGTAGAATCTAATTTTTTAGGTAGTATTGCTGACCTTTTATTAAATATCCAAGTACATTTCAACTGAAATGAAAAAGGGTTTCCTAATTCCACGGAATCTTTATTTTGCATTATTTGCATACATCTTTAAAATTAGAATCAGAATTATTTATTACATTTGAGATTCAAGACAAATACTCTTTATATTACAACTTTTCATTTATTTAAAAAGTATTGATTGTTGAGAGCATTACAAATGTCCTCCCTTTTGTACCCCTTGTCTCCCACCACCTCACCCCACCACCCAGTCCTGCCCTATCCCAGGCCTCGCCACCTATTGTTTGTATTCATGTGTAATACATATATGCATATAAGTTCTTTGATTATTTATTTTCCTCTCCCAATTTCCTCTGAGATTTGTCAGTCTGTTCCATTTTTTAAAATTATGAAGTTTTATATACACAGAAGAATATAGAGAATAATATAATAAACTCCCATGCACCCACCACCCAGCATTGTCAAATCTTATGTTTCCCACAGTTACTAAAGATATAGTAAACATTTTTTTAAATTAAATTTATTTGGGTGACATTGGTTAATAAAATTATATGTTTCAAGTGTGCAATTATATAATACATCATCTATGTTTTACATTGTGTGTTTATTACCCAAAGTCAAATCTCCTTTAATCACTATATATTTGACCCCTTTACCCTTTAGTATCTCCCCCACATTCCCCATTTTTCTCTGGTAATCACCATACTGTTGTCTGTCTATGAGGTTTTTTTTGTTTGTTTTGTTTTTATTTTTTTAAAATATATTTTATTGATATTTTATAGAGAGGAAGGGAGAGAGATAGAGAAATAGAGAGCTAGAAACGTCGATGAGAGAGAAACATCGACCAGCTGCCTCTTGCACACCCCCTACTGGGGATGTGCCCTCAACCAAGGTACATGCCCTTGCCCGGAATCGAACCCGGTACCTTTCAGTCCGCAGACCGACGCTCTACCACTGAGCCAAACCGGTTTCGGCTGTCTATGAGTTTTGTTTGTTTGTCTTGTTTGTTCATTTATTGCTTTCAGCTTTATAGCCCACACATGACTGAAATCATATGCTTCTTGACTTTTTCTGATTTATTTTGCCTTTGCATGATATTCGCAAGATCCATCCAAGATGAAATATTACAATTTTTATTTTATTTTATTTTTTTATTTTTTTTGTTAATCCTCACCTGAGCTTATATTTTCTTTTCTTTTTTCCCCCAGAGAGAGTGGAAAGAAGAGGGAGAGATAGGCACATCAATTGGTTGCCTGCTGCACACACCCTGACCAGGGCCAGAGACCCTGTAACCAAATTATGTGCCCTTGACTGGACTCAAACCTGGGATCCATCAGTCCATGGCTAATGCTCTATCCTCTGAGCCAAACCTTCTAGGGCATACTGCCATCTACACTAATAAAAGGAAAATATGCAAATTGACCATCACTTCGTGATACCCCACCAACCAAATCAGGAGTATGCAAATTAATCAGACAAATGTATAAGCTGTCCTGCCCCCCAGCCGCTCTGGGCCTCTCGGCAGCACGCATGCAGGTGCAGAGTGGCTGGGCTGGGTGGGACGCCTGCTATGAGGGGGAAGGTGGGGTCAGTGGGAGCTACAGGGCAGGAGTGAAGACCTAAGGCTCCAGCCAGAGCGAAAATGGAAGGCAGCGGCCAAAGTGAAGGCCTGGGTTCCGGGTGCCTGAGGAAAACCCGTGCTGGCAGCCAGGGGAAGGAAAGTCTATTGCACAAATCTTCGTGCAATGGGCCTCTAGTTTTTAAAATAAAAGAAATAAGACTTTATGGATACAGCTAAAGTTTCCTGCCTCCCTTTCTCAGAAGTAGTCACAATCATGGATTTGATGCTTTTCATATCTATGCATGTTTTCATATTTTTTACCACATATGTTTCTATGCATAAATTGTATAGAAAATTACTTTGTATATTTTAAGGTTATTCATTTGTATCAATAATATAGTGAATAGGCTCACAAACATTGGAGCCAGAGGTGGTCTGGAATATCTGCTATATATGTTACTAGCATTGTTACCTTGGAAAAATTAGTTAATCTTGCTGTACCTCATTTTCCTCACTATAAAACAGAAAATCATAATAACTGCATAAGGTTTTTTTCAGGATTAAATGGGTTGATATATGAAGAACATAATACACTAAGTATAATGTGTTAGCTATTATTCTACACCTTGCTTTTTTACATAATAATTTTGAGATTTATTCATGTTGATACATGTAGCATTAGTTCATTCTCAGAGCTGCATAGTATTCTATCATATGGATATAATGTAATGTATCTGCTCTTCTGTGATGGACATTTAAGTTATTTTATTAGCCGAAACCGGTTTGGCTCAGTGGATAGAGCGTTGGCCTGCGGACTGAAAGGTCCCAGGTTCGATTCCGGTCAAGGGCATGTACCTTGGTTGCGGGCACATCCCCAGTGGGGGGTGTGCAAGAGGCAGCTGATCGATGTCTCTCTCTCATCGATGTTTCTAACTCTCTAATCCCTCTCTCTTCCTCTCTATAAAAAATCAATAAAATATATTTTAAAAAAGTTATTTTATTATAAAAATTGTTGTAATGAACATCCTTATACAGTCTCCTTGTGTACATATATAAGAGAATTTATCTCTAGTTCTTATTTAACTATTTCCAAAAATTTTTTTTATAAAATGCGGCCTTCATAAGGGAGTGGCAAGAAATATTCAAAATGATGAACAACAAGAACCTATATCCAAGATTACTCTACCCAGCAAAGCTATCATTCAGAATTGAAGGTCAGATAAAGAGCTTCACAGACAAGAAAAAGTTAAAGGAGTTAGTTCATCAACACCAAACCAGGATTACATGAAATGTTGAAGAGTATTCTTTAAGAAGAGGAAAAAAAAGAAAAAGGTAAAGGTAAAAAAATATGAACAACAAAAAGGCATAAAATACATACCTATCAACAAGTGGATCTAAAAATCAAGAGAATAAATAAAAATCTGAAGAACAAAATAGAATGGTGAATATAATAGAATCAGGGACATAGAAAGGGATTGGACTAACAATTCACAGGGGGAAAGGTGTCTGAGGGGTGCGGGAAGAGATTGGACAAAAATCTTACTCCTATGGATGAAGACAGTGGCGGGGGTAAGGGTGTGGGGTGGGGTTGGGAATCAGGTGGAGGGGAGTTATTGGGGGGGGGGGGAGGAACACCTGTAATAATCTGAACAATAAACATTTATTTTAAAAAAATAAATTAAAAAAAATAAAATGCGACCTTGTTTTCTTTTTCACAGCGAAGGAATCATGTCTCCATTTTATTCCAATGTCTTCAAAATCAAATAGTGTTTGTGACTTTCTAAAAGTTTGCAACTATCCTCTTGAACATCGAAATTACAATTTAATTGAAGTAATGGTGTTATGACAGCAAATACTGATCTTATTTTTTTATTTTTTAAAATATATTTTATTGATATTTTACAGAGAGGAAGGGAGAGAGATAGAGAGCTAGAAACGTCGATGAGAGAGAAACATTGACCAGCTGCCTCCTGCACACCCCCTACTGGGGATGTGCCTGCAACCAATGTACATGCCCTTGACCGGAATCGAACCCCGGACCTTTCAGTCCGCAGACTGGCGCTCTACCACTGAGCCAAACCGGTTTCGGCAAATACTGATCTTATTAATTGTGATCACCTCTAAATTTTCACCTACTGCTGTCTGCAAATTGAAGGATAGAACCTGACCTCCAATAAACAGGATACCATTTTTATACTATGTATAAAAATCTAATTGATTATTATACTTCAAAGGTTTTTAAGGTCTATGTCACAACAGTTGTAACTAATGAATGGCTTTTTAAACTGTTTTGCTATTTCTTCTTGGAAAAAGAGTGAATTGGTCAAGTGGGTGTTATGTTTTATATATATATATATATATATATATATATATATATATATATATATACATGATCATATATATATATATATATATATTTTTTTTATTGATTTCAGAGAGGAAGGGAGAATGATAGATAGAAACATCAATGATAAGAAAGAACCATTGAGTCAAAACTGGTTTGGCTCAGTGGATAGAGTGTCGGCCAGCAGACTGAAGGGTCCCAGGTTCGATTCCGGTCAAGGGCATGTACCTTGCTTGCAGGCACATCCCCAGTGGGGGGTGTGCAGGAGGCAGCTGGTTGATGTTTCTCTCTCATCGATGTGTCTAACTCTGTATCCCCCTCCCTTCCTCTCTCTAAAAAAAATCAATAAAATATATTTTTAAAAAAAAGAAAGAACCATTGATTGGTTGCCTCCCTCATGTCCCCTACTGGGGATGTAGCCCACAGCCTGGGCATGTGCCCTTGACTGAAATTGAACCTGGGACTCTTCAATCCGCAGGCTGATGCCAAACCAGCTAGGGCAAGTGGGTGTTTTATTGGTCTTAATTTGCTGAATGGTAAGTTGTAAACCTTAAGAATTTTCAACAACTCATAAAAGAATAAAGACCCCAGTTAAAAAGTCTGATGATTGGAATCTTAGACTACTAATCTCATTAAGTTTCATCTGGTGGTCTTTTTGAAAATTTATTCAAATTTTATCATTTTCTCATTCTGAAGATAGTAGGAAAGTGTTATTTTTAAAGAAATAGGGACAAACAACTTCCGATGGTATTTCTCTCTCTCTCTCTCTCTCTCTCTCTCTCTCTCTCTCTCTCTCTCTCTCTCTCGGCATTTTCTTGTGCTACCAATTGGTATACTTCTCCTTTAAGAATATGTAAATGTTTATAATGTTTTGCTCTGTAAAGTGACTTCAAATTGATTCTCAAAGTATTTGATACAGTATATTTATTTTTTAAATATATTTTTATTATTGATTTTTTACAGAGAGGGATAGAGAGTTAGAAACATCGATGAGAGAGAATCATCGATCAGCTGCTTCTTGCACACCCCCTACTGGGGATGTGCCCGCAACCAAGGTACATGCCCTTGACAGGAATCGAACCTGGGACCTTTCAGTCCGCAGGCTGACGCTCTATCCACTGAGCCAAACCGCTTTGGGCTGATGCAGTATATTTAAATCTGAAGGAATAAAACCTCAATAAAGACTCCAAGACTAATCTCAATTTACAATTTGGCACCTAGCCATTTGGATGTCCCACCCTCTGTGAAACAAGTCATCTACTTTCATTGTTGGTAGCTAGCTCTTCATTTACAACTCTAAGAAAATGCTCATCAGGTTTTATAGCTTCATAAATAAATCAAAAAGCATCTTTGAAAAAGACTTTGTGAAAGGCATTCCAAATTAATGGAAATATCAAGTGTTTATTGAGCACCAAGTTTTATTTATTGAGCATCTACTGTGTTAGATAGATGTTCCTACTCTTGAAAGAAATGAGTAAGTATACTACATTTGGCCAGGCAGCAGAAGAATTTGATCCAGTGTCTAAATATGATCTGGAAAGCGTGTTCTCCAATGGTGTAGAAAATACCTCCGTGTTAGTGATGAGAGGACTAGGGTGCTGCTCATAGCTCTCACTGGACATGGTGTGATAGTGGGGATGTTCATCTCTTGACTCTTTAGCTTCTCTTCTAAAAAATGAGGGGATTGATCTGGATGCTTTTCTATGTATCTTTCACACAACTCTGCGAACTGTAAGGAAGGAACCAATGTTGAATGTGGTATTCAAGAGAGACCTTATGGAGAACGGGAGGCTTCAAAAAGTCCCATGAAGAATTCAGATGCTTGAGAGACAAGCAGTGTTAGGGTAAAACTAAACTGGTTCCTACTGCTAGATATGTGATTGCTTGTATTTTACAGTGTATAATAACAAGAGTAGGATAAAGTATATATTTACCTACTTTCTTGAGAAAGTAACTTTGAAAGATATTTTCAGGTGTTTAGAGAATAACATTAAAATATATTATTATAAAAATATATATTATTATTATTGAATATTTAACAGCACTAGGTTTATTTATTTATTTATTTGTAAAAAATATATTTTTATTGATTTCAGAGAGGAAGGAAGAGGGTGAGAAAGAAACATCAATGATGAGAAAGAATCATTGATTGGCCCCACATCATTGGGGATCGAGCCCACAACCTGGGCATATCAAATTGTGACCTCCTGATTCACAGGTCAGTGCTCAACCAACTAAGCTGCACCTTCCCAGTGACAATAGTTTTGTGTGCGTGTGTGTTTTTTTTTAATGTATCAACTCAGTTTAAAAGCAAAATAGAATGACCTATCAATTATAACAACACAAACAATTTCATGGATCTGGACACTATCTTTCATTGGATCCATGGAAAATATGTTTTAACAACTGGCTCTCCATATCTCCCTGATCTATAGCATTTGCTAATTTTCATGATGTAAATGCTCTCACTATGGCCCCCAATATGAGGTCACTAACTGCACAATGAGCTCTTGTGAGCCAATGCTAACAGGCTCTATCTAGCACACCACCAAAATATATAATGTGTATATAAGGAATGTATTTACCTTTCTTTCTGAACCAGTTGAGTATAAGTTGCTTACATAATGCCCCTTACACCCTTAGATACTTTAGTGTATATCTCTTAAGAATGAAGACATCCTCTTAATAACCACAATATAATGATCAAAACTAGGAAATTAACATTAATTCAGTATTATTATATACTAATAATCTACTGGACCTTATTCAGATTTTTCCAATTGTCCCAATAGTGTCTATATTTTGGGGATAAAATTCTTTTCTCAGAAGCTCATATCTCTAGCCTTCTTCCACTTTGCAAATCCCTCTTCATCCTTTCTTCACACCTCTTAATCTTTCCACAAGCAGTTCTAGCATTAATTTCTAGTGTCTAACATTAGAAGCGCTATCAGCATACAACAGTGAACGTGCTACCAATGATAGAGATCAGATGCTGACAGTGGTTCAAGTATTTCAATTTTACTTAATGTCAGTAGTTACTAGAAACAAATACTGCACTTAAATTTAGGGAGTGGTCTTTGTTGTCAATAATGTTAGTGTCCCTCTTTGCTTTATAAGCTTGCACGCATGCCAATAAAAGAGAGTCTTATTGAAGTTTATGGGCAATGCTAATTTTATTTTTGAGAATATTCATAAGAGTTATTTGAGTCAAACTGATGACATATGCTGGGGAGCAAGATCTCAAGGCTCCTGGTGGGTAATGCTAATCTTAACCAAATCACTTTGAATAATGTATAGAAATAACTTTAAAATGTTTATTTTGGGGAGATGTGTTTGTCTGTTATTCTGCTAACAATAATGGTTCTGCTTCCAAAAAACTACTGCTATTTCTATAAAAAGTAGTACCCAGTAACACTGCCGCATCAGCAACAAACAAAAGAATAATGTAATCATTAAATGTGTATGTGCTTAAAATGATAAATGTCTCCTGAACATATTGAAAAATCATGCATCACAATAGGACCTTTAAAGTAATCCATAAGTCTGAGTTGATAGGTCTGCCTGTGCCTTGATCAGTCTTTTTTGTTGTTATTGAATGCTGGCGCTCAAAAAAATAATGCAAATGTTATCTGTCTACACAAAGAAATCATGTGACATGTTTAACTACTTAATACGAATAGCTAGGACCAGTGCCAGCATTAAGGTATGAAATAATGAGCTGCTAATAGGAATGAATTATTTGGGCTAATATTTCTCAGATGATTTAAGCAGAAGGCAGAAGGTAGTTTTTCCTTTGAAAATTTCAGAAATTCATACCAAGTTTTTACTTTGCTTCCATGGAGATCTGGCCATTCAGTGAGGGCTGTGACTCTACATGCAAAAGGAAAAAGAGGCAGGAAAATCAAGTGAATTATGAAATAAAGACAAAACAAAGATGTTCATCTTATTTCAGGCTACACAGCACATATACTCTAAGCCCTGGTTATATTTTCACTGCCAGTGTTTAGTCCAAGCCCCATCACCTCTCAGTCTATCCCTTTCCGCTCCATCATTCAGAGACATCTTTCTAAAATGTCAAACCAAACATGTCGCTCCCATTGCCTACGCAATGTTTCCCAAAGTGTGGTGCGCGTACCCCCAGGGGTACGGGAAGAGTTTGGTGGGGGTACGCGTTGCACCGGAGTTTGGTGGGGATATGCACTGCTCCATGCTTAGCTGCGCCTAATTCTACATTCTCATGAGTCAAGTCAAGACAGTCTTGTGAGGCGTGAGATGGCCCGGTGTGCAAATAAATGTTATTTATAATATAACTTTTATTTATATTTTATTATGAATAATTTTATTTTTCATTTATTATTATTTTGTGTATGTACCAAAAAAATAAATATATTTTGATTATTATTAAAATACATCCATTTTTTTTGATGAGGGGTTACAAAAATTATAGAAGGGGTACACATATGTCAAAAGTTTGGGAAACACTGGCCTACAGGATACCAAGCTCCTTCCCCCAAGGCCCCTCTGTGACTGGGCTCCCCTGTGTCTCCAGAGTAAACATCTCCAGGTCTCCTTCTGACTGAGCTCTCTGCCCTCCACCTCCTAGGTGCTACCCGAAGGAGCTACTTGTAGTTCCAGGAGGAGAGGGGCTCTGGGTTCTGACTTGTCATGCCTTTGTTCATACTCCTCCCTGAGCAAAGCTTTTTATCTTTTGTTTGCCTAATGAATACTATGTTATTTCAACTTTTACCTTCCTTATAAACCCTTTTCTGACTCCTGCCCACGTTCACCTTTGTACCCACATTCTACTTGGTCAATCTTCTATAATAACACTGATAACACTTGATTGGATTTGTTTGATCTTATCTTCTCTTAATAGGTTGCAAGCTCTTTGAGGTCAAGGACCATAAATTATTCATATTTCTATCACCAGCCCTTAGCTTATTCTGTGTCTGGCACACAGAAGGCACTCAGTTTAAATATATATAATTTTTTTTTCAGAGAGGAAGGGAAATGGAGAGAGAGATAGAAACATCAATGATGAGAGAGAATCATTGATTGGCTGCCTCCTGTATGTCCCACACTGGGGATTAAGCCCACAACCCAGGCTCTTGGAATCAAACCATGACCTCCTGGTCCATAGGTAGATGCTCAACCACTGAGCCATGCTGGCTGGGCAAAGGCACTTCATTTTTACTAACCAATGTCACCCCAATAAATTCAATAAAAAATTAAAAAGAAGGCACTCAGTAAAGACTGTAGAATGAAGAGCAGTTTTAACTTGAATTATCTAGATAGTCACTGTCCAATACATAGCCACTAGCCACATGTGGCTATTTACATTTACATTTTAATTAATTAAAATTAAAAATTCAGTTCCTCAGTCATGCTAGCCACATTTCAAGTGCTCAATAGTTATTTGTGGCTAACCAAACTGGACAACACAAATTATAGAAACTCATCATCTCCAAAAAGTTTAATACATAGTGCTGATCTAAATAATTCTTTTAAAAAATATATATGAGAGGAATGAAGAGGGATCTATGAAGAGTTAGAAACATCAGTGAGAGAGAAATATAGATCAGCTGCCTCCTGCACACCTTCTACTGGGGATGTGCCCGAAACCAAGGCACATGTCCTTGACTGGAATCGAACCTGGGACCTTTCAGTCCGCAGGCTGACACTCTGTCCACTGAGCCAAACCTGTTAGGGCTAAACAATTCTTTATTCTCCCATTTTAATTTAATAAACATTGATTTCTATTATATGCTAACATTTGTGCTAGGCATAGTGGTTTAGAAAATGTTAATAAAACATTATTATTTTTTATTTTTTAAACATTATTATTATTATTATTATTATTATTTGCAAGGTATTCAAAATCTGCCAGGGAGGAACCTTGAAAAATGAGATTTCCATATTGGGATATCAGGAAAGATTTATAGAGATTTTCCCATTTAAACTGGGCATTTAAGCCCAGCCAGTATGGCTCAGTGGTTGAGCTTTGTTTGACCTATAAACCAGGAGGTCATGGCTCAATTCCCAGTCCCTCTCATCATTGATGTTTCTATCCCTTCTCCTTCTCCCCTCCTCTTTTAACAAGTATACTAAAAACAAAACAAAACTGGGCATTTAAGGATGGAGAAAATTTGATTTGGTGCAAAGTTTGGAAAAGGGGAGAAAATAGTGTTGAGCAAA
The DNA here is from genome assembly GCA_963924515.1 of Vespertilio murinus. NCBI lineage: Eukaryota > Metazoa > Chordata > Mammalia > Chiroptera > Vespertilionidae > Vespertilio > Vespertilio murinus. The sequence continues at coordinate 72,971,683 of OZ004710.1, forward strand.
TTGCGGAGGTGGGGAAGTACTAGGAAATTGGGAAGTAATTTAGTTTGCTTAGAATGCATGGTATATGAGCAGTTGTTTAGTTTATTCATCCATTCTTTTAATCATTGGATAAATATTTGTGGAGTATCTATCCTGTTTTAGGCTCTATCCTAAGCACGGGCGATACAACAGTGACCTATCCAGACATTGCCCCAGCAGAATTCACAGTTATGAGTGGTGAGATTTGGATAAGACTGCAGAAGGCGCTGAAAGCTACCCTCCAGCATTTGTACTTTGGCCCTCAGGCCCTCACACTCAATGTGTGGACTTTAGAATAACAGCAATGTGGGCTAGGCATGACCTGGGAGTTTGTTAGAAATGCAGAATCTCAGGTCCCACCCTAAACTCAGATTTACTGAATCAGAATTTGTATTTTAGCAAGATCCTGAAGTCAGCCTTAAGCACAGTCAAGTTTGAGAATTGTTTTTTGGTCAACGATTTCAATTGGTATGCCACAAGAATTTAAAAAACGTGCAATACCTGACTAGTCGGGGCACCGACCTCTTGTCCCTTAGATTGGCAAATATAAAAATGACAACAGCTAACACAACAATAGCTATCCAGTGTGAATGGATCAAAATTATACCTATGTTTTTGTCAGATCAGCAAAAAATACATTTTTTGACGTGCCGCAGAATTTTAGTAATTAGTTTATGTGTGCTATAAGATGAAAAAGGTAGAAAATGGCTGCTGTAGGCCAACTGAGTCAATTAGATAATATGTGAGTTAAGAGTCAGTAAGGGAGTAGGAAAGTGACAAGTAAGTAAGCATAAGTAAAGAAGGTAGCATTCTAATCAATATTTGGTTGAATGCAAAAGAAACTACTCAAAGGACTATTACTATAGTTCAGATATACACTGAATGGCCAAATTATTTTGATCTCTGAAGGAATAATAATCTGGTCTGTGTGTGTGTGTGTGTGTGTGTGTGTGTGTGTGTGTGTTTTAGAGGCCCGGTGCATGAATTCATGCATGGGTGGGGTCCGGCCAGCCTGGCCAGGGGGAGGGCACATGGGCAGTTGGCCGCCTGCCTGCTGGTCGAACTCCTGGTCAAGGGGACAATTTGCATATTAGCCTTTTATTATATAGGATATACACTGAGTGGCCAGATTATTATGTGTTCAGAGATTATAATAATCTGGCCACTCAGTGTATATATGTTTTTTCAGTTTCATTAACTCATACTGGAAATATTGTTTGTTATTCAGAGTAAAAAAATCACCAAATTTTGTAATATGGTATCTAAGAGGTCTCAGAAAGGTACCAGCTATTTGTTTTAGACAGGCTTATTGGTATGTCTATTTTCTTTTCTTTCTTTTTTTTTTTTTAAGCAATAATATATTTTTTAAATATTTTATTGATTTTTTTACAGAGAGGAAGAGAGAGGGATGGAGAGTTAGAGACATCAATGAGAGAGAAATACCGGATCAGCTGCCTCTTGCACACCCCCTACTGGGGATATGCCCACAGCCAAGGTACGTGCCCTTGACCGGAATCGAACCCAGAACCTTTCAGTCCGCAGGTCGATGCTCTATCCACTGAACCAAACCAGTTTTGGCGGCATGTCTATTTTCTGTTGCCACCACAGGTCCATGGTCTACTCCTGTGTATTGAAGTATCAGGCTCTTAATTGAATAAATTCATACTGGGCTAATGATGAGGATCCCAGAAATTTTCATTATACCCAAGTTAGCAAAAAGCTGTTTTGTAAACTAGAAATTCAATTTGTTAATTTACAGTGGAATAATTACTTTTCTACTAACCAGAGATTTTTTTTCTTTTATTAATAGCATTAAAATTTTTATTACAATTTTTATTTTGAAATAGTTAGGACTCACAAGAAATTGCAAACAAAAATACAGAGAGCCGGAACCGGTTTGGCTCAGTGGATAGAGCGTCGGACTGGGGACTGAAGGGTCCCGGGTTCGATTCCGGTCAAGGGCATGTACCTTGGTTGCGGACACATCCCCGGTAGGGGGCGTGCAAGAGGCAGCTGGTCAATGATTCTCTCTCATCATCGATGTTTCTAACTCTCTATCCCTCTCTCTTCCTCTCTGTAAAGAATCAATAAAATATATTTAAAAAAAAATACAGAGAATTCCCATGTACCCATTCACACAGCTTTCCCCAATGATAATAGCTTACATAACCCTAGTACTTGACAAGCCTAGGATAGTGACATTGATACGTTGGGGTTGTTTCTCTGTTTTTTGAGACCTGCATGGAAAATGACTAGTGGAGGAGCTGGGGATTAAGAAATTAAAGAAAAAAAGAGACCAAGAGGCAGAAATAGATTCAACCTGGGACCCAGGTGGGGGGCTGTCACTCTGATGGAGAGATAGTCAACCACCCACCACAGACAACACAGCACATTTATTTATTTCCAAAGGGGGGTTGAAGATCAAAGAAGTTTTGGGTGTGCCCAGGTCCTATTCATTCCTTCATTCCTGGGATTTAGCATATCAAGACCTAGGTAAGTCAAGGTCCTATTTTTTCTGCATTCCAAGCACCTGGATAAAGATAAGAAGTTGGTACTGATAAGAGTCTCCCACATTTTGGGGAAACAGGTTCCCAGGGCGTGGCTCTGCCTACGCCATGAGTTCAGCTGATGATAATTAAAGGTCATCCATGTGCATTCCCAAGGGGCCCTCTACTTTGATATAATACTATTAATTCAAGTACAGACTTCATTTGGATTCCACCATTTTTTCATGTCTGTATGTGTGTGCAGTTCTATTTTATCACATGTGTAGATTTAAGTAAACATCTCCACAATTAGGAAACACATCTGCTCCACCCCTCCCATTACTCTTTAATAGTTACACCCTTTCCCAACCTTAATCCTTGCCAACCACTGACTTGTTCTCCATCATTATAATTTTATCATTTTGAGCCTATTATATAGTGGAATCCCACAGTGTGTAACTCTTTGAGATTGTCTTTTCTGCTAAGCATAATGCCCTTGAGGTCCATCCAAGTTGTCCCATATATCAGTAGTTCCTTTTTATTGCTGAGTAGTATTCCATTGTATGAATGTACCACAGTTTGTTTAACCATTTACCAGTTGATGGACCTTTGGGTTGTTTCCTGTTTGGGGCTATGATAAGTAAATCTACTGTGAGCATTTGTGTTTTCAATTATCTAGGATAAATGCTCAGGAATAGGACTGCTGAATCATATGGTAAGTATATTTAACTTTATAAGTATGTTTAACTTTATAAGAAAGTGCCAAATTATTTCCCAGAGTAACCAGTAAAAGACCTTAAAAATTACATAATTTATGTAAAAACTACATGCTGATTGTGAAATAATTAACATAATGTAGCAATATATAAACTGAAAAGCAAAAAAAATTTTTAAATATATTTTATTGATATTTTACAGAGAGGAAGGTAGAGAGCTAGAGAGCTAGAAACGTCAATGAGAGAGAAACATCGACTAGCTGTCTCTTGCACACCCCGTGCTGGGGATATGCCCGCAACCAATGTACATGCCCTTGACCGGAATCGAACCCGGGACCCCTCAGTCCGCAGACCGACGCTCTACCACTGAGCCAAACCGGTTTCGGCTGAAAAGCAAAATTATAACCCCTGGAACCCTGTACCAACTCTGTCCTGTAAAGTAACCATTGTTATGTTTCCTGTATATTATTCAATAATGTTTTATGCATATGAAAGCACATATATATATATATATATATATATATATATATATTCACAAATAGGATCATACTGTACTGTAGGACCCCAAGATTGAGGAAGTGACCTTCCCCACTGCCTGTTCCAGGATGTGACCTTTACGGTTAAAGATTAGACAGGGATGAGGTCAGTTCTTTACGGTTGAAGATTAGGCAAGAATGAAATCAGTCCCCAGAAACTCCCTACCCTGAGGACTTGCCCAGAGGAATGGGAAGGGGAGAGACAAAGGAGACTGTTGACTAAGCATAGACCCTGTCATAAAACATGTAATTAATGAGCCCAGCTCTCCTTCTTGGGATTTCCTTGTTCCCTTCTTCCCCCTCCATGTGTAACCCCACCTGCGTGTGGTGTTTGCCTTTATAAACTCATGTTCTGCAGTTACTCGGCGCTCCCAGTCAGCCAGCACTGTAGCTGTCTTCCTGAGAAGCCCCTGCACTGCGCTTGTACTAATAAAACCTCCTGCTTTTTGCATCAAGTTTCGGTCTCGGCGTTTGACTTGGGGTCGTCGCCCCCTCCGTCGGACTCACCGGGGGTCTTGGGACCTTACAGTACAAGATATTTGCAACTGAATATTTTTTACTTAACATCTCTTAGAACTATTTGCATATTTTATATAATAAAGAGGCAATATGCAAATTTACCATCACTCCAACACACAAGATTGCCGCCCCCATGTGGACACAAGATGGTTGCCACAGGGAAGGTCAATTGTGGGTGATCAGGCTGGCAGGGGAGGGCAGTTGCAGAGGACCAGACCTGCAGGGGAGGGCAGTTGGGGGTGATAGGGCCAGCAGGAGAGGGTAGTTGGGGGTGACCAGGCCTGTAGAGAAGACAGTTAGGGGCGACTAGGCCTGCAGGGGAGGGCAGTTGGGGGTGACCAAGTTGGCAGAAGAAGGCAATTGGGGGCAATCGGCCGGCAGGGGAGCAGTTAGGCATCAATCAGGCTGGCAGAGGAGTGATTAGGGGGTGATCAGGCTGGCAGGCAGAAGTGGTTAGGGGCAATTAGGTAAGCAGGGAGGCTAGTGGTTGGGAGCCAGCAGTCCTGGATTGTGAGAGGGATGTCCGACTGCTCTAAACAGGCATTTGGACATCCCTTGAGGGGTCCCAGGTTAGAAAGGATTCAGGCTGGGCTGAGGGACTCCCCCCCACCATGCACAAATTTCATGCACTGGGCCTCTAGTCAGTAAATAAAGATATACTTGTTTTTCTTGTTTTGTTAATCCTCACCTGAGGATATTTTTTCCCTATGCTTTTCAGAGAAAGCGGAAAGAAGGGAGGGAGGGTGAGTGAGAGAAACATCCATGATGTGAGAGACACATCAACTAGGTATCTCTGGCACCTACCCTAATGGGGAGCACAGAACCCGCAACCCAGGTATGTGGTGACGCTCTAATTGTAGAGGGCCCCTTGGGAATGCACATGGATGACCTTTAAATTAATGTCAGCTGAGTCCGAGGTGACTGCCATGGCTATCCCCCGGAAACAGCTTCCCAAAATGTCCAAGACTGTTATCAGTACTGATTTCTTATCTTTATCTATGTGCTTGGAATGAGGAACGGATAGGACCTTGACTTAACCAGGTCTTGATATTCTAAATCCCAGGAATGAGGGAATGAATAGGACCTGGGCTCACCCAAAACTTCTTTGACCTTAACCCCCCCCCCCTCTGGAAATCATTTATTTAAAAAATATATATATTTTATTGATTTTTTACAGAGAGGAAGAGAGAGGGATAGAGAGTTAGAAAGACCAATGAGAGAGAATCATCAATCAGCTGCCTCTTGCACACCCCCTACTGGGGATGTGCTCACAACCAAGGTACATGCCCTTGACGGGAATCGAACCCAGGACCTTTCAGTCTACAAGCCGACTCTATCCACTGAGCCAAACCGGTCCCGGCTGGAAATCATCTATTTAAATGCGCTGTGTTGTCTGTGGTGGGTGGTTGACTGTCTCTCCCAGAGAGTGACAGCCCCCTACCTGGGTCCCAGCTTGAATCTATTTCTGCCTCTTGGTCTCTTTTTTTTTCTTTAATTTCTTAATCCCCAGCTCCTCCACTCAGGAACCTGTCATTTTCCATGCAGGTCGGGGAAAACAGAGAAACAACCCCCACCACACTAATCACTGAACAAAACCAGCAAGTGCAAAGATATACTTGTTTTAATGGTGGGCATAGAACTCCATTGTATGGATGTACCATAATTTCTTTAACCAGTCCCCTGATGATGCTTTCTCTATTGTTTCTCTTTATTACAAAACTATTATGAAAATTTTTATATATCTTTGTGTAACTTGCATGAGCATATCTGTATGATAGAAATGAAAATGCTGGGTTAGAGATAAGAGATCAACCGAAGAACTGGTATGCATGCATATAAGTACAACCAATGGACACAGAACTCTGGGGAGGGAGGGCATGTATGGGAGGTGGGGGGGGGGCAATGGTTAGCTATGTACACATATAATACCTTAATAAATTAAAAAAATAAAATGCTGGGTTAATTTTACATGTTGAGATTTATTTTTAATAGTTTACACTCCCACTAATGGTATATGAGACTCCTTAGTTCTTTTTTATTTTTAAATATTTTTATTGATATTTTACAGAGAGGAAGGGAGAGAGATAGAGAGCTAGAAATGTCGATGAGAGAGAAACATCGACCAGCTGCCTCTTGCACACCCCCTACCGGGGATGTGCCCACAACCAATGTACATGCCCCTGACCGGAATTGAACCTGGGACCCTTTAGTCCGCAGACCGACGCTCTATCCACTGAGCCAAACTGGTTTCAGCCCTTAGTTCGTTTTAAAATAAATATATTTTTATTGATTTCAGAGAGGAAGAGAAATAGAAACACCAATGATGAGAGAGAATCATTGATTGGCTGCCTCCTGCATGCCTCCCACTGGGGATTGATCCTGCAACCCTGGAACATAACCCAGACCTGAATCGAACCCGGGACCCTTTAGTCCACAGGCTGATGCTCAATTCACTAAGACAAACGGGCCAGGGTGAGAATCCTTAGTTCTTTATCAACATTGAGTATTATTAAAATTTTAAGCTTCTGCCAACCTTGTAGAAGTGGAATTTAATTTGCATGTTTTAGTGAATGAAGTGTAGCACTGCATTTTTTTTTAGCCATCTGCATTTTTACTTATTAGCCATCTGCATTTCTTGTCTAATATGTTAGCTAATTACATCATTTGCCCGTTTTTCTATTACAGTATTTCTATCTTATTGATTTGTGACAGTTCTTCACATATGAAGGAAATTAATCTTTTTCATTTATGCAACAAATATTTTCTCACAGCTTACAGTTTATCTTTTGACTTTGTGTATGGTATTTTGATATAAAATTTCTGTGAGCTCAAACGTATCCATGTGTAGGCTTCTGGATTTTACGTCATATTAAGAATGGTGTCAGAAAATACAAAATATATATGTATGCTGTGTAGAGTAGGAGACTATCTGGAAAACCTGATTTCTAATCAGAAGCTTGCTCTATTTGAATGGAGTCAGAGCAAACAGAATTGTGGGATGCTTTTTTCAGACTATGGTAAGGCTGGGGATTATCTCTGCTACACTAGTGACCAGAATATTTTTGCATTAAATAGTGTCTTGCCTCTTACACAGTATCAAATGTTCTAACTATTCAACTTTCCTCTTTCAGTATTTACTAGGCACCAAAAGCTTCTGCCATGACAATATCATTTCATGAAGGACATGCTACAAATAATTAAGATTATAACTTATTTTATAGCAGTTACATATTTCATTTGATGACATTTTCCTCAAATCATTAGGGTGCACTCTGGTCTTTCAATACCCTATGAAATAAATTCAACTTCTTAGGATAAGACTGGAGCATATAGCAGTATGATCTGCACATATTAAAGGTACAATAAATATTTTTTGAATGAGTTCTAGGGGAAAAAAAAGAGGGGCTACTGTGAAACATTCTTTAATATGAGAATAAATCTGCTATACAGTTTTTCTGATGTTATACCAATTAGTTATTATTGTTCTTCAGTGGTATTTTTTTGCAAAATGAAAGTTTACTAACCAGAGGAACTTGTCCATTTTGTTCAAAGTATAAAGTTGTTTGAAGTCTCAGCTGCTACATAAGCAGCCAAGAATGTAAATTTATAAAATAGATGAAAAGATGCACCATGTAATATAAATATGATGTTTAGAGCAGAGAATCAGTAGTTTTTCAGCTATTACTAAAACAGGAAATCATTTAGTATCAATTGATATTAAATTGGCACAATTGAACTAAATTAATGTAAAATGATTTGGTACAGAGCCCAATTTTTCTATTACTTTAAGTGGAATTTTGCATTAACTTATATAACTGTAAATTTTCCATTACTCTCTATTCAATGTTCTAGCTGCATCTGCATCATTCTGTAACTTGAATCTATTAAAAACTGTATTAACATCCTACCAAAGATGGTCTATAAAAGAAATGGAAATTTATTTTGCACTTATTTGGGCAGGATTGCACTGCCCCAAACTTGAAGTAAAAATTCTCTGATTTTACTTATTGTTATTGATATTTAGATGTTTCTGTTTAACTTTTATTGTTCAGTTGATTAAAAAGTTGAAGGGTTATGGGAAAAATACAGTAAGCACGCAGGACTGGAGAGAAACTAAGACACTGGCGTGGAAGGAATACAATTTGAGGAATGAAAATAATCATTCTATTGCACTAGGAATGCTTTAGATGTACTACTGGGTGAAATCTGCACGATTTACAAGAGGCCTGCATTATTTCTCATTTGGAAAAGTTGTCTTGTTAATAAATATATTTATTGCTTTCCTTTTAATTGAAAAGTAATTTAATATTAAAGAAATATTTAACCAAAATTTTAGAAAAAGAAACGAAGAGCTCACTAAACCACGACTGTATGAATCTGGGAATTTCTATAACAGCAATGGAGAGCCTGTAATAGGGTCACTTCTTCCCATTCTAGGAAAAGCGCTTCGGAGGGGACAGGCCCTCCTCTAGTTTATCTCGCCCAAGCAGAGAGCTCTTGGCAGTCAAAGGGCCAAGAGACTGGATTGACACAAACACATGCATACAAAGAGTGAAAAAGACCTAAGTTAAAGGGGGTCAAAGGAGCGGAAGGGACCTTTTCACACTTCACACATCTTGGGGGAGGGGTGAGGAGGCAGGATACGAAGAAACGAAAATTAAGTAGCGAGGCCACCCCCTCCCCCATTTACAGGAAGACACTGGACGAGCGGGGGGAGGTGGGGAAGACCTTGTAGGCCCCTCTGGATTTCTTTTATCCAAATTTCACTTTCCCTACATTTTGCTCTGTCCCATCCCCCCACCCCACCGCCCCCAAAGTCTAGAAAAATCGGTCCGGCGCCCGGCCTAGCCTAGTAGCCCAGTTCCCTGGTCTTCCAAACCAGGGAGAAAGCCCACGTTTGCTGGTAGACGGGAACAGTGAGTTGTAAAGAAGGAAAAAAAATACCCCCCGGTGCTAGGTCTTCCTGGCAAAGAATTAGCTCGCTTTCTTTCCACACCCGGAACAAAAAGCACACACACAAAAAAAAACCCTCAAAAGGCAAAACCCCTAAATCACTTAGGCTCAGGTGCCAGAGTTAGGCAAGTTGAGTTCTTTCGGTGGGAAGGGATTGGGGCCGCGGTGAAGATGGGGTTCAGAAATTGGGGCCATGGCCCCTCGCTGGGGCGTGTCAGAGGAGGGGACGTCGCAGGGTGAGGCCCGACGGAGCTACCACCTCGGGCTACGTGGAGGGGAGGGGGGCACAGGGATCCGGGGGACGAGCCCCTGCTAGCCCGCTTTCGGGTTTCCCACGGCCCAAGGCTCCACCGGACATTCCGCCCGCTTTCCCATCGACCCACCCAATAAAGAAATAGGAAATGCGGCCCCGCCGGGTCCGCGGCGGAAGCGCTGCCAAACGAATGAGTAAGTCAGGCGCGGGCACGGCACCTTGTTTACCCCGCTCGGCGGCGCGCCCCTGCGGGGGCCTCCTTCGGAGGCGGTTTCGAGGCGCAGCACCCGAGGCCGGCGGCCGCGATTGGCTGGCGACGGGGAGGAGGACGAGAGGTGGGCGGGCCCGAGCCCGGCCCTGCAGTGCCGGCGCGCTGCCGCTAGATGCCGCTCCCCCCCAACGGGAGCCGCGCGCGGGCTCCTGGCCGACAGATGGCGCCTGCGCGTTCCATTCGCCTCCAAGTCGCCGAAGAGCGAACACCCCAAACAATCCCGAAGCGCCACCAAAAAAAAAAAAGAAAAAAAAGAAAAAAAAAAAAAAGAGAAAGAAAAAAAAAAAACAGAAAAAAAAAACCCCGCCGGATCCGACCGCCACTTTCAAAACCCCCCACCGTCCTAGAACCGCGGGAGCTTCCGTCCCCGAGTAGAATCCGAGGGTGTAAAGAAGAGGAAGGGGAAAATATCTTGTACCAGCCCAGGGGTGAAGAAGCCCCCGGCCTGTGAAAGAAGGAAGGAGTGGGGGAGGCGAACAGGCTCGTTGCTGCCTCTGTGTACGCTGAAGGGGGGAGGTAAGTTATAAAATGGCGGAGGCGAAGCTTCTAGAAGTTTGGAGGGGCACCCGGAGGGCGCGGGGCCCACCGTGAGGTCTGTACGGTTGACATAGGGCGCGGGAGAGGAGTTGGGAGGGAAAGCGATCGGGCGCCCCGTTGCCATTGAATTTCTCCTCTTCTTCCTCGGCCCCCGGCGGGGCCCGGGGCGGAGCGGCCGGCCCGGCGCAGGCCGCGGGGACTCCGGCTCGGCCCCGCGTAACCTCCGGCCCTTCTTCCTCCCTTGTTCCCCCCGAAGCCCCCGCGGCCACGCTGCCGAGGAACTTCCAGCCGCCTCCCTCCCTCCCTCCCGCTCCTACAGTGGCTTTCTACCGCGGGACTCTTCTTTTTCGACTACCCCGGCGGAAGATTTTCTCTCCCTTCCCTCGCCCCGCTCTCCCTCGGGGCCTCTAACGGAGACCCCCCTCCTCCCATGGGTGGCCCAAAATGGAGAACGTGGAGCAGCGCAAGATGGAGGCTCCGTCTCCCTGTGTAGCGTTAGGTTTAGGTGCCTTTTCCCCGGCAGGCTCTTAAAGGCTGAGGGAGCCCACACTGGAGGTGGGGTGGGGTGGGGTGCGAGCCTAAGTCGGGGAGGCCAGCCGGGGAGGCCGCGAGTTGGGTGGGGGCGAGCGCGGGGTGTCGCGGCGAGGGGGGAAGGAAGAGAGCAAAATGGTGGTGCTGGGAACCTGGGGGGAGGGGAGGAGAGGAGGCTCAGTTGTGTATATTTGGGCCTCGGACCGAGGGAGGCGAGGGAAAATCTACTCTGATCACACCCCTCCCTCGTGCCCCCTCCCTTCTCCCTTCCCCTCCTTCCTCTCCTCCCTCCCTCCCTCCTCTCCCTCCCTCTCTTCCTCCCTTCCTAGAGAGGGAACAACATTCATGTGACGGGCCCCTCGGCTGCTCCCCCGCCCCATCATCTCCGGCGCGTGGTGGGGAAACTGCCGGGGAAAAGCGATTGGCATCGATCTCTCCATCCCTTCCGAGGCCCGACTTCGGTCAGTTTTCTCCGGGCAACAATTTGATAACTAGGCCGGGGGGCTGGCGGCGCGGGGGCCCCCCTCGTGCAGCCGTCGCCCCGGATCGGGGGGGGGGGGGCCCCTGCCGGGCTGGCATGGGAGGAGGAGGAGGGGGGGGGAAGGGCGGGAGTGGAAGGCTGTTTGTTGGGGGGTTTTGGCGCCACTTTTGTTTTAGTTTTTTAAGTGCTGCTTTTTCGTTCCCACCCCCACCCGCGCTGTCTTTTCTCGAGACGCGAACCGGGCCGATCGTTGCCCCCAGGTACGCAGCTTCTGCTTTTCTTCTCCCCCCTCCACACTTTTCTCCTGGCTGCGGGCTGACTTTCTTTTTCCTTCTCTCTCCCGCACCCGGCGAGGCGAGCCGGGGCCGGCGGCCGCCGGGGGCCCGGAGGGTCGGATGGGCCGCGGGAGAGAGAAGGTGTGGGAAACAGCATCAAGTAGTTCCGCAAAAAACTTTGAGCCCCGTTCCCATTTTCTTCTGGCCTACATTCGTAAACGTATTGTTGATTGCTGCCCTTCTGTGTGGCGTTTTTTTTTTTGTGTGTGTGTGCGTGTGTCGCGAGAATGTCTTGTTTTGCCTTGAGTTGTTTTTTTTTTTTTTTTCCTCTCTCATCTCGGGAAGCTGGTGTACTTTCGACATTTAGTTTTTCTTCCTCCCCCTTGGCGGATCTGTCATTTTATTTTTAATCCCGGGCCGCAGTGGGTTTTCTCGCGTGTGTGTGTGTGTGTGTGTGTTTCGTGCTGCAGTGTTCAGCTTTAATTTTTAATAGTGCGTTAGTTTCATCCGGTTTGTGACTTTTCTCCGTGGCCTAGAAATGTTTTATGTTGCCTTACCCCCCCCCCACCCCCTTCCTTTCTCTTAGACGTAGTTTTTTTTTTGCTTTTATTTTTTTGTGAGGGTCATGGCGTTTGCTTAAATGGTTATTTACAGTTCACACGCCAGATCTATTCGAAACTTTTGATCTGTAGGCTGAGGTTCAAGTAAAACGAAAAGCTTGCGGGTTTGAAATGGTTCCTTAAAATGCGCGGGCCGCCACCCCCCCCCCCCGCCCCGCTCCCGTGTCGCCTCACCCCCCCCCCCCCCCGCGAACGGGAGTGTAAATTCCGTCCCCCCCCTCTCTCCCACGGCCCGCCGTATTTCACAGCAGCCACACCCTGTATTTGTCTCTGTGGATCGGACTCATTATCAGCTTAATTTAGTGACTCTCCAACCACCATGATGGGACTTGCCGAGAGCACAAGCTTCTTTTCCTGTTTCGTCCTAGTGGTTGGTGTCGAAAGAGGCATCATCGAGGTTTCTTGATGAAACCTGGTGCAGGCGAACCTCTGCCTTTTTTTTTTTCTTCTTCTCCCCCTGTTGTCTTTTTTTTTTTTTTTTTCCCCTACTCCGGGCTGTTGGCGGTGTCAGCACCGCTGCTGGGGGCGGGGGTGGAGGGGAGAGAGAGTCGGGTTACCGAAGTGCGTCATTGCTGGCTCCGGCTGGGCCTGCTCGGGAGCCGCTGGTGTTTGTTACTGTCCTCGCTGCACTTTCCTGCCAGCCTTCCCTCTCCGCGCATTGGTTGGGAGCGAGAGCGGGAGGCGGTCTCCTAATCCCGTCTGTAGCCTAGCGCCCGTCGTTTAAGGGTATATGTGAACTTATTAAAAAAAAAAAAAATAACAGCCCCCCCTCCCCCCCCAGTCCTGGAAAGTGGATACATTTCCGTCCGGTGACATGCCATTCAGGTAGTTTAGACTTGCTTTTGCTGTGTTTTTCCGACGAACGGGGGGGGGGGTGTTAATTTTGACCATTTTCAATTAATGTTAAAACGCCTGGGTTTCTTTTCGGCGTCGATAATCTATCTCTAATTAGGGCTCAGAAGGGCCGGTTGAGGCATAAGTGTTCAGCGGTTTTTCGAGTGGTTTTGGATTGTAATTTTATGACATTATGTTAAATAGCCTGTTTTTTTTTCCCCTCCTTTTCATTTTGAGCCAGCGTGCCATATGAATGCAAGCTGATTGCACACGTTTAAGTTCATTTTCATCACATGTTCCTATTTATCCCATTAGATATAATTTTAAATGTGTCCTTTGGGTTTTATGGACGACATTAAAATTCTTAAAGATGGCTATTTCTTTGTTTTGTTTTGTTTTTTTTTTTTTTTTAGCGGAATTCTTTTAGCTTTCCCACCTAACAAGGAAATGTGTAGGGTGGCTTTACAGCTACTCTGTTAGATTTTTGTCTTCTTGCTGTACTCAGTGTACTAACTGAGCACAGTGTCTTCCTTTTAATTATTTTCTAAAGATAAAAATTGGGGGAGGAAGCAGTGGAAGGTAACAGATCAAACAAAAGTGGCCTTGAGTTGATGATTGTAGCTAGATGGGTGAGTACAGGAGAGCTCATTGTACTGTTCTCTCTAGCTTTGTGTGTGCTTACATTTCCATAATTGAGCGAGCTTAAAGAAAAAAATTCAAATTTCTTGCAATTTGGGGGCAACAGCTTAAATTTATATTTACATAACAAATTATTTGCGTAGAAAACGTGGCCTCGGGTGTAAGTAATTATACAATGCCTAATATTCCAACTTTCAAAAATATATTTAAATTGAACCAGTATAGAATGAGCAACATAAACTCTTCTACATTGGTTGAACTTGAAATGTTTGTAACTTAGTTGCGAATGTGCTCTGCTTTTGTTTTTTTTAATCCTCTGAAAATAGGAAAATTCCATTAGAAAATGTAAATTTTGCTCGGTGTCTGTTTCATTAAGTTGGAGCTACAGTGAGTCAGTATGAAAGGATTTACTATTAATAGGAGGGGCTTTGGCAGTTGGCATCAGTGACAGTAGAAGGGGGTTCGGGTGCCCAGGGAGCATTCTTGGTAGGAAGATCCATGGCCATCGAATTCAGCTTCAGTATTTGGCGTTTAATGAGTGGGTAGAGAAAAGGATTGGAAGATAAATGTACTTATTAGCCATTCTTTCCCATAGTGAAATAACTAGCATTCTAAGGTATCAGAAATTGGCAGTGCCTGTGGGTATATCCTTTTCTTTAAAAAATACTGATAGGAAAATGTATACATATAAAGTGTGTTATACCCCCCTCCCCAAGGATTTGGTGTGCTGTAAATAGTTTAAAGTTGATATGTAAAGTATTGTAATGTTTTCTATGATAAAAATTCTGACCGTTACCCATCAGCTATAAAATAAAAGTGCAATGCAGTTAAAACTCTGTCTCAATTAGTGTATCTGTGAATTACTCCTAAATTCTTTGAAGGTAAGTGCCTTGTTTTCTGCAATTTTGTGGTGTTTAATGTCAGTGACTCCTCCCCCCACGAGATGTATTTTTGAACATATGTCAAAGTTCTACAGGGAATCCAAAATGGATATTTAATTTTATGTTTGGTAAGGTGTGCTTCCTAATCCTTATGAAAACAATTCTACCCTTTTCTGAGCACAGACATTTTATAACTGTTAATATTAATCTGTTTGTATATTTCATATTCAACATTTTAGCTTTAGAAGGATGTTAAGACAAATTGCATATTTTGAATTCTTGTATGCAAATAGTCTTAAGTAGATGATGAGGATTGTGGCTTCAGATTTATTTTATTGTGGTGAGGCAACAGCTAAACTACTAAACCAACAAATAATGAGTTTGGTAACTTTGAAGTCTATTTAGTTAGGATTTTTTAAAAAGCTCAAACACTTAAGATTTTAATTAAATTCAATTCTACATTCCTTTTTCATTGTTTTCTT
This sequence comes from Vespertilio murinus, assembly GCA_963924515.1. Lineage (NCBI taxonomy): Eukaryota > Metazoa > Chordata > Mammalia > Chiroptera > Vespertilionidae > Vespertilio > Vespertilio murinus. The sequence continues at coordinate 72,986,715 of OZ004710.1, forward strand.
TTTCGACCTTATTGACTTTGATTGGTTGCCTGAGGACCCATAAATTAAAATTGGTGTGGTTGGGTGGGGAACAGATTATCCTTTGGGAATATAGGGTTAGATGCGAAAATACTTGCATTGGACAGTTTAGCAATGCTTAGTATTCTGCATGTTTAACTGATGCCACCCACAGTCATGTGTGGGAAGGGAGTAAACAGTGAATAGCTTATTCTTTTTTGCTATGGGTTATTTTTTAAAACAATTTTCTCATTTTAGTTACTGTTTTTTAAAATTTTTTGTTATTGATTTTAGAGAGAGGAAGGGAGAGGAGAGGGACAGAGAGATAGAAACATGATGAGAGAGAGACATTGAGAGAAATATCCATTTACTGCCTCCTTCACGTCTCCTTCCGGGATTCAAGTCTGGCATGTGACCTGACCCTGAATCCTAATCAATCCATGGGTCTCTTGGTTCATGGATCAGTGCTCAACCATTGGGTTCTTTATAATAAATGGAAGACCAGTTTTTGATGCTGCAAGTTAACTTTTGAGCTTAAATTTTACATTAAGTGGACACAATGTCTCATAGGGATATCTTTAATGTTATTTTATTTTTTAAAATATATTTTATTAATTTTTTACAGAGAGGAAGGGAGAGGTAGAGAGTTAGAAACATCAATGAGAGAGAATCATCGATCAGCTGCCTCTTGCATACCCCCTACTGGGGACGTGCCCGCAACCAAGGTACATGCCCTTGACCAGAATCGAACCCGGACCCTTCATTCCGCAGGCTGATGCTCTATCCACTGAGCCAAACGGGTTTCGGCTAATGCTATTTTTTTGCATCTCATGTTTTTAAAAAATACTCTGGACTTGTATTAGCGCTTTGAAATCTCTGTTAGTGGATTATTCAGAGAATTGGACATACACGTTTCCAGTACAGTGGAGCATTATAGTATACTTATTTTGGGACTTAGGGAGCATAGCAAAGGAAAGGGATAAATTCCATTTAGCCATGGGTATCAGTATGTACGAAAAGTGATTAATCATTGGAGAGTAAAGAAAAAACTAAAGATAACAGGTTATTTTAGAAGTTCTTTACATTTTCCTCCTGCAATCTATTTTTGATATATATTTTGAACTTTTAATTTGTGGTTCATTGTTGCCCTGGTATAATAATTTTCTGTATCTCTGGATATCTTGAGCTATGGTTATTGCATGTTCTGCTTGGCAAAGATATGTGAGAAAACAAAATTGTCAGTTTGATTTTTCCCTCTAGTCTCTTGAGTTGCTTGCTTTGCATTTACTGTAACCAAATTTATATATCATCAGTGTAAGTGGTGTTGCCTGCTAGAGGCATAATTTTTGTATATGTGCATTAAAAAACACAACTTTTTAGCAGCTGTCTGGATTGTGTTTTTAACATTTGCTTGCTATAGTTCAATATTTGATAGTAACCAGAAGAAAACAAAACGTTTTAAAATATGGTTAGTCTAGTTAAGAGATTATTGAACTATTTTAAACTCTTCTCCCCCAAAGAAAGGGAGGGTGAATAATGTCAGTGGTTTGTTCTTTTTTATTATTTTAATTGGAAAATACATGACTAGGCTTGATGAGGCAAACTAGAGAGATTTCTATAAACATATAATCTAATGTACAACTAAAAGGTAAACTTTCTTTGAGAAATAGCTTAAATTCTGTTGAATGTTCCTCAAGTCAGCATTCCTGTTTACAGTTTGCATGGGTAACCTTTGTTGTAGTGGGATTTGACCTATACATTGTTGCATCCTGAGATATTCTGAGGAAGTCTTAGTGTAGTTGCCATTTGAGTTCCTTTTAAATGCCAGTAACTATGTGTTTTAATGTGTTGTTTAATCTCAGCTACCTTGCAGGACAGGTGGTTATTATTTTACAGATGGGGAAGCTGAGGCACTCAAGATAAATGGCTTGTCTCATGATAATGATTGTCAGCCAGAATTCACACACAAGTTTGGCCTCTTTTGTTAAGCTCATTAGTTTCCCTTAACTGGTTTAGGACTTGGGTTATCTCTAACCAGAAAGCATGTTATTTTAATGTAGAAAATGAAGATTTTTTTTCATGTATAGGTCAGGATAAATGCAGATTTTTACACAGGATTGGATGAGTTGCAGCCTGGTGAAAGATCTAAATTGTGTTTTATACTAATAGTTGAAATAAGTCTGAGCTTTGTTTCTGATTATGTTCATTATACAAAAGCTTGTGGTATAATATGTTGAATTGTATTTTTTTGGGACATTCAATAGTAGATAGAATAGTTTCACTGTTTTTTTTCCTTTGTCACTTATGCTCTATAGTGAATGGAGGCTGAGTGTATCTGAAAATAGTTCCCCAATCATTCAGTTTGTTTACTGAGTGGTTGGATTTGAAATAAAAATTTAGGTGATCATTTTATAATTCACTGCTCTGATTGGTTCTGTAGGGGGATATTTTTTGGTTACTTAATGGTGCTTTAAAATATTCTAAGTGTTAGTATCTTCTGTGTTTATACTTTGTATTCTAGTGCATCTCTTCACTTTATTAAACTTTGTTGTTCACTTTTGTCAGATAATATTGATGCCTTGGATTATTAAATTCATTAGTGATTAAAATCTTGACTTCAGCTTCTCTGCTTTTCCCTTTTCCTTATTGGGTTTCATAAACTGTAACTAGAATTTTTCTTATCTGAAGGAATGCTAGATGTTGGATATCTGGCCTAACATAAATTATTGGAGATGAAGTAAAATATCAGTGCTTTTCATAGCCATGAGTAAAATTTATATATAGTTTTTGTTAATAATTTCCTTAAGCATCATTCTGTAGGAAGTAATTTTTCCAGGTGATGCAATCTTCTATCCACACTCTTTAATATTGATTTTTTCATCCATATTTCCCTCTTTGTATTCCAAGAATACCAAGAGCTTGTTGTTCTACTACAGAATTATGCCCCAAGGCATCCATTGTATGGAATAGTTTCTCCAGTGCCATCTAGAAAGATAGCAGTTATGTACCATTATTGGAAGAATTCAGGAAATTGTCCCTTAAATCATTTTCTGATCCTATAGTTAATATGAGGAACACTGGTTGAGAAAGGCTGCTAGAATATTCAGGGACTTGGTTTGGCACTAATCAGAGTTTTACTTTCCACAGTTAATTTCCTGTCAGTAACCCTAATATAGCCTCAACTAAAACTTATGTATGATAAAATGTGAATACAATTGGTCACATTGCCATCTCTGTGGGATAAATTGGTTAGTCTTATTTTTTTAAACATTTTTAATATATATATTTTATTGATTTTTTTTTTTTACAGAGAGGAAGAGAGAGGGATTGAGAGCTAGAAACATCGATGAGAGAGAATCATCGATCAGCTGCCTCTTGCACACCCCCTACTGGGGATGTGCCCGCAACCAAGGTACATGCCCTTGACCGGAATCGAACCTGGGACCTTTCAGTCTGCAGGCTGACACTCTACCCACTGAGCCAAACCGGTTTCGGCAGTTGGTTAGTCTTGATGCCAACTAGTTAGTGCTACTTAGTTGTTTTAAAGAATTGAATGTGGGAAGTTAAATGCATAATTTTATTTGTAGAAAGGAATATTGTAGGAGCTCTGTTCATTATGCAAAACACTTTTATAAAAAGGCTTTGACAATGACTGTAACATTAACAATAGCTGACAGTAACTTAACTCTTACCATATTCCAGACATGTTAGAAATGTCATAGGACTAGTAGCTCACCTAATCTTCATAACCTTATGAGGTAAGATGACTTTGCAATTTATTGTTCAAACCAGGATATTTTTAAGAGTGAAAGGGATACTAGCCTGATGGTATACAGTGTTTCCCAAAGTGTGGTACGCGTCCCCCAGGGGTACGGGAAGAGTTTGGTGGGGGTACGCGTTGCACCGGAGTTTGGTGGGGATATGCACTGCACCGTGCTTAGCTGTGCCAATTCTACGTTCTCATGAGTCAAGTCAAGACAGTCTTGTGAAGCCTGAGATGGTCCGGTGTGCAAATAAATGTTATTTATAATATAACTTTTATTTATATTTTATTATGAATAATTTTATTTTTTGTCCATTATTTTGTGTATGTACCAAAAAAATAAAAAAATAAATATATTTTGATTGTTATTAAAATACATCCTTTTTTTTTTGATTAGGGGTACTCAGCGTTACAAAAATTATAGAAGGGGTACACATATGTCAAAAGTTTGGGAAACACTGCTAGAATAATAGTATAAATGTAAACTAGGATTGTCTCAGAGAAACTAGGATTATGATGACCCTAATTAATACTCACTTTTTCAGAAGAGGAAACCAAAAGTATAGGGAGGTCAAGTAACTTGCTCAATTAGTAAGTGGTAGGAAGGGATTTGAAACCCCTACAGAGATTTCTTTGGGTATGAAAGTGATTTATATTTCTGTAAACTGCCATATTCTGAAAGTTTGTTTACTTTTACTCTTTTGGAGGAGTTTTTATAGGTGTAGGTTTGATAGTAAAAGACAAGATGCAGCATTGTTTTAAAGAGCCAGTAGACTTTTTTTCAAGTGATTAAGACTTCAGTAATTCTGTCTTAATGTTAAAAAGCAACTTCTCTGAGGTTTGCTTAGATTAAGAGAAAATTAAAATTCCAGAATAATTTTACTGATTACATTGGTGTTTCTTTTCCTTACATATTATTCAGAGTCCTTTACCATTTATTTTAGAAAGAAATGTGAATTTTATAATATTTCATGGGGAATCTTATGTGGAAAGTTTATTCTGAGAAGGAAGCTGAAAAATAATTTTGTGACTAGGGAGAAGTCATATTAGAAAAGAAAGAAAAAGGTCCAGTTTAGAGACTTATCTGAAGTTAAAACTAATTTGGTAATATAATTTGAGAGTTAAGTCTTACAGAGATTAGTGTGTCATTTAGTAAAATTAATAGCTCTTTTATTTTGGGTGACTTTTGTAGTTGCTTTATATTCCTGGCCTATTTATGTTTGTGGTACTTTCCATTTCCCAAAAATGATCACTGTAGGCCAATTCAAACATTTGGAGAAATGATTTCAGCATAATCGCAGATTTACTGTGTTGTAAACTAAGATCTCCCAACACCCGTTTTCTTTCATTAGGGGTGAGTGGTAGAAGTTTGATCTTAAGACAGGGGTGGAGAACTTTTTCTCTCTACCAAGGGCCATTTGGGGGGGAGGAAATATAAAATATATATATAAAATTGATTTCAGAGAGGAAGGGAGAGGGATAGAAATATCAATGATGAAAGGGAATCATTAATCAGCTGCCTCCTGCACGCTCCCCACTGGGGATCGAGCCTGCAAGTTGGGAGTGTGCTCTTGACTGGGATCAAACCTGGGACCCTTCACTTTGCAGGCTGACCCTCTATCCACTGAGCCAAACCAGGTAGGGCCCATTTGGATATTTTTACCATCATTCATAGGCCACACAAAATTATCAACTTAAAAATGAGCCTGCTATATTTGGTCAAAGATTTAATTAACTCACCCCTAATGCCTTTGCAGGACCAGACCAAATGATTTTTCAGGCTTTATATGGCCCATGGACCAGATGTCTCCCATTCCCCAATCCCCCCCATCATAAGAGGACTTTGAGTTTTATTTTCATGCTTGGGTATTTTAATATTTCATTGAGGAATTTGTGATTTTTCCAGCCTAGCTAGTTTACTTTTAGAGGTTTTGTTGGTGTCACTATTTTATAAACAATAGAGGTCATTAAGTAGGTCTATTCAATTTTTAAAAAATATTTTATTGATTTTTTACAGAGAGGAAGAGAGAGGGATAGAGAGTTAGAAACATAGATGAGGGAGGAACATCGATGAGCTGCCTCCTGCACACCCCCTACCGGGATTGTGCCCGCAACCAAGGAACATGCCCATGACCGGAATCGAACCTGGGACCTTTCAGTCCTCAGGCCGAGGCTCTACCACTGAGCCAAACCAGTCTCGACGGTCTATTCAATTTTTTAAAATTCTTACTTATTTAGTTCATTAAAGCCATCATGAAGTTGGGAGGAATGTAGAGAACCACATTTCTTTTCTTTTTAAAATATTTTTATTGATTTCAGAGAGGAAGGGAGGGAATGAGAGAGAGAAACAGCAATGATGAGAGAATCATTGATCAGCTGCCTCCTGCATGCTCCTTACTGGGGATTGAACCCACAATCCAGGCACATGCCCTTGACCGGAATCAAAACCGGGACCCTTCAGTCTGCAGGCTGATGCTCTATCCACTGAGCCAAATGAGCTGGGGCAAGAACCACATTTCTGACCAGGTGAAGGAATTTGAGTGATTGGCAGACAAAACTTTTCTTTCTTGAGGATTTGATTTATTATATGAAACTAGAGGCCCGTTGCACGAAGATTCATGCAATAGGCCTTCCTTCCCCTGGCTGCCTGCCGGCACCTGTTTTCCCCCAGCACCCAGCACCCAGGCACTCACTGTGGCCACAGCAGAGAAGCCAGGCCTCTTCAGTCTTCAGTCTTTGGTCTTCACTGCCTGCATGTGCGATTGGCTGGTGGGCATCCCAGAGGTACGATCAATTTGCATCTTTCTCTTTTATTAGTGTACATTAATGCAGTTCTTAAAAGTCTGGGTTTTAGCCGAAACCCTTTTGGCTCAGTGGATAGAGCGTCAGCCTGTGGACTGAAGGGTCACAGGTTCAATTCCGGTCAAGGGCATGTGCCTTGGTTGTGGGCACATCCCCAGTAGGGGGTGTGCAGGAGGCAGCTGATCAATGTTTCTCTCCCACTGGTGTTTCTAACTCTATCCCTCTCTCTCTGTAAAAAAATCAATAAAATATATTTGAAAAAAATATATATATAAAAAGAAAAGTCTGGGTTTCAGGCTTGATCCCCAGTAGGCAGCCAATCTATGATGTTTTTCTCATTGATGTTTCTCTCTCTTTCCCTCCCTCCCTCCCTCTCTAAAAAATGTGTCAATTAAAAAAATTTAACAAGCTGTTGCCGGCCCTCGCACTGTGTGTGGTCCAGTTGGTTTGAATTTCATCCTGTAAACCAAAAGGTTGCAGTTTCAATTCCTGGTTAGGGCACATACCTAGGTTGTGGGTTCAATCCGTGGTTGGTGCAGGAGGCCACTGATCAATGTTTATCTGTCACAGTGATGTTCACAGTTTCTCTCCCCAAAATCAATACGCATATCCTTGGGTGAGGATTAAGCAAACTGGTACTGACAAGTGCCTACAGAGATGGGGATACATATAAAATGGTAAACTAGATTATATAATCTCAGCCCTCAGGTAACATTGTTAGTTGGGCTTTGTCACTCTGAAAATATAAAAAAGTATTTTTTGTTCTGCTGGAGTGGCTCAGTTGGTTGAGGTTGCCAGTTTGATTCCCAGTCAGGGTACATGCCTATGTTGCATGTTCTGTTCCGGGTTGAGGCACATAGAGAAGGCAACTGATCAATGTTTCTCATACTGATGTTTCTCTTTCTGACCCCCCCCCCCTTTCTCCTTCTAAGCACGTCCTTGGATGAGGGTTAAAACAATTAAAAATAATTACCGTATTTGCCGGCGTATAAGACGATCTTTTGGCCCTGAAAAATACATATTTGCCGGCGTATAAGAGACTGGGCGTATAAGACGACCCCCTAACATTTCCACTAAAAAATACAGAGTTTGTTATATACTCGCCTTATAAGACTACCCCCACTTGGAGGCATATTTTTCAGGGCCAAAAAATCGTCTTATACGCCGGCAAATACGGTATTCTTTATAACATTACTAGAGGCCCAGCGCACAAATTTGTGCACAGGTGGGTCCAGCTGGCCCAGCCCCAATTGGGGCGAAGTCGGCCAACCTCTGGCCAGCCAGCTAGGGGAAGGAGCTATGGGTGATTGGTCAGCAGGCCCCGCCCTTAAATGGGGTGGGGAGGCCAATAGGGGGTCAGTGTCTAGGGGAGGGGCCACGGGAGGTTGGGTGGCCAGCCCTACCCTCGATTGGTGTAAGGGGGCCCATTGGGGGCGGAGCTGGCTGAGGGGAGAGGCCATGGGCCAATTGGGGTGGTGGGGGCCCATCAGGGGCAGGGCCAAGTGGGGGAGGGGCTGCAGGAGGTTGGCCGGCCAGCTCTGTCTCTCCCCCCCCCCCACACACACACAGGTAGATAGATAGATATACTGGGATTGCTATGTATTAAAGAATATTAGGCCGTAACCGATTTGGCTCAGTGGTAGAGCATCAGTCTGTGGACTGAAGGGTCCCGGGTTCGATTCTTGTCAAGGGCGTGTGCCTTGGTTGCGGGCACATCCCCAGTGGGGGGTGTGCAGGAGGCAGCTGGTCAATCTTTCTCATAGACATTTCTGGCTCTCTATCTCTCTTCCTCTCTGTAAAATATCAATAAAATATATTAAATAAAAAAAAGAATATTAGGCTAAAATCAATAGTTGTCAATACAGTTTGATAATGTCCTTAATTTGAGATTAGTGACAAGTATTTAACAATAAGGATTATTCTGGAAAGCTTTAGGGGGAAAAATAGCAATTGAAGACTGTTAATATAGCCTTGGAATGATTTAGTCTTTGGTTGTTAATAAACTAAGTTAAAAGAGTCCATGATCATCCCATATAATCAGTTTTTGCTATCCAAAGGTTGAAACCTAAATGATATTCTGGTTCTGTATAAAAGCAAAAGAGGCAAACAGCAGTCACTCTATTATGGGACTTTTGTGTCTTTTTAAATTTCAAGTTATAAATACTTGCTTTTAAATAGGAATTTAAATTTATATGTATTTATACTTTACTTTTGAATTCTGTTGGAATGTTAGTTTGAAATGTCTTTGCAGTGTTATATGATGATTATTAAATTCATTTTCCATGTAGGATATGTATAATGATTTCAGTTTGGTATATTTGAAATATTTCCATTTCAGAATTGGGATGTATGATATTGTCTTTTCTTGGATTTCTTTCTTTTTAAAAAAATATATTTTATTGATTTTTTTTTTTTTACAGAGAGGAAGGGAGAGGGATAGTCAGAAATGTCGATGAGAGAGAATCATTAATCAGCTGCCTCCTGCACACTCCCCCATTGGGGATGTGCCCGCAACCAATGTACATGCCCTTGACTGGAATCGAACCTGGGACCTTGCAGTCCACAGACAGGCGCTCTATCCACTGAGCCAAACCGGTTTCGGCTTTTCTTGGATTTCTAACCTTTTTCTCTTTTCAAAGCAAAGAGAAGTTTTCTCTATTCACCAACGTGTCTACTGCCTTGTACTTAATTTGCAAACTTTATGGCAATGAGAACGTTATTACAGAGAACACATTTAATATCCTCTTACTAAAAAAAGGCCTTTATATGGCTTAAAGAAGTCGTTTTAAAGATAGGAACATGAACCTTTGAGAATTTCCCTTCTATACTAAAGAAGTAGAGAAAATGTTGGAAATATTAGCAAAGCCATAATATTTTCCCATTGGGATATGTTCCTCCCTGTTTACACCATTCACTTCAGGCCAAAAGACATTCCTCAGACTTGATCTCTGGCAAGAGAATTGAGGAAGTGGTGGTAGCCATGGCTGGCAGGGAAGCAGAAGTATGAAGGTATGTTTTTGAAAAGCAAAATTGTCAATGACAAATGGATTTTTCCAGCACTGAGAATATGTACTTTTTTGAGTTTTTATTAAATATCAATGCATAATGTGCTACTATTCATTGAGGACTATTAAGTAGTTGCATTCATATTTGGATGTTCTAGACCCGTGGTCGGCAAACTGCGGCTCGCGAGCCACATTCGGTTCATTGGCCCCTTGAGTGTGGCACTTTCCCAAAATACCACGGCCTGGGCGAGTCTATTTTGAAGAAGTGGCGTTAGAAGAAGTTTAAGTTTTAAAAATTTGGTTCTCAAAAGAAACTTCAGTTGTTGTACTGTTGATATTTGGCTCTGTTGACTAATGAGTTTGCCGACCACTGTTCCAGACAAACTTGAAAAATTTCAGAGGGATTATTTGGACAATACCGGATTATATTAGAAAAGGGGGAGTTAATTCCTAAACCTTTGAAGTAGACTGACATCCATCCAGGTTGCTGAAGAAAAGTAGCAAACCTAATTTGAGAGGTAATTATTTGTGTGTATAAATATATAGTGTTTAAATGTAAAATATTGGTGAATATCCAAATTTATCTCATAACTAAATTGTTAACTTCTTCAGAGTAGGAATTCGTTTTTATCTGATTTTGTATAAGTCCTTGTCTTATTATTTAGTAAATATTATACAGATTCTCAAATAATTGAATTGAAACCTTAGGTTTTCTAGAAATGTAACCCTGCATTATAATTACCTGATTGATATTCATTACAGGACTGTATGTTGGAGGAGAAGTAGTCAATTTGTTTCCTCTAGTAGGCTTTGCATTAATGGTAAACTTTAAGTTTGTATCTACAAGATATTATGTAGTAGTTGTACTAGGCTTCATAACATTTAGTTTTTAAATAGCAACCATGTGAAGTAGCTGATGGTATTTTCTTTTTTAAAATATATTTTATTGATTTTTTACAGAGAGGAAGAGAGAGGGATAGAGAGTTAGAAACATCGATGAGAGAGAATCATCGATCAGCTGCCTGTTGCACACCCCCCACTGGGGATGTGCCCGCAGCCAAGGTACATGCCCTTGACCGGAATCAAACCCGGGACCTTTCAGTCCACAGGCTGACTCTCTATCCACAGCCAAACCGGCTTTGACAGCTGATGGTGGTATTTTCATTCAGAATTGGTTAAGTGACTTGCCCAAGATAACTAACTCAGTAAGTGGCAGAGCTTACTTTTGAATTCAATTCTGCCTAATTCTAGAACACTTCTTTACATGACGATACACTGCCTCCCAGTGGGATGATTTATAGATTTCGTAGTGATAATGTTAAAAAAATGGTTTTATTTGATTTATTTTAATATATATTTTATTGATATTTTACAGAGAGGAGGGAGAGAGATAGAGAGCTAGAAACGTCGATGAGAGAGAAACATCGACCAGCTGCCTCTTGCACACCCCCCACCGGGGATGTGCCCGCAACCAATGTACATGCCCCTGACCGGAATCGAACCTGGGACCCTTCAGTCCGCAGACCGCCGCTCTACCACTGAGCCAAACCGGTTTCGGCAAAAAATGGTTTTATTTGATTTTAAAGAGAGAGAGAAAAACAATTGGCTACCTCATGACTCACCCAACCAGGGATGGAACTGATAACCTGGGCAGTTGCCCCCAGGGGGAAGCAAACCAGTGACTTTTTGGCACATGGGATAATGTTCAACTAACCGAGCCACACCCACCAGGGCCATAGCGATAACTTTTTGGAGATAGAGAATTAAAGAGACAGGAATTCTAAATTCATGAGACAGACTGAGGAGGAAGTTAAACTTCTAAAAGTAGTCAGAAATTTTGGAAAATTAGGTAGGCAGAAGGTTTATTTTCTACCAGGAACTAATAGAGGATAAATCATTCTCATTCTGAAGTTACATGTGATAATGTTTCATATTTTATATAATAAACATCAAGTAACAACTAGAAGAAGGTTGGGGGGGGGAAGATGACAAAGTTTGTGATATTATACTTGTTTTAATCCTCAGTAAAGTGACACATGAATTAATATTAAGGAATTGAACCTGTTGTAAATTATGAAGCCAAATGTTAGCCAAATCTTTATTGGCATATGTGTCACAAGTAGTGTTCTTACTAAAGAGCAATAATACTTATAGGAATAATCTGTTCAGGTTAGTCTAAATGCAGGCAACATTATGATGCCACTTTGCATTGTTCTGTTCTATTTTTCATTTTTGTTTATTTATTGATTGATTTTAGAGAAAGAAAGGAAGGGAGGGGAGAGAAAGATATCAATTTCTTGTTCTACTTATTTACTAGTAGTATTCATTCATTCATTGATTTAAAAAATATATTTATTGATTTCAGAGAGGAAGGGAGAGGGGAAGAGAGGGAATGAGATAAATCACTGATGGGCTGCCTCCTGCATACCCCACACTGGGGACGGAACCCGCAACCCAGGCATGTGCCCTTGGCCGGAATCAAACCAGGGACCCTTTAGTCTACAGGCCAATGCTCTACTCACTGAGCAAACTGGCCAGGGCCATTGGTTCTTTTATATGCCCTGACGGAGGTTCAAACCCAAAACCTCTATGTATTGGGATGATGCTGTAACCAACTGAGCTACCCGGACAGGGCCTGTTTTGATTTTCTCAAGCCCTTTCTGCTGCTTTTCCATATCTAGTATTTTTACAATTTCTAAAATTCTCCATGGCAAGTAGAAATGTTTGGTGGTAATTTCCTTTTTTTACGCTATTGCTGCTAATGCTAGATAACTATATCGTAGGCACTTGTATATGCTAGGAACTGAAATAGAAGTGACTTTAAAAAATTAACCCATTTAATCCTCTCAGTAACCCTGTGAGGTAGGTGTAGGTGCTGTTATTATTTCCTATTTATAGGTGAGAAAACAGGTGCAGTGTGAAACAAATTGTCCCAGGACATGCATAGTAAGTCCTCACTTAATGTCCTCGATAGGTCCTTGGAAATGGTAACTTTAAGCAAAACAACATGTAACAAAACCAGTTTTACTGTAGGCTAATTGATATAAGCAAGAGTTAAGTTCCTACAGAATATTTCTGGTCACAAAATCAACCAAATTTCTAACGAAAGACTCAAAACATTTCTAGTATTAAACATTGAAATGAATGTGAGCTATACATACATTTAAGGAATATTAAGAAAAACAAGCTCTGACCAGTGTGGTTTAGTTGGTTGGAGCATCATCCTGTACACCAAAAAGTGGTGAGTTTGATTAATGGTTAGGGTACATACCCAGGTTCCAGGTTCTGGATCCCTGGTCGAGGCATTTGTGTGTAGGAGGCAACTGATGGATGTTTCTCTCTTTCTCAGATAACTTAAAAAAAGAAAAACAAAATTCATTTTCAACACGCTTTCAGGGTTGCAAGGTGGGATCCACCCCTTTACAGGATGCTCTCCCGTTACAGGGTGCACTCACATTCACAGGGACTGGACACTAGACATGCCAGTTTACCTCATATGCACATCTTTGGGGTGTGGGAGGAAACCGGAGTTCCTGGAGACAACCCATACAAACATGGGGAGAACATGCAGACTCCGTATAGTCAGTGGTCCTGGCTGATAATTGAATTTTTTCATCAACATTGTACAGAAAATAGAGGCCTGGTGCACAGATTCCTGCCCCAGTGGGGTCCTTCGGCCTGGCCTGTGCCCTCTCACAATCCAAGACTCCCGCAGGGGATGTTGGAGAGCCGGGTTTGGCCCGATCCCTGCAGGCCAGGATTCATGTACCGGGCTTCTAGTATGCATATAAGAGCTTTGGTTAATCTCTTTCTGCCCCCCCCCCCCCCGTTCCCCCTGTTCCCCCTTCTTTCTCCCCTCCTTGAGATTCATCAGTCCGTTCATGTTTCCATGCCTGTGCATTGAGCATCTGCCCCCTGGTGGTCAGTGTGCATCATAGCTACTGGCTGTTGGACAGTCACTTAGGCTTTTCTATATATAAATTATGTTGAATAATTGACATAATTTGAGGACCTGCTGTATCTAGGAATAGGTGGATGTGAACCCAGACAGTCTGGCTATAGAGTGTGTTCTTAGTGCTATAGCACCATTAATGTTTCCTCATCTTGGCATTGTATTTAAATTCTCTCTTTAATTGCGGAATTGTGTTTGTTCATCCTTATAGGAATTTTAAAAGTCAGCAGATTAGGCAAAGTTTTGATCCTTAGATTTCCCAAGCATAAAATAGATATAATCTCATCTGCCTTATATAATATTAGAGGTCCGATGCACGAAATTCTTGCAAGAGTAGGCCTTCGCAGCCATGGCATCTGCCTGGATCTCTCCCATCGCAGCCAGTGGCTGCCTCCAACCCGAATCTGTAGCCCTGGCTTCATCAGGAAGGACATCTGGTTTAATTAGCATAGTACCCTTTTATTACCCTGTTTCCCCGAAAATAAGACAGTGTCTTATATTAATTTTTGCTCCCTAAGATGCGCTAGGTCTTATTGTCAGGGGATGTCTTATTTTTCCATGAAGAAGAATACGGTACACATTTATTGTTAAATGAAAATAAAGGAAATTTATTACCTGAATATTGTACGGTAGTACGGTAGTTGTCAACACAAACCAGACAAACTGTGAATCCTGGGGGCCTTATTTTCGGAGGAATGCCTTATATTTCACTCAGAAGGAAACCTGTAAGTAGGTCTTATTTTCGGAGGATGTCTTATTTTTGGGGGAACACCGTATTATAGATTATTAGTGGCTTGGTGCATGGATTCATGCACATCAAAAGGAAATTAATTAGAAGAAAGATTAGTGTGGGGATCAGGCTGAAACCAGTAGTCTGACATCCCCTGAGGAGTCCCAGAATGCTAGAGGGAGGGTGCAGGCCAGGCCGAGGGACACCACTGGTGCACGCGCATTGGGCCTCTAGTAGTAGTACAGAAAATTAAAACGTGTGTGATTGGTGCCAGCAAGAGTTTTATATGTTTTGTGCATGAGTGAGTCAATGTTTATTTTTAAACTAGTGGCCTGGTGCATGGATTTTGTGCACATTGAAGGGAAATCAATTAGAAGGAATATTTTGATATCACTATTTTCCCTTTCTCTATAATAGAAGTGTCAACCAAATTCATGATTGATAGTGACAGATCGAAACGTGTGCAATTGGTGCCAGCAAGAGCTTTATATGTATTGAGCATGTGTGAGTTAACATTTATTTTTTAAACTATAGGCCTGGTGCACGAAACGTGCATGGGGGGAGGGCGTGTCCCTCAGCCTGGACTTTGCCCTCTCGAAATCTGGGACCCCTCAGGTAGGGTCACTAGGCCTAGCTGGAGATCAGGGCCTATTGGGGCTTTCCTTCCCCCTGATGCTAGCAGCTGGCCCCGCCCCCACCGCTGCCACTGCTTGCTATCTGTGCAGTGCTGCACCCCCTCCACCACTCGATGTCTCCCTCTGCTAGCAACAGGCAATCACTTGGCTGGCCTGGGTCTCCCTCTGCGGGGTGATTGCTGGCCAGCCTCGCACACCCGCCACAAAGTCTCTGGCCAGTGGCCTGGGCCTTCTGTAGGGCAATAGATCACCCTGAACAATCACAATAACCCTCCTTGGCTGGCCTGGTGCCAGTGTGTGTCATAGCATGGTCATCCGGGAGGTCGTCCAGATGGTTGTTCTGCCGTTTGGTTGATTTGCATATTATGCTTTTATTATTATAGATTGCCAGTGTGTGTTATATGTGCTGGGTGGTTGTATGGATGTACAGTTGGTCACTTAGCCTTTTATATATATAGGTGGGAAATAACAGTATAATTTTTGAGTCTTTTTTGTATAATGGCCAATATGCTAAGGGTTTTGCTGGCATGATAGGTCCCAAGATAACTAATATTCTCATTTATTGAGTACATTTCTTGTGTCAGATACCTGGGAATATTACTTTTTATTCTTTACCTGAGGGTATGGTCATTGATTTTAGAGAGAGAGAGGAAAGGAGGGAGGAAGAGGTGGAGGGGGAGAAAGAGAGAGAAAGAAGCATTGATGTGAGAGAGAAACATCAATCCGTTGCCTTCCGGGGATTGAACCCGCAACCTAGGTATGTGCCCTGACTGGGAATTGAATCTGTAGCCTTTTTGGTGTATGGGACAATGTTCCAACCAACTGAGCCATCTGGCCAGATGGATATTGTAACCATTTTACAGATGAGATAACCACGGCCTAAAGGAATTCAGCATTTTGCCAAAATAGGTTTCTACCTTAGGGCCTTTGTACTTGCTGGTCCCTCTACCTAGCTCGTTTTCTTAGTTAATCAGGACATTTTGTTTAAGTATTTAGCCTTTCAGTGAAGCATTCCTTGATCATGCCATGTAAAGTAATGTCATTTGCCCCTCACACTCCCTTTCCTTCTTCTCTGCTTTATTTCTTGGCAAGGCTCTATTATTGACTTCAGAGAGAAAGGGAGAGAGATAGAAACAACAGTGATGAGAGAGAATCATTGATTGGCTGCCTCCTGCACGCCCCACATTGGGGATTGGGCCCGAAACCCAGGCATGTGCCCTGATCAGGAATAAAAACTGTGACCTCCTGGTTCATAGGTTGATGTTCAATGACTGAGCCACACTACCTGTGCTTGGCAAGGTTCTTTGCACCATCGAACAGTTTTATATGTGTTGTCTCTTTCCCTACAGTAGAATGTAAACTCAATGCGGGCAAAAATATTTGTCTTGTTCATTGCCTTAACCCCTGGAACAATGCATGGGACATATTCTAGATTGTATAATAGAGTGGCTGCATTATGTGTTATCCTGAGACTGACGAGACTTATTTGCAACCTGATCATGAATTAAACTAATCTTGTTTTAATGGGCCACGTTGAGTATTCCCTGGAGCACAGAAGTACTGTGGTATGTGCTTGGGCCTGTTTTTAGGGTGGGAGTAGAGAGGCAGTAGAGTCTCGAATTGTACTTTTTAGAAGCCTATTATTATGAATTGCCTTTGAATTATAGGAAGAAGGAATATGTGCCCTCAGCTCAGCTTCTAGATTCTGTGAAGCCTTTTATCTCTTAGTAGAGGTCTACCATCCAAATCAGCTTTTACTGCTTAAATTTCAACCCCTAATTTTGCCTAAAGATTAGTTTATTGACCAATTATAGTGTATTTGTGATATTCACAGTTTGGAGATAGATGTGAAGCAGGAAATTAGTTGGCTTCAAATAGGATTCTTAGCTTTGCCGTTTATAAGTTAGTAGGAAATAATATACATATAGTATATATACAACATATAAGTATGAACACATGTTATGTATGATCAAAACTGCCATGTATTAAAGCTGTTAATAGTTATGTTTTAGCTAATATTTTCATAACATATAAGTCGTTTACTGATGTCCTGGAATGCTTACCTCTGTTTCTACTAAAACATTTTGCAGAATGCAGACTGGTGCATCCACTGTGAAAAAAATGTATAGAGTTTTCTCAAAAAGTTAAAAATGGGCTGAAACCGGTTTGGCTCAGTGGTAGAGCATCGGTCTGCGGACTGAAAGGTCCCGGATTCGATTCCGGTCAAGGCATGTACATTGGTTGTGGGCACATCCCCGGTGGGGGGTGTGCAGGAGGCGGCTGGTCGATGTTTCTCATTGACATTTCTGGCTCTCTATCTCTCTCCCTTCCTCTCTGTAAAATATCAATAAAATATATTTAAAAAAAAGTTAAAAATGGAACTGCCTTTTGACCTAGTGATCCCATTTCTGGGAATATGTCCTAGGAATCTTGAAACATCAATCAAAAAGTATATGTATACCCCTGTCTGTGTTCATAACAGCATTATTTATAATAGCCAAGATACGAATGGGGGGGGGGTGCAGGAGGAGATGTTTCTCTCTCATCGACATTTCTAGTTCTCTATCCCTCTCCCTTCCTCTCTGTGGAAAATCAATAAAATATATTTAAAAAAAAATAAAAAAAAGAAGGAACTCTAGCCCAGCTGGTGAGGATCAGTGGTTGAACATCGACTCCTGAACCAGAAGATGGAGAGGATTGATGCTCAGTCAGGGCATATGCCTGGGTTGTAGGCCTAATCCCCAGTGGGGGGTGATCAATGAGTCTGTCTCATTGATGTTTCTATCTCTGTGTCCCTCTCCATTCTTTTTTCTGAAATCAATTGAAAAATACAAAACTAAAGAGAAGAAGGAACTCACCTTTTGCAACTGCATGGATGGATCTAGAGACTATTATGTTAAGTGAAATAAGTTAGAGAAAGACAAATACCGTATGATCTTACTTACATGTGGAATCTAGTGCACAAAATAAACAGGAATAAAATAGAGACGGAGGTATGAATGCATGGAACAAACTGCCATGTCAGATAAGGGGTGGGGAGACTGGATGAAAGAAGGTGAAGAGATTAGCCAACAAGCGTGTATGCATAACCCATAGACTCAGACAACAGTGTGGGGATGGCCAGATGGAAGGGGGGGCAGGGACTGGGTGGAGGTGGGCACAAGGGGGAAATGGGGATATCTGTAATAGTGCCAACAATTAAAAAAAGACCCAGAACCAAAGTTTAGGAGCAACACTTGTGAACACCATTCACAACTAATACTTGTGAACCCTTAAGTACCCCTCCCACAGAAACAAAGGACTGGGACATGACTGGAACCTTTGACCAGGAATTGAACCATGAACTCCTGGTTCATAGGTTAACACTTAACCACTGAGCCATGACAGCTGGGCTATTTTATTTCTTTTTAATTAAAAAAATGTTTTGAGAGAGAGAGAGAGACAGACAGACACATTAATTTCATTGGTTGATTCTTGTATGTGCCCTGACTAGGGATCAAACCCACAACTTGGCCTTGTTGGAGTGACACTAACCAATTGAGCTACCCGGCGGGTCTGTGCTCTTGCATTTATTTACCTTTTTAATACATTTCATTGATTTTTTACAGAGAGGAGGAGAGAGGGATAGAGAGTTAGAAACATCGATGAGAGAGAATCGTCGATCAGCTGCCTCTTGCACATCTCATACTGGGGATGTGCCCGCAACCAAGGTACATGCCCTTGACTGGAATCGAACCTGGGACCTTTTAGACTGCAAGCCGACACTCTATCCACTGAGCCAAACCGGTTTCAGCTGTGCTCTTGCATTTAAATGGTAACAGATTTTGGAGAGAGAAACGCATTTTATTTATTTGTTTATTCATTTATTTAAATATATACTTTTATTGATTTCAGATAGGAAGGGAGAGGGAGAGATTGGGAAAACCATTGACAGGCTGACTCCTGCATGCCCCATTACTGGGGATGGAAACCAAAACCTGGGCATGTGCTCTGGCCTGGAATTAATCAATGACCTTGGGGTCATAGGTCAATACTCAATAACTGAGTCATGCCAGCTAGGCACAAATTTTATTTTAGATATTTAAATCTTAAGCTGATATTATGCAACTGGAGTTCAGCAGACATAAGAGCAGGAGATACTATGTTAGGGATCCCTGTGCATAAAGTACATTGGCTTTTAGGAGGGGACTTAAATAAATAGAGAGGGTTGAAAACCTTGTTTTTCCTTTTCACTGAATTTATTTGGGTGACACTGACTAACAGAACTGTACAGGTTTCAGGTGCACAATTCCACGACACATCTGTACACTATTGTGTGTGTTCACCATCCCAAATCAAGTCTCCTTCCATCACCATTTATACCCCCAAACCCTCCTTTATCTCCTCTTGCCACAATCACCAGAAAAGCCTTGTTAATTGGGCAGGAGGAAGTAGGACCATTGATGGACTGGTCAGAGAGTTAGGAGAAAATCTAGGAAAGGTAGCATAAAATCCACATATATTTCAAATTTTAAAAGAATCCAGATGGCATGTTGTCCATCTGAGAAATGCTTTTAAATTGTATAAATATAAAAGTTATTGTTCTACTTATATCAAGTTGAAATTATCTTTAAAGCTGATATAATCAGTGATTATTTGAAAAGGGAAACCTTTTTCCCCTCGGTACTTCCATGTGAAATAAATGTGTAGGCAACCACTTAACAGTTTTCAAATTTTGTGGAAAAGCTTACCTTGGGTAGAAATAATGCCAGTCATGAGTATCTTATAAAATCTTTTCACTTTTCTGATTCCTGGAAAAATATTTCAGAGAAACTTACCTGAAAAAACTCATAAATTCTATCTTCATTCTAAAAGTACTTATTTTTTTTTTATTTTGGTAAAATATACATAAATTTTATATTTTTAACTATTTTAAGAGTGCACTTCACTGGCATTAAGTACATTCACATTATTGTGCAAATGTCATCATCATCGCTCTCTAGAACTTTTTCATCACCCACCCTATAGTGAAACTGTACCCATTAAACAACTCCCTATCTCTTCCACTCTGCCCTCAAATAGTCCCTGGTAACCAGTGTTCTGTTTTGTCGCTATATATTTGACTATTCTAGGTAGCCCATATTGGAGGAAGCATAAAATGTCCTTTGGTGACTGGCTTATTTCACTTGGCATAATGGTTTCAATGTTCATCCATTTGTAGCATATGTTAGAATTTCCTTCCTTTTTAATCTTGAATAGTATTCCATTGTATGTATAAGCCACATTTTGTTAATTCATCCATGATGAACACTTTGGTTACTTCTACTTTTTTTGCTATTGTGAAAATGCTGATGGGCTTACAAATATCTGTTCACGTCCCTCTTTTAAATTCTTTTGTGTATATACCCATAAGTAGAATTGATTGACAAATATTTGAGTGTCCACTATGTAGCAGGCACTGTGCTAAGCACTGGGGATTTAGTAATGAACAAGACAGACCTGGTTCCTGCCCTTAGGATTTATAGTCTAGTAGGGGGAAAAAGATTAAATAAGCAGTTACAATTAAGTGTGTTAAGTTTTCCAAAAGGGTAAGTACAGAATGCCATGTATATATTTTATATGAGTAGTGATAATGTATATATTGTTAAGTGAAAAAGAATACATTACATGCTTTTCCATATCTATCCATCCATCTATCTGTCTATCTATCTATCTATCTATCTATCTATCTATCTATCTATCTATCTAAGCCTGAACGACTGAACAACTGAATAACCAGTCGCTATGATGCGTATTGACCACCAGGGGCAGACACTCAAGCACAGGAGCTGCCCCCTGGTGGTCAGTGTGCTTCCCACAGCCAACCTCCTGCGGCCAGCCAACCTCCCTTGGTCCCTCCCCTTGGCTGGCCAGCCCAGATTGGCCCAGATAGGGACTGGGTCGAGAAGGCCCTGATAGGCCCCAATCACTGGACAGGCCAAGGGATCCCACCCATGCACAAATTCGTGCACTGGGGCTCTAGTTCTATTAAGTTGGACCTGTTAATGTGTAATGTCTGTTCACCTTATTTGTAGTTTTAGTTCATTTCTGTTTGCAAGCGGCGGTGGTGTAAGAACCCTGCAATAATCTATGCATCCTCTTGTCTAACCCAGTAGTGCTAACTTACATTCAATGGACAGTTTGTGGATAAAGCTGTGTTCATGTGTTTTGTAAATTGTAAATAGCGTATGAGAAAACCGGTAGGAAGAGCACAGATTTTATTTTTGTCACTGCATGGTAATCTTTTTAACAATGAAGCCTACAGTGAAATTAACATTTTATTAGTAGTTCAGCCTGTTTCTTGATAGTAATGATAAGTTTTAGTCATGAGCAGGGTAGAAAAAGTAAACTTGTTACACATCATTCTTAAAAATAATCATATTATGCATTCATGGTTATGACAGGTAGTAGTTCATAGACTTTCCCTATTGAGAATTTGTCAGTGCCAGGCATTGTGAAACCTATGGGAAAAGGTACTCTTCTTTAGGATATCTGAGAATGCTGGTGACTATCTAGCTTTAGAGTGATTAAAGAGACACCAGTAAATTTGTAGTGGAAAAAAATGTTCCGGTTTCGGGAGAGAAGTTTGGGGCGAATGGAAATATAGAATAGTTAATTTTTAAGCACTCTATATATTAAGACTTCTTTTAGATAGGAACGTAACGTATTATTTATAGGTTTAGTTAAAAAGGTTGTGCATGTTATATTATGTTTAAATATAGTGAATTGGAGCCCTGGTCCCTTCTCAATACAATCACCTTGTTTTATTATCATGGTAGCTTTTGTCACTGCTAGTATTTTCTTATTTCTCTGTGGTCTCTTCTCTCCCCTCTACTAGAATGTAAGCACCATGGGACAGGGCTTTGTTGTTTAATGTTGTATCCTCAGTGTCTCTAACAATGCCTGGTATAGTAGGTACTCAAGAAATAGTTTTTGAATGAATTATTTACTAATTTAATTAGATACTGATTAAAATATTTATAAATAAATTCAATATTTATAAATTAATCCTAGTTGTGAATTAACTAAATGTCTGAAGTTTTAGAAATCATGCAGGGTTGTTTTTTTTATAAATCAGTTTGAGAAGGAGGAATACATTTTGAGATCTGGGAGGCTTGTTAGTAGTACTGCTCTAGATACAAGAAATTAGAGGTAAGGCTATAAAATAAAAGGACACCGGTCTTTAGAAGTTTGTTAAATAAATCTTTCTGTGTATGCAACTATGTCTGAGCTATGACTATTAGCAGGTTTTCTTCTGATTAATTTTTTTTTTAATATATATTTTATTGATTTTTTACAGACAGGAAGAGAGAGGGAAAGTTAGAGACATCAATGAGAGAGAAACATCGACCAGCCTCCTGCACACCCCACACTGGGGATGCGCCCGCAACCAATGTACATGCCCCTGACCGAAATCGAACCCGGGACCCTTCAGTCCGCAGGCCGACGCTCTATCCACTGAGCCAAACCGGTTTTGGCTCTTGTGATTAATTTCATCTTCACAAGTTACAACCAGGATTTATTCCTATACATATGATTTGGTGTACACCAAGTCCTCATTTAACATTGTCGATAGGTTCTAAGATGAAGCAAAATTAGATAAAACCCAAACGGTTTTACCATAGGTTAATTGATATAAAAAAGAGTTAAAATTTTACCATAGGTTAATTGATATAAAAAAGAGTTAAATGCCTATGGCATTCTCAGCGCTGTAACAGAATGATGTTGAACGAAATGACGTTATTCGAGGACATGCTGTATTTCCAAATATAGACAGGAAACTTTTGCAAGGTGCAGAAGTTAAGAAATCTGAAGCAGATGAAAAAAGAGTAGTCAAACTACAGTTGACCCTTACACAATCCGGGGATAGGGTTGTTGACATCTTACCCACACACATTAGAAAATATGACTATAACTTTTGAGTTCCCCTGAAGCTTAACTACTAATAGCCCACTATTGACTGAAAGCCTTATTTTGTATATGTGTTATACAGGGGATCCCCCAAAAAGTTTCAGCTGATAGCTCACTTTTGAAAATGAAATGAATTTTTTGTTTGTTAATCTCAGGATATTTTTTCCATCACTTTATTTTATTATTTTTAAATATATATATTTTTATTGATTTCAGAGAGGGAGGGAGAGATGGAAGGATCAATGATGAGAGAGAATCATTGATTAGCTGTCTTGTATACACTCCACACTGGGGATCAAGCAAGCCCTGATTGGGAATTATACCACTGTGACCTCTTGGTTCATAGTTTGATGCTCAACCACTGATCATGCCATTGCTTTTTAGAGAGTGGAAGGGATTGCCGGGGGGGGGGGGGGTATTGAAACACATGGATTGGTTGGTTGGCTCTCACATGCCCTGACCAGAGCCAGAGATGGAATTGACAATCCAGGTATGTGCCCTTGACTGGGAATTGAACTTGAGACCTTTTGGTGTGCAGGTTGATGCTCTAACCACTGAGAACACTGGCCAAGCTATTTACTGTGTTTTTTTTTTTTTTTTTGGTTTTGGTAATGCTCACTAGAGGATACTTTTTTGCTTTTTCATTGTTTTTTAGAGAGAGTGAGAGAGGGGAGAGAGAGAGAGAGAGAGAGAGAGAGAGAGAGAGAGAGAGAGAGAAACATCGAGGTGAGAGAGACACATTGATTGGCTCCCTCCCACATGTGCTCTGATGGGATCTTGGATCAAGCCTGCATCCAAGATATGTGCTCTTGAGCAGAATTGAACCAACTGGGGCTATATACTGCTTTAGTTATTTATTTATTTTAATAAATATTTATTCATATTATAACAAATGTTCCTCATTCCCCCCCCCCCTCTATTGCTCCCCTCTACCATGTTCCCAACCCACCCTCTGCCCTTTCCCCACTCCCCATTGTCCTCATCCATAGGTTCAGTTTATGTTCAATCTCTTCCCGCACCCCCCACTTCCCTTTCCCCCGAGAATGGTCAGTTCACTCCCCTTCCATACCTCTGATTCTATTATATTCACCAGTTAATATTGTTCATCAGATTTTTTAAATTCCTTTGTTTTTTAGATTCACTTACTGATAGTTATGTATTTGTTGTTTGTAATTTTTATTTTTATTTTCTTCCTCTTCCTAAAGAACCTCCTTCAGTAATTCATATGATTCTGTTTTGGCGGTGATGAACTCCTTTAGCTTTTTATTTTATTTGTGAAGCTCTTTATCTGGCCTTTGATTCTGAGTGATAGCTTTGCTGGGTAGAGTATTTTTCGCTGTAGGTTCTTGCTATTCATCACCTTGAATATTTCTTGCCATTCCCATCTGGCCTGCATAGTTTCTGTTGAGAAATTAGCTGACAGTCGTATGGGTGCCCCTTTATAGGTAACTACCTGCTTTTGTCTTGCTGCTTTTAAATTCTCTCTTTGTCTTTTGCTCTTGGAATTTTAATTATGTTGTGTCTTGGTGTGTTCCTTTTTGGATTCCTTTTGTTTGGGGCTCCGTGGTTTCCTGGACCTGTAAGTCTATTTCTTTCACCAGGTAGGGGAAATTTTCTGTCACTATTTCTTCCAGTATGTTCTCGGTATCTTGCCCTCTCTGTCATCTTCTGGGACCCCAATAATTCTGATGTTGGTTTGCTTGAAGTTGTCCCAGAGCTTTCTTACATTATCTTCAACTTTCTGGATTCTCTTGTCTTCTTGCTTCTGCGGAGGAATGTCCTCTGGCTCTTTATGTTCCAAATCTTTGTCTTGATTCTTGCAACTTTCCATTCTGTTTTTAGGACTCTGTATAGTATTTTTTATCTCAGACAATGTATTCTTTATTTCTAGTTGATCCCTTTTTATTTCTAGTTTATCCCTTTTCATATCCTCATAGGTCTCATTTATTTTATCGGTCTTTTCTAGGAAATTCTTGAAAAACCTTATAACCGTGGTTTTGAACTCTATATCCAGTCTCTTTTTGTCCTCCATTTCTTTCGTTTGTGATCTGTTCCCTTGTCTCAGCATTTTCGCAGCTTCCCTGAGTTGGTAGGGTGGCTTTGTGTGTTAAGGTGTCCTATATGGTTCAGTGGGTCAGCCTCCCAGTTACCTGAGGTGGACACTCTTGGTGCACCCCTATGTGGACTGTTATGTACAGCCTTATTGTAGTTAAGTCTTGATTGTTGTTGGTATCACTGGGAGGAACTGACCTCCAGGCCAATTGGCTGTGAGGATCAGCTGTGTCTATGCCGGGAGACAGCCTTATTCGACTAGACTTGGAAAACTGCAAAAGCCTCTGTGCTCAGCTTGGATGGGGCGGAGTTTCAGGGTGGAGCCTACAGCCTTGGCTTCCAGTCTGCCCCTCCCTATGAGGTTCCTGAGTCTCAGTGTTCCTCAGTGTCCTCTGGTACTCGCTGCAAGCACCTCTGAGAGAAAGGTGCCCTTGAGTTTTGCCCACTACCAGACAGTCTAGTCTCTCTCCCAATGAGCCCGGATCTGGGGTTCAGTGCAGTTGGAGGTGGGGTTGGAAGTGGAGTTCAGAGCAGTCCAGAGCTTTTGTCTCCTCGCTAGGACAATCCAGCAGCACAGTCAACAGTCCGTCCTCTGCGTGCAATGTGTGTGCCTCTGGGGCTCTGCCTTTTGCCCCTCCCCTGAGTTTCTGCCTTACAGCCTAGAATCCCTCAGTATGAGCCTGGGTCCCCAGGGTCTCGCCCAGAACTGGGGTTCAGTGCAGTTGGAACTGGGTTCAGCACAGTCCGGAGCTTTTATCTCCTCCCCACTAGGGAACACCAGGCAGGCACTCAGCTGCCCCCACCTCTAGCTCCGTCCTCTCCCCATGTGCGTACCATGTCTCTGTACGTGTCTCCGTGCCTTAGGCTTTTACAGCTCCTCTGATTTACCTTCTGGTTTTCTCTTTCCTTCTAATCTGTTTCCCCGAAAATAAGACAGTGTCTTATATTAAATTTTGCTCCCAAAGATGCGCTAGGTCTTATTTTTCAATGAAGAAGAATATGGTACACATTTATTGTTAAATGAAAATAAAGGAAATTTATTACCTGTATACAATACGGTAATACGGTAGTTGTCAACACAAACCAGACAAACTGAATCCTACAGTATCAAGAATTTACTCATTTATTCAATGACAATCATGTCATCATCTTCTGGAACATCATCATAACAATCCAATTCCTGAATTTCCTGGTGAATTTCTTGTTATTCCATTTCTTTCAGAATCTGTCTCATTCTGAGACAGAGCCTGGGGGCCTTATTTTTGGGGAATGCGTTATATTTCAATCTGAAGGAAACCTGTAAGTAGGTCTTATTTTCGGAGGATGTCTTATTTTCGGGGAAACACGGTAGTTGTAGAATTTCCAGTCAGTCATCTTTCCTGTAGTTCTGGATAATGTCCATTTTGTTTTTTAGTTTTATTTTATTTGAATTGTTGTGTGAGGCTGCAGTTAGGCATTTACCTATGCCACCATCTTGGTTTTCTCCTCAGATTCCTCCTATATACTGCATTCTTACAATAAAGTAAGCTGAAGAAAAGAAAATGTTACTAACAATATCATACGGAAAATACATTTAAGTGCTTATTGAAAAAAAATCTGCATGTAGCTGAAACCGGTTTGGCTCAGTGGTAGAGCGTCGGTCTGTGGACTGAAAGGTCCCGGGTTCGATTCCGGTCAAGGGCATGTACATTGGTTGCTGGCACATCCCCGGTAGGGGGTGTGCAAGAGGCGGCTGGTCGATGTTTCTCTCGCATCGACGTTTCTAACTCTCTATCTCTCTCCCTTCCTTAAAAAAAAAATCTGCATGTAAAGTAGACCTGTGCAGTTCATATTTTGTTGTTTAAGGGTCAACTGTATATTGCTTTTTTGCACTATCTGTAGGAAGATTGGAGGAGCATTTGTTTGCACTCTATTCTCCAATGTTGAGTGTATTACCTATTATCAAATGCTGAATGTGGTGCTTATTATGTGTGTTAATAAAATGTAGTGGTAGTGATGATTCCACCATATTTCTGGTGCATTGTAGAGTTACATATCATTTTCACTTTGTCCTCATAATAATCCTTTAGAAAGAGATTGTTGTGGTATTCATGCTATTTTACAAATGATGAATTAGCTCTTCAGAGGAGCCAAACAACTAGAATTGTCCAGAATCACACAACTACAATTGGTTACAGGAACACTAGAATACATCTTATTCCTTGATTCTGATTGTATTCTTTACAAGTATAGAATTTTAGATTAGAAAGGAGCTTTAATTCTAACCTCCTTTATGTACCAGAGGCCCAGTGCTTTTTACTTCATTCTTTTTAAATTTTATTTATTTATTTTAAAATATATTTTATTGATATTTTACAGAGAGGAAGGAAGAGAGATATAGAGAGCTAGAAAAGTCAATGAGAGAAACATCGACCAGCTGCCTCTTGCACACCCCCTACCAGGGATGTGCCCGCAACCAATGTACATGCCCTTGACCGGAATCGAACCCGGGACCTTTCAGTCTGTAGACCGATGCTCTACCACTGAGCCAAACCGGTTTCGGCTACTTTATTCTTTTTTTAAAAAAAATATTTTGTTGATTTCTTACAGAGAGGAAGAGAGAGGGATAGAGTTAGAAACATTGATGAGAGAGAATCATCAATCAGCTGCCTCTTGCATATCCCCCACTGGGGATGTGCCCACAACCAAGGTACATGCCCTTGACCGGAATCGAACCCAGGACCTTTCAGTCTGCAGGCCGACGTTCTATCCACTAAGCCAAACCGGTTTCGGCACTTTATTTTTTTACTAAACTCTCAGTACACATGATCATTCAACTCATTGAATTTAGCGTTATTTTTTTCTTATTGTTTTGAAAATTATAACCACTGTAAGTAGACCTATATATTATATAACTATTTTTGTACCTTAATGGATTTGAGAATCTTTAGTTTCTTGGTAGAATGAAAGAAGCATACTTTAATTCAGTGATTTTCAATCGGTGTGCCATATGAGTTTTTAATACATGCAATACCTGACTTTTTAGTCAGGGGCACTGACCTCTTTTCCCTTAGATCAGTGTTTCCCAAACTTTTGTCATATGTGTACCTCTTCTATAATTTTTGTAATGCTGAGTACCCCTCTTCAAAAAAAAATGGATGTATTTTAATAACAATCAAAAAATATATACATATTTTATTTTTTTGGTACATACACAAAGTAATAATAAATGAAAAATAAAATTATTCATAATAAAATATAAATAAAAGTTATATTATAAATAAGATTTATTTGCACACCGGACCATCTCACGCCTCACAAGACTGTCTTGACTTGATTCATGAGAATGTAGAATTAGGCGCAGCTAAGCACGGTGCAGTGCATATCCCCACCAAACTCCGGTGCAACGCGTACCCCCACCAAACTCTTCCCGTACCCCTGGGGGACGCGTACCACACTTTGGGAAACGCTGCCTTAGATTGCCAAATAAAAAAATGACAGCAGCCAACACAACAATAGGCACCTGGTATGAATGAATCAAAAGAACACCAATTTTTTGATCAGATTGGGAAAAATTTTTTTTTTGGTGTGCCACAGAATTTTAGTAATTACTGGTTGAGAATTGCTGCCTTAAGCCATCCATTGTAATCTTCTGTGCCCATTGTTTTTTGTGTGGCTTGTCAATCAGCAAAGCAAATACTTGACTGTTCTCTGCCTTCTAAATTACTTCATATATTTTATGGTTGATGTATTTTATGGTGTGTGTTCTTTTCTGTTTCATTGCTTCCATAAAAAAAGACTGTTTGAAGTGTTAGTTTGATTCCTTCTCATTTTCCATTCATTTGTGAGTACTACAAGTCACAGTGTTCCATTGATTCTTGCATTTCTCATTTATATTCTGATTTTATAAGAAGCGTGTTAGAATTTACCTGGAGAATTGGTATGATGATTTAGGTCCATGGTGGTTCGTGAACCACATACAGCTCATGAGTGTGGCTCTTTCACAAAATACCATGACTGGGCGAGACTATTTGAAGAATTGGCGTTAGAAGAAGTTTAAGTTTTAAAAAAATGTGGCTCTCAAAAGAAATTTCCATTGTACTGTTGATATTTGGCTCTGTTGACTAATGAGTTTGCCGACCACTGATTTAGGTGGTTTGAAACTTACCCACGTGCTTTCTCAGTTGTTTCCAGTTGTGTTTCATTAAGGACATTGTTAAATTAATTCATTCTCGTTCGTTCGTTTGTTACTTCGTTCATTCGTTCATGTTCATTCTTTCTTGTTCTTTCTCTCCCTTTCTCTTTGTCCCTCCATCCCTTCCCTCTCCCTCCTCACTTCTCTCTTCTCTTTCCCCTCCTTCTCTTTCTTTTCCCTCCTGTTTCTCTTCTCTCACTTCCCCCCTCTCCTCTACCTTCTTTCTCATCTATCTATCTATCTATCTATCTACTATCTATCATCTATCTTTCTAATTTCTATTTTTTAAATTACATTTTTATTGATTTCAGGGAGGAAGGGAGAGGGAGATAGAGAAAGAAACATCAATGATGAGAGAAAATCATTGACTGGCTTCCTCTTGCATGCCCCCTACCTGGGATCGAGCCCACAACCCAGGCATGTGCCCTTGCCTGAAATCGAACCCGGGATCTTTCAGGCCATAGGCCAACGCTCTAGCCACTGAGCCAAACCAGCTAGGGCTATTTTATTTGTTTTAAATTAATCTTCAGAGTGTATGTCTGTAAGTGAAACCATTGAGAGTTCCCTGCACTATAATTCTTAGAAATGTTTGCCTTCTTGGTCGTTGTATATTTTATAGAAGCAGTATCCAGAAAACTTGTGGGTTCTGTAGCATGGTACTTATGTCTTCAAAGGATTTTTTTAATGTATGGTGCAAGCTGCTCAAAAGAAGGAAGGACTCTATTATTACATGTATAAAATAATGATTCCTATCCATGGTAAAAATTGAGTACAAAAGGGGTGTAAAGTGAAAAATCCTAATCCCTCCACTCCTAGTTTTCAGAGGTAACCACTGTTGATTGCTTATTTCTATCCTGGAGAATTTCTGAGTGTAAACAAATTGCATCAAATTGATAATTATCGATCCGTAACTTGTTCTTTTCACTTGATGATATACAACCTTATATTTTTAAAAACATATTTTATTGATTTTTACAGAGAGGAAGGGAGAGGGAGAGAAACATTGATGAGAGAGAAACATCCATCCTGCACACTCCCTTCTGGGGATGTGCCCGCAACCAAGATACATGCCTTTGACCAGAATTGAATCTGGATGCTTCAGTCCTCAGGCTGACACTCTATCCACTGAGCCAAACCGGTTAGGGCACTATCTTATATTTTATAGCATCAGCACATTTTTAGCAGTATATACGTACTTTGTATTTATAAATGTACTCATTCAAATGCCCTTTTAAAAATTTATTTTTTATTCCTCCCCAAGGACATAGAGAGAGAGAGAGAGAGAGAGAGAGAGAGAGAGAGAGATTGATCAGTTGCCTTTCATACATGCCCCAACTGAATTGAGCCCTCAGCCTGGCGTATGCCGTGGCTGGAGATGTAGCCAGCAGCCCTTCAGTGCACAGGATGATGCTCAATCAACGGAGCCACTCCAGGTGGGCCCCATGGCTTTTTAAAATGCATAATTTTCTGGGCATACATGTACATATTGTTGTTGTTGTTAATCCTCATCCGAGGATACTTTTCCATTGATTTTTAGGGAGAGTAGAAGAGAGAGGGAAAGACAGAAATATCTATGTGAAAGAAACACATTGATTGGTTGTCTCCTGCATGAACCCTGACCAGGGCCCGAGCCTGGGGAGGAGCCTGCAACTGAGGTATATGCACTTGACTGGAATCAAACCCAGGACCCTTTGGGCTGCAGGCCAATGCTCTAACCACTGAACCAAACTGGCTAGGGCTGGGCATACATGTAATTTCCTCATATATTGCAGTAGTATCCAACTATTTTTGGTTATCTTATACTAGAGGCCCGATGCACTAAATTTGTGCAAGAGTAGGCCCTCCTTCGTCTGGTTGCCGGCACTGGGCTTCCCTCCATCTCCCAGGACCTGGGCTTCCCTCTCACCCCCAGCTTCGTCCAGAATAATGTCCGGTCTAATTAGCATATGTGCTTTTATTATTATAGATACCATGCTATTTGAAGCCCACTTTGTTTCTTCACTTGAGTTCTTTGTGTTTGCTTCTCTTCTCTAACTGTTCATACCTCGTCTGTCCCTAAAACTGTGCTATTCAAACCAGTTTGGCCAGTGGCTAGAGTGTTGGCCTGTGGACTGAAAGGTCCCACGTTCGATTCCGGTCAAGGGCATGTACCTTGGTTGTGGGCACATCCCCAGGAGGGTGTGCAAGAGGCAGCTGATCGATGATTATCTCTCATTATTATTTCTAACTCTATTCCTCTTTCTCTCTTTAAAATATCAATAAAATATATTAAAAAAATAAAACTGCATCATTCTGTATGTTGGAAGTTGCCGATTCCATGGCTTACATCAGTCCCCCCTTTCGTTTTTAGTATTTAACATAAATGCTAAATCTGTTATTTATTTTTATGTATTTTTATTTTTTAAAGTATTATATGTCTCCTTTTCCCCCTATTGGCCTCTCCCTGGCTGACCCCAATCCCCAGTACATGCCCTCCCACTTCTCCCCCATCTGTGTCCATTGGTTATGCTCATATGCATGCATCTAAGTCCTTTGGTTGATCTCTTACCCTCTCACCCTCCCTCAACCCCCCATCTTACCTCAGGTTGAACAGCCTTTTCAATGCTTCTATGACTCTGGTTCTATTTTTGTTCATCAGTTTATTTTGTTCATTATATTTCTCTGCCTGGCTTATTTCGCTTAGCATAATGCTCTCCAGTTCTATCCATGCTATTGCAAATGATAAGAATTCCTTTTTTACAGCAGCGTAGTATTCCATCGTATAGATGTACCACGGTTTCTAATCCACTCATCTGCTGATGGGCACTTAGGCTGTTTCCAAATCTTAGCTATTGTAAATTATGCTGCTGTGAACATAGGGGTGCATATATCCTTTCTGATTGGTGTTACAGCAGCTTTTCTTAAAGTGAGATATGGATCCACCAATATAAGGGATTTGTGAGTAATAAAGTTCCTGAGACTTATATACATATCTACTGAGATTTTCCCCAACTAACCCTGCATCTTAACAAGCATTCTATATGATTCTTATGCACACTGGAATTTAAGAGAACTACTCTCTTATAGATAGAATTTTCTGTCACTGATTAAGCGAAGCTGCCCCCCACCCGCACTCTATATATTATGGTGGAACTACCGCTCCCCTTCAGGGAAGCACAATTACAGGCAATGAAACTATTTGCTTTATGGTAAGATAGCTGGTAAAGTGCAGCCTTTTGGGATTGTCTGCTGCTCCAGATTCTGTTAGAGCTATCATTTTGAGTTGTAAGGAAACTTATGTTTATGTATTGAACAAGATATGTATGATATTTCAGGGGTTTCTATGTGATCATTTTAGATATTTACTTAAATACAGATGAAGGAAACTAATACCTCCCTTACATTTGAATTTAACTGATTCAGAAGACTTTAAGGGCATAATTTCATTTATGTTCTGAAGAGCTGATGTGAATTATTCCAACAAGACACATTTGTGAAGCAAATATGCCTAAAATAGGTTCAAACTGAGATTTTTGCTTCTTGCTAGTATGTGTAACCTTGGGTAAAACTCTTAACCTTTTAAAAAAGTATTTAATGTTGATGAGTATTAGGGAAAGTTCATGATGTGTTGTCGAAACCATTTTATGACATTATTTGCTTAAGCATTTGCAATATCAGACTTCTGGTCTTACCATGATGGTATGTGGACATTTTTCTTCTCAGGTGCAATACATAAATAAAAGGTGGATAGAAAAAAAAAACCCTATGTTGAACTCTTATTTTTTAAAGCATACTTACTAGTAGAGACAAGAAAAGTGCAGATTGTGTAAGAGAGGGTAGGCAGTATATCAGAAAAACGAGGAGAGTAGTAATGTAGCCCAGGAATAGCTGATTTTAGAAATCTCAACTTTGAAAGATAATATCCTTTGTATGTGGCAGTGGGAACAGATAAAAAGGTGAGCAGATTGAAAAAGCCCTTGAGGACGAGGTTTTAGTGAGACTAGGAAAGGTGGTAGAGTTGAATGTCACCTACTGCACAAATACGCCATCTTAGCAGGAAGTGATGCGTTTCTATGGAAGCAGTGGAGAGAATTTTTGACTTATCAAGCTTGAAAGATTGTACTAATACATAAGGAGTGTTTTGAAGTCAGTGAGAAAGAGATCAGATTGGTAAGAAGAAAGGGCAAATAACATAATAATTTAACAGTTATTTGTAAAACCTACTTTATTGTATAATGGACTTTTGGCTTTAACACACTCGCTAACCTAGAATTAGTAAGTTTTATTATACACCATAGTATAGTCTTTCTCCTCAACCTGAGCCCCTGGCAACCATTGATCAATTTTTCATCTGTTTTTTCCCCCCTTTGACTGTCATATAAATGGAATCATACAATAAGTAGCCTATTGAATCTGGCTACTTTCACTTAGCATAGTGTTTTAAGATTCAGCCTAATATATGTGTAGTGAAATATAAAATAGAAACCATGCCTTTAAAATGAGTAATTATAAAAGTACTAAAAGAAAATATATTAAGTTGCTGAGAGAATTTATATCAATATTTTCCCTACCTAATTTTTTTTCCTATTGAGTTTACATTGAGTATTGTTCGGTGTTGGTTTCAGATGTGTAG
The DNA here is from genome assembly GCA_963924515.1 of Vespertilio murinus. Taxonomy (NCBI): domain Eukaryota; kingdom Metazoa; phylum Chordata; class Mammalia; order Chiroptera; family Vespertilionidae; genus Vespertilio; species Vespertilio murinus. Next base: position 73,020,366 of record OZ004710.1, read on the forward strand.
GATGGTACTGGAGAATCATGCGCTTTGCAGAGTAGTTGCCCAATGTGTTGTCTTTAGAGGAGAGCAGAGTTTGGCTGATTTCAGCACTGGCTGACTGTTTTGGGACACATATACAAAAATGTTCATTTAATAAATTCTTTCTTAAAAGAAAAATTCAACCTCGTCATATGTATCAGATGTTTTTTTTTTTTTATTGAGTAGTATGCCATTGTATGGCTGTAACAGTTTGCATATCCATTCACCAGTTGAGGGACATTTGGGCTGTTTTCCACCTTTTGGTGACTACAAATAAAGCCACCTAGAAGTTTTAAAGGTTTTACATTTATTCTAGCATTCTTTTTGACTTAATTTTTCCATATGATATGAGGTATGGGTTAAGGAACTTTTTTTGGCATATGGGTATCTAATTGAAAAGACTGTCTTTCTTTATAGAAGTGTATAGGTAACTTTGGCAAAAACCAAGTGACCACATGTGTGTGGGTCTATTTCAGGTCTTTATTCTGTTGATCTGTCTTGAACACCACACTGTCTTTATTACAGTAACTTTATAGTAAGCCTTGATATAGTGTGAATCCTCCAAATTGTTCATTTTCAAAATTGTTTTGGCTATTCTAATTCCTTTGCCTTTTCAACTAAGAATCAGTTTGTTGAGTAAAAAAGAAAACCTTGATTAGACATTTAAAAATTTTATTTTGGTATAATACTGGATTCACAGAAAGTAGCAAAATAAATGTAAAGGGGATTATATATACCCTTCACCTAATTTCCCTCATTGGTGATACCTTGCATAACTATAGTACAATATTAAGACCAGGAAATTGACATTGGTGTAATTTACAAAGTTTATTCAGATTTTGGAATTATCCGTGCATTCATTTATGTGGCCGTGTTTGTGTATTCATAATTCTGTGAAATTTTATCACATGTGTAGGTGGTTTTAACAACTACCAACATTAAGATACAGAACTGTTCTATTATCACAAAGATCCCCTCTTACTGCTCCTTTATAGTTACACTCACCTTCCTCTATTCTGTTTCTAATCCCTAGCAACCATTAATGTGTTCTCCATAATTTTGTTATTTTGGAGGCTGTTATATAAATGGAAACCATACAGTATATAACCTGTTGAGATTGGCTCCCCCCCATTCAAATAATTCTCTTTAGATACATCCAGGTTTTGACATTCCAACAGGTAATTCTTTTATTGCTGTATTGTATTCATTCCATGGTATGGATGTACTACTACAGTTTGGTTACTATTCATCATTGAAGGATATTTGGGTTTGTGTCAGTTTGGTAAGGCTGCCATAACACAGTACCACAAACTGGGTGGCTTAAACAACAAGAATTTATAGTTTCACAATTCTGGAGACTAGAAATACAGGACTAAGACTAAGCTGTCAGCAGATTTGCTTCCTTCTGAGGGCTGTGAGAGATAATCTGTTTATGCCTCTTCCCTAGCTTCTGGTAGTTTGCTAGAAATCTTCGGTGTACTTGGTTTATAGAAGAATTGCCTTGGTCTCTGCCTTTATCTTCACACTAGAAGCACGATGCACGAAGATTCGTGCTAGAATGGGCTTTCCTTTCCCTGGCTGCTGGCACTGCCTTTCTGCTCTAGCTCCACCTTCCCACACTGCCCAGAAGGCCCCGAGAGACCTGGGGGTGGGACAGAATGCCTGCGTCATCCCCTGCCCCTGTCACTTGGTGCCTGTGCATGCAAATTTAATTGCCATTTTTTGTTGGGTTAATTTGCATACCACTCCTGATTGGCTGGTGCTGTAGCTAAGGTACGGCCAGTTTACATGTTTGTCTATTATTAGGTAAGATGATGCTCTTACTGTGTGCATGTCTGTTACCAAATTTCCTTCTTTTTTTGGTTAATTCTCACCTGAGGATATTTTTCCCATTGATTTTGAGAGAGAGAGAGAGAGAGATGAGAGGAGAGTTGAGAGGAGAGATATGAGAGATATGAGACTCATCAATTGGTTGCCTCCCATACAAGCCCGGATCAGCCTGGGGATTGAACTTGCAATCTAGGTACATTCCCTTGACTAGGGAATTGAACCCCTGACCTTTTGATGCATGGGCTGGCACTCTGTCCACTGGGCACACAGGCCAGTGTTTTTATTTAAACAGTTTCCTCTTTTTATAAGGATAGTAGTCATATTCAATTAGGGCCTACACTAGTGACCTCATTTTAACTTGATAACTTCTGTAAAGGCCCAAACTCCAAATAAGATCATATTCCAAGGTACTTGAGGATAAGACTTCAAAATATGAATTTTGGAGTGACAAAATTCAACCTATAATAGAGTTATTTTCAATTTCTGGCTATTACAAGTAAAGCTGCTATGAACATTCTTTTACACATTTTTTGTGTGTGGACACAGTTTTTTAATTCTTTTGGGGATAAATGCTTAGTAGTAAGATTGCTTGTTCGTAATAGCAAATGTGTATATGCTTTTAAAATCTAAAATTTTAAAATTTACTGAGATATAATTTACATATAAGTTGTATAATATGTTGATTTGATACATTTATATATTGCAATATGGTTACTATCATAGCTTTAACTAATGTTCTATCCCATCACATAATCATTGTATCTTTTTTTGTGGCGAGCATGTATGGTGTTTCAAAGAAAACTCCTAAACTCTTACAAGAGTGGCTGTACTATTTCACATTTCCATCAGCAATAACATAATGAGAATTAGTTTCTTTGTATCTCTGCTATGATTTGTGTTTGTCACTACTTTTTATTGTGACCATTCTGACATGGTCACAATAGTGATGGCTTATGTGGTTTTGCATTTCCTTCAATTCAGTTTTAGCATGTGTTATTAAAGTTTTTGTGATTTCAGAGAGAGATATATAGAAACATCAACAATGAAAGAGAACCATTGATTGGCTGCCTCATGCCCCCTACTGGGGAATCAAGTCTTTTACCAGAATCTATCCTGGGACCTTTCAGTCTGCAAGCCAGCCAATGCTCTATCCATTTAGCGAAACCAGCTAGGGCTATTATAAAAGCTTTTTAGATAATCACCTTTCTTCTCTTAACACTTAAAATTCTTGATTCTTGATATCATTAACACGATTACTTATTTGCTAGTATATAGTAAAAAGAAAATAACTCCAGAAGAATCAGCAGTGCAACACAACTATTAAGTAAAGTTTAACTTTTCTTTATATTTCTTTTTGTTTTTAGAATTCATCTCCTTGTGAATAAAGTCTTGATTTTTAAACTTACTATAAATACTTTCTCTGTATGCTTAAGGCATTTATTTGATGTACATTGTAGACTAGGCTTATGTTTTCTAATTTTTTACAACCTTACGCGTTTCAAAAATTCAGTTTCATTTTTTTGAACAGGCAATTTATTTTCCTAAATCAAAAAGTAAAATTATATAAAAAGGTATGCACAAAAGTCTCCAGTAGATTCCTGCCGCCTTATTCATAATTTCATCCCTTCCTCTATATTGGCAACTTCAAAGAAAAGTTTCTTATTAATTCCAGAATTTCTTTTTGTGCAAACAAATGCATGCATATATATACACTGAGTGGCCAGGTTATTATGATCTCTGAATGTATAATAATCTGGCCACTCAGTGTATATACTATATAATAAAAGACTAATATGCAAATTGTCTCCTCCACCAGGAGTTTTACCAGCAGGCTGGCTGGCTAACCTCCCATGTCCCCTCCCCCTGGCCAGGCTGGCCAGACCCCACCCATGCAAGAATTCATGCACTGGGCCTCTAAAACACACACACACACACACACACACACACACAGTATTTTATTTATATGTATTTTTATGTATATTTATTTATATATAAAATAAAATACATTTTTATTTTATAGTTACTTCTTTAAGGTAGCATGCTGGTCAACCCAAGTTCCAGACCTAATTGTTGTTAAAGAGTTGTATTGATGATTGTTTCATGGTGTGAGAGTTGAATCTGCCACATTGACTTCAGAACCTTTTCATGATCTGCAAGTTACGATCAATATGAATTAGTGAGGTAGGTTCACTGGTAACTCTGTTAACGATTGAATAGCCACTTCAGAAGTAGATATACTGCTTGTTGCTCTGTAACTTTGAACAGAAAAAGGGACAGGTGAAAATACCTTTCAGTACCTAATAAGCTGTTATTGCTAGCCAAAGCAGTTCATACAGGATGGATGGGGGCTGGGCCAGCATATAATGAAGTAAAACAGTCAAGTGTTATGAGTAGGATAATTAGCAAACATTAGCAGAATAATTTATAAGAAGCAGTTGGAGAAGAAAACTTTCCCCCTTTTTTTAGAGTATATTAATCAGGATTGGTGAGTATAATTGCTGATGGTAGAGAGAGAGTTTTTCTTGATGAAAAGAGCATTTAGAGCATTTTTGCCAAATCATAGGAAAAGATGGCAAATTTTTTTTTGAACATTGTATTTGTTGATTTCAGAGAGAGAGGGAGAGAGAGAGAAACATCAATTATGAGAATTATTGATTGGCTGCTTCCTCAACACCCCCTACTAGGAATTGAGCCCGCAACCCAGACATGTGCCCTGGCTAGGAATCAACGTTCAACCATTGAGCCACAACAGCCAGACCAAATATAATAAGTTGTTATTGATTAGAGAGAGAGGGGAGGGGAAGGGGGAAGGAGAGAGAGATAGAAACATCGAAAGAAACATTGATAAGGTGCCTCTTACTGGGGATTGAGTCATACTGGCTGCCTGGGCCATAGAACAGTGTTTCCCAAACTTTTGACATATGCGTATTCCTTCTATAATTTTCATAATGCTGAGTACCCCTTGTCAAAAAAAATGGATGTATTTTAATAATCAAAATATATTTATTTTTTATTTTTTTGGTACATACACAAAGTAATAATAAACAAAAAATAAAATTATTCATAATAAAATATAAATAAAAGTTATATTATAAATAACATTCATTTGCATACCGGACCATCTCACGCCTCACAAGACTGTCTGGACTTGACTCATGAGAATGTAGAATTAGGCGCAGCTAAGCACGGTGCAGTGCATATCCCCACCAAACTCCGGTGCAACGCGTACCCCCACCAAACTCTTCCCGTACCCCTGGGGGTACGCGTACCACACTTTGGGAAACACTGCCATAGAATAAGATGGGAGATATTTGCATATGAAAAATCTCCTTATACATGTTCTCAGATTTTGCTATATTATTTGCCAGAAATCATTTTATAAAGTGGATCATTACCACAAACTATTTTCTAAAGAATAATTTTCTAATTGAGAAGTTTCTTTCCTGACTAATGGCTTAGCGGACACATCATTGGTATGACAAATAACGTCTTTTTAAAAATATATATTTTATTGATTTTTTACAGAGAGGAAGGGAGAGAGATAGAGAGTTAAAAACATCCGTCAGCCGCCTCTTGCACAACCTCTACTGGGGATGTGTCTGCGACCACGGTACATGCCCTTTACCCGAATCGAACCTGGAACCCTTCAGTCCCCAGGCTGACACTCTATCCACTGAGCCAAACCGGTTTCGGCGACAAATAACGTCTTAAAGTAAAGTTGCAATAACTATAAATTTAAGAGAGTAGTTTCAGGTTCTCTGCAATATACTTTCAAATATACCTAACACGTGTAAACATTAGTTATACTGTATGTTGTATTTGCATTTAATGATATATTGGGTGAGGCAAAAGTAATTTTATAGTTGTGAGTATGTGGAACTTAGTTTATTCTTTTTTTAAAAACCATTTTTTATTGATTTCAGAGAGGAAGGGAGAGGGAGAGAGAGATAACAACATCAATGAGAGAGAATCATTGATCGGCTGCCTCCTGCATGCCTCCCTACAGGGGATTGATTCCACAACCCAGGCATGTGCCCTTACCGGGAATCAAATTGTGACCTCTTGGTTCATAGGTTAACCTCAACCACGGATTCATGCCAGCTGGGCTCAAATTTAAATTCTTTATTGTTTAAAGTATTACATATGTCTCATTTTCCCCCCATTGACATCTCCCCAGCCACTCCCACCTCCTGTCTGTGCCCAATGGTTATGCTTATATGCATGCATATAAGTCCTTTGGTTGATTTCCCCCCTCACTACCCCCCCCCTCACATTTTCTTTGAGGTTTGACAGTCTGTTTGATGCTTCTGTGTCTCTGGGTCTATTTTTGTTCATTATATTTCACAAATGAGTGAAATCATGTGATATTTTTCTTTCTCTGACTGACTTATTTTGCTTAGCATAATGTTTTCCAGGTCCATCCATGCTATTGCCAGTGGTAAGAATTTCTTTTCTACAGTAGTGTAGTATTCCATTGTGTAGATGTTCCACACACAGTTTATTCTTGTATTATAATTTATTATATTATTTTCCACATATACAACTGTAAACCTACTTTTGCCCTACCCTTTATTGGTTTTTATTAATAGTATATGTTTGCCAAGTCATTATTAGCATTTAGATAATCCTTTTCAAGATGTTTTGTAGTATGCATTAATATATTTGTTGTGGTTTAGAAAACTGGTAGACTTTTGGTCTCAGTGCTTTAGGAAAGTTTTAAAAATTCCTAGTCATCTTAATGCTTGGATTAAGAGTTATCTCTTGCCGAAACCGGTTTGGCTCAGTGGTAGAGCGTCGGTCTGCGGACTGAAAGGTCCCAGGTTTGATTCCGGTCAAGGGCATGTACATTGGTTGCGGGCACATCCCCGGTAGAGGGTGTGTAAGAGGCAGCTGGTCGATGTTTCTCTCTCATCAACGTTTCTAGCTCTCTGTCTCTCTCCCTTCCTCTCTGTAAAATATCAATAAAATATATATATTTTAAAAAAGAGTTATCTCTTGTCCCTCTTTTTCACCATTGGATGCCATATGAAAGTGGACGAAATATATTTATTGATATATGAAAGCACTTAAAATGGAATAGGATACAGGGCAAAAAATGGGACCTCTTGTAATATTTAGTACCAGTAATCTAACTATATGCATATAACATTTTGATAATTTTAGTAGATTATCTTTATTATATCCTAGCTAATAGAGTAATATGCAAATTGACCATCACTCCAATACACAAGATGGCCACCTCTCTGTGTTCAAAGATGGCTGCCCCTATGTGGTCAAAGATGGCCACCACAAGATGCTCTGCAAGAGAGGGCAATTGGAGGTGATCAGGACTGCAGGGGAGGGCAGTTGGGGGTGACTAGGCCTGCAGGGGAGGGCAGATAGGGTTGACCGGGCTGGCAGAGGAGGACAGTTGGGATTGACCAGGATTGCAGGGGAGTGCAATTGGGGGGGGGGGCGCACCAAGCCTGCAGGGGAGGGTAGTTGGGGGGACCAGGTCTGCAGGAGAGGGCAGTTGGGGGCGACCAGGCTGGCAAGGGAGGGCAGTGGGTGGGGGCAGGTCTGTAGGGGAGGACAGTTAGGGGTGACCAGACTGGCAGGGGAGGGCAGTTAGGGGCAACCAGGCTGGCAAGGGAGGGCATTTTGGGTTACCAGGCCAGCAGGAAAGGGCAGTTGGGGGCGACCAGGCCGGCAGGGGAGGGCAGTTAGGCGTCAGTCAGGCTGGCAGGGGAGTGGTTAGCGGGTGATCTGGCAGAAGCACTTAGGGACAATCAGGCAGGCAGGTGAGCAGTTGGGTGCCAGCAATCCTGGATTTTTGAGAGGGATGTCCAACTGCCTGGTGGAACTGGGCCTAAATGGGCTGTTGGACATCCCTCGAGGGGGTCCCAAGTTGGAGAGGGTGTAGGCTGGGCTGAGGGACTCACATACCCCCCCCTGCCCCGCCCTTCGTGCACAGGGCCTCTAGTATGTTAATAATAAGCTCTCTTCCCCAAGTTTAGTGGGATGACACGCTGCATTTGAGGAATTGGTAACTCCTAATTCTTCGTATCATCATATGATGACGTTTTAGCATGCTAGCCCTTGACTGCAGCTTGCCTGAATTGCTGGTAGAAAGTTTGTGTTGCTTTTTCCTAAGCAACTGTGAGACTTGTACCATCAAATTTTGAACAAGGGAGAGAAATGTTGGACATGTATTAAGTGGATTTCATAGTAGTTTTCATATCCTGTGATGATTAGATTGTATTGTTCAAATGGCTCCATGTTTGTTTTTGTTTTTTTGAAAAGCTGTATCTCTCCTTGGATCCTTTGCCATAAAGTTACTTACAGCTCTTCATTCATTTTCACATTTTAAATAGGAGACAAAAAATCTGGCAAAATAAAGTATTGTGAGTGTAGATACCAATAGTTGGCCTAATTTTATAGATTTACATTTCAAAAGATAGCAGTGGTTATGGTGTATAGTATCCTTTTTCAGTAGAAAGTTATTCTCCAGTAATTGGTGATTTGGTAAAATCTTGTGAGTTTGTGTGACATGAGGGAAACTTGCTTGAAAAAGGGGGTTTAAATTTAATTTTTTATTGTGTTAACCACCCCCAACCCAAGTAACATTAGCCATTTGAATAATTTTTAAGTGGGCAGTTCAGCAGTGTTAAGTAAATTGATCTTTTTGTGAAGCAGATTTCTGGAACTTTTGTCTCCAAAATTTGAAACTTAATACCCATTAGCAACAACTCCCCCTTTACCTCCCTCACTCCCTGGTAACCACCATTCTACTTGTTGTTTCTGTGATTTGGACTACCATTTAGATTAGAATCTCATGTATTAGAATCATATAGTACAGGGGTGGGCAAAAGTAGTTGTATAGCGTGAGTATACCAAACCATTAATAAAACTATTATAATAATCATAACCTGCATATCTTTTCCCATATGAGCAACTATAAACCTACTTTTGCCCAACTCTGTGTTTGTCTTTTTGTGACTGACTGGTTTATTTCATTTAATGCCCTGAAGGCTCATCCATGTAGCATCTGCCAGGATTTCCCTTCTTCTTAAGGATGAATAATATTTCATTGTATGTATATCACATTTTGTTTACCTATTAAGCTGTTGATAGTCATGTGGTCTGCTTCTGCCTTTGGCTATTATAAATAGTGCTGCTTTGAATATGTTTGTTGCAACTATTTCTTTGAGATCCAGCTTTCAGTTATTTTGGATATGTACCTGGAAGTGGGGGTTGTTGATCATATGGCAATTTTATTTAAAAAAATTTGAGGAGCCTTCCATGTTGTTTTACATAGTAGTTATACAGTTTTAAAATCGTACTGACAGTAGATGGATATTAAATTTATCCTCATCTTTGCAGACACTTGTTATTGTGTGTCTTTTTTATTCTAGCTATCCCAGAGGCTGTGGAATGGTATCTCATTGTGGTTTTGATCCAAGTCCTTTGCACATTTTAAATTTAGGTTATTTGATTTTTTGTTGTTGTTGAGTTGTAGGAATTGTTTATATATAGTGGATATTAACTTCCTATGACATATGATTTGCATATATTTTCTCTCTTTCTGAAGGTTGCCTTTTCACACTGTTGATGGTGTCTTTCAATGTATAAATGTTTCTTTGTAGTCCTGTTTATTTTTTCTTTCGTTACACTGTTCTTTTTGGTGTCATATCTAAGAGATCACGGCCAAAGTTCAATGTTAGATGTTTTTCCCCCTGTTCCCCTTCTCCCCCAGGAGTTTTATAATTTTAGGTCTTATATTTAGATCTTTAATACATTTCGAATTAATATTTGTTTATGGTATGAGATAATGAATGGTCCTATTTCATTCTTTTGCATGTTGACATCTAGTTTTCACAGCACCATTTGTTGAAGAGACTATCCTTTCCCCATTGAGTGGTCTTGGCTCCTTTTAAAAAAGTTATTTAAATATGTATGTCAGGATTTATTTTTGGCTTCTCCATTGTATTCCATTGGTCTGTATGTCTGTCTTTATGCCAATACTACATTTTTAAAAAAAATTCCTGTAACTTGGTGATGTGTTTTGAAATTAGGAAGTATAATGCCTTTAACTTTGTTCCTTCTTTCTAAGTTGTGTTAGTGATTTGGAGTCCCTTGAATTATATGATGAATTTTTCTATTTCTGTAAGAAAGTGTTCTTGGGATTGTGTTGAACCTGTAGATTGCGTTGGGTATTATGGACATCCTTATAATATTAAGTCTTCCAATCATGAATGTAGTGTCTTTACTTTTATTTGTGTTTTCTTTAATGTCATGCAGCAATGTATGCGTTTCACCCTCTTGGCTAGATTTAGTCAGGTTATTTTATTTATTCTTCTGGTGCTATTTTAAATGGAAATTGTTTTCTTAATTTCCTTCTTTGATTGTTCATTGTTTGTATATAGAAGCACGTGTTGATTTGTATCCTGCAACTTTGCTGTTTATTCTAACAGGTTTTTTTTGTGTGTGTGTGTGTGTAATCTTTAGGGTATTTTATACATAACAGCATGTTATCTATGAATGTAGATAATTTTACGTCTTCCTTTCTAATTTGGATGCCTTTTATTTCTCTTTCTTGCTTGATTGTTTTGGGTAGGACTTGTAAATACATTGTTGAATAGAAGTGATAAGAGTGGATATTCATGCTTCGTTCCTGATATTAGCTTGAGCTTCTCATAAGTGGCCTTTGTTATGCTGGGGTACTTTTCCTTCTATTCTGAGTTTGTTTAGTATTTTTATCATGAAAAGGTGTTGAATCTTAGCAAATGCTTTTTCTGCACCAGTTGAGATGATCATAAGTGTTTTTTGTTTTTGTCTTAAGACATCAGTGTTTAATACTATGGTGATTTTTTTTTCTTATTTTCTGTCTTGAGACCAATTGGCTTGAATTAAAAGAACTTTGAAACAATTATTTTACGAAGAAATCAACAGATTTTACAGAAGTGGAAGTAGAAAGTTTTGTTGTTATTGGATTAATTTTGGAATATAAACTTCTCGAGTAACAGATTGTAAACATATCATTAGATAATTTGAAACGTTATGGTGATCACAATTCAGTTTTTAGAACTATTTATATTAGAAGCAGTACTTGTGAGTGTGTGTACTTGAATTTAACATACAGAATTAATCTATTATGACCTATTCCTTGTTAATCCAGTAATTATATATGAATGTATTTCATAAACCTTTAATGGCTGTCTACTGAACACTTGAGCCTAAGGAAGTGGTTTTACAATATATTATGCAACCTATCTACTAGTGTAAAATGGGTTCACTTAGTTTTCAGTAAAGAGAAAAAGAAGCTAGTTGTTTTTGGATATATCCTCCCCCCAAAAGGAAAATAGTAGTTGAGAGTTAAAGCATATTTCATTTCTATGCTTTATTCTCCAAAGCTGTTGGAATATTAACTCTTTTATAGCAGTTATAGAGAATTGGTTCATGTGATAAAAATCTCAAAAGTTTTTCCTTGACATTAGGTGAGAGCTCCACCTTGTGATCTTTGAGCATATTCTTAAAAATATTAATTGCCTATAGTAGACCAGAAATGATGTGATAAGTTTGCCTATTTAATTTAATACTTTTATTGAGCATTAACATGGTCTTACTGTAGTTTTGGGTTTCCCAAATTAGGTGAAATGGTATTAACTACATTTAAAGTCTTTGCTTGTAAATTTTTAAATGTAAGTCTTTGGAGGAAGCAAATTGTCTTTATATACAGCTGTAGACATTTAAAATAAAAAGGGAAAATTTCTCAGCTCTTGAGCAATGAAGAACTGTTTGGGTGGTAAATTGGTTATGTAGAGAATGATTAAAACAGTGAAAATTCAGAAACATGGAATTTAGTATTCCTATGTTTAATATTACCGTGTTTCCCCGAAAATAAGACGTCCTCTGAAAATAAGATCTACTTAATGGAAACATAAAACATCCCCTGACAATAAGACCTAGCGCATCTTTGGGAGCAAAAATTAATATAAGACAATGTCTTATTTTCGGGGAAACAGGGTAGGTGGCTGTAGTGTTAGGTGCCTTGTAAAAATAAATATAATTATATATTTTTAATCCTCACCCGAAGATATGCTTATTGGTGTTTTTTAGAGAGGTGGGAAGAGAAAGGGAGAGAAAAAGAGAGACAGAGGCAGTCATGGATATGAGAGAGAATATCAATTGGTCCTGACCCGAGGGTGGAACAACCCACAGCCTAAGGTGTATATACCCTGACCGGGAATCAAATCCGTAACCTTCGGGTATACTGAAAGATGCTCCAACCAACTGAGCCACACTGGTCAGGGTGGAATAAAAATATTTTCATATTTCTTGCAGGTTTCTATTAGGGCAAGGATTACTACTCTCGTTTTTCACCACCATATGTCCAGTGACCTGCACTGCGTTTGGCACATGGTAGATATTTTTAATTGGTTGGATGTATTTTTAATATTTAGAAACTTTTAAAAACAAGTATTTTTTTTTAGGCATAGAGAGTTGGCCAATTTAATAAATTTTTTTCTAAATCTGTTAGGTGGTATTTCTTTTTCTTCTTTAAGAAAAAAAATCAATATATATATTTTTTTTTACAGAGAGGAAAGGAGAGGGATAGAGAGTTAGAAACATCGATGAGAGAGAATCATCGATCAGCTGTCTCCTGCACACCTGCTACTGGGGATGTGCCCGCAACCCAGGTACATGCCCTTGACCTGAATCGAACCCGGGACCTTTCAGTCCGCAGGCTGATGCTCTATCCATTGAGCCAAACCGGTTTTGGCTAGGTGGTATTTCTTTTAAAAAAATAAACTCCTTGTCTGGGAGACTCACATCTTTATAAATTCCATTTTCCTTTTGTGTTTGCTTTAGTTTCTAGTTTCTAAGCACATGTTAGTATAACCTTATACTGAGCTAAATCATTTGACCTGACAATACTTGTTCACTAGAAATTTTATCCTATGTATAGGAATGTAGTATACCATGCTACTCATTTTTTATTTAGTGCTTTCTGCTTTTCAGAGCTGATACATTTTTTTTGTCCTTAGGGGAATATATTTATGAACTATCTTTAAAAAACTATATCTAATTGATGTAGCAAGTTTGGTTTTGTAAAATGCTCAGAGAGACTAGGGTCAGGTAGGCGGACAAACTGAGCAAGCACTTGCTTGCCATCTAGATAACCTGACGTGTTGGTTAGAACTTAACCTACCTCTGTACCTCTCCAGCTCTCCTTAAACAAACAAACAATAAAACCCCCACAAGTTTTTCTTTCTTAAAAAAATACTTTTTTATTTTTTAAAAAATATTTTTTTATTGATTTCAGAGAGAGGGAGAGGGAGATAGAGATGGAAACATCAGTTATGAGAGAGAATCATTGATGGGCTGCCTTCTCCACGCCCCGCACTAGGGATCTAGCTTGCAGCCCAGGCATGACCCCTCGACTGGAACTGAACCTGGGACCCATTTAGTCCGCAGGCCAACGCTTTATCCACTGTGCCAAACGAGCGAGGGCAATGCTTTTCTTTTTGAATAAGTTGGGTTTTTAGGAAGCTAGGTGTGTCCCACATGTAATGGCAAGCCTCAGAATTCTGGTGTACTATTTAGATAACATCTTAGGTTACAATAAGCTGAACAAGTAGAGGCCTTGGGTAACAGTCCTGTGATCAGGCTTTATTGCAAGGAGAAGACTATGCTAACAGTCATGTCTAAATCAAGATTTTATAATGCGGTTATTCCGTAGAATAAAAAGTAAACTAAAAGTGATGGTATAGACTACCCTGGGTTATTTAGGGCTTTGTGAGTTATTAATTCTTGTTTCTCTTATTACCTCATTATTTTGCTATTAATAGTAGCTTCATTAGAGTGAGCTGGGAAATGCTGTGCTTTGACTAGCCATTATTGATGTTTTTAGAGCTGTAGAATTAATGGAAAAAGCAAATTACCAGTTTCTTGTATAACGCCTGCTCTATTGGAAAGATCATTAGAAGTTTATTAGTATATGACATTTGAACATTTATTATTATTGGACATGTTTAGTCTGATCTGCTTTTTCTTTAGGTGGCCACCAGGTCCTAGATTCACTTGGGAAGAAAAGCATAAGAAAATTATGAAAGAATGTTACACATAAGATTAAAAACTCTAGACCCAGCCTCTTTTATCTCTCTGTATTTGTTAGACTTGTCATTTGCTCTTAGGTCATCCTTTCATTTAGGAACTGCTTCGTTGACTTTCAAAACTAGAAATAATACTCTTCCTATGGCCAAGTTTACACTGTTGTCCACATGACGTTATTGGTATTTAAATTGATTACAATACAAGTTCCTTGAGGGGAAGGGAATAGATCAGAATTAGCATTTTCCCCCTTTGCTTTCAACACAATGTGGTATTATTATGAAGTGGTTATTTATTAATAAGCAAGACTTTGGACTGTATGTTTCTTCTATAGTAGAAGAACTTGCTTTTATAGTGTTTCAAAATATCTTATTTTTTTATCTGTTTCTTTTGACTGTACTGTACATTACCAGCAAAAGTTAGAGTTTTCAGACATCTTGTATTATATTTTAAACTTATTATAAGGACTTCAGGACCAGTAAAGAGTCATATCATGTTCCTAGTTAGGGTTATATGTTGTGTTTTTTTAAAAATCCAGACTAGAGCATCTTAGCAAATTTTAAAAATAATTGTCTGTAATACAAGCTTCTTTCTTTGTGTTTGTTGTTGCTATTGTGGGGCTACAATAGTTGTAATAAATCATATATAGAAAAAGCAGTCAAATTCAAGGGAAAGAAATAATTACTGAAACACAGTAGCAGGCACAGGGGAATTTAGGTTTTGAGTGTAGATACCCTTCCGAATATTTTTGATATGTTTATAATAGATATGGCATTCCTCCCTTTTAAAGGAATTTTCTGTCTTAGAAGAAGGAAGCGAGCCATCATTTTTACCCACGTAAATATATGAATATATTTCTGACATTGGGGCGTTCCAGAAGATGATAAAGAAATGATAGCAGCTCCAGAAATACCAACTGATTTTAATCTACTACAGTAAGTATATTATGATGACTTTTATATACTTGTTTTTCCACAAAATAGGAAACTTCACTTATTATTACTTCACTTAAAATTACTTCAGGTTGAGAATATCTAATACAAAAGATACAGCATAGTATTTATACTTCGAAACAGTTTATATTAATGCTCATTGGACTCTGAAGCAGTAATTATTCTGAGCTTTTTGTACTACACTTTAAACTTATTTTTAAAATTTAGATACTGCACAATTTATTTTTGCTGTGCAGTTGAATCCACACTTGGTTTTTATAATAGTAATTGTTTTTGAGGGAGTGTCATGATATTCTTAAAAAGTTATGTGTTCTCAGTAAGGACTACTTATCATGCAATAGTACTTAGGATGTAATGTCATCTTTCTGTAACATCAAATGATGATATAATAAAACAAATCTAGGAGGGTGGGACATGCTCCATATTTTTGCAGAAATAATTACATGCTTATTGATGCACAAAGTGGCTTCTTTACCCTTGTCTTAAAAGCTGCCTATATTCCTTGTTCGACTTTTATTCTAATTTTTGATGATGTTGGAAAGAATTAGAACTACTATATGTAATAGTGGTTTTCATACTATATCCCAGTTTCACAAGATGCCTCAGTGAAAGTACAAGTGCTGTGGATCCCTTTAACTTTGCTCATACATATACCATACCATCCTATATAATAAAAGGGTAATATACAAATCAACCGAACAGTGGAACAACTGGATACTATGACTCACACTGACCACCAGGGGGCAGATGCTCAATGCATGAGTTGCCCCCTGGTGGTCAGTGGGCTCCCACAGGGGGAGCGCCGCTCATCTAGAAGCTGGGCTTATGGCTGGCAAGCCAAGTGTAGTGGTGGTGGTGGGAGCTCCTGCCTCAGTGGCAGCGCTAAAGATGTCAGACTGCTGGCTTAGTCCTGTGCCCAGAGGGCTCCCGGGCCTCTAGTATTTTTTAAAAAATATATATTTTATTGATTTTTTACAGAGAGAAAGAGAGAGGGATAGAGAGTTAGAAACATTGATGAGAGAGAATCATCAATCAGCTGCCTCTTGCACACACCCTACTGGGGTTGTGCCCACAACCAAGGTACATGCCCTTGACCGGAATCGAACCTGGGACCCTTCAGTCCGCAGGTCGACGCTCTATCCACTGAGCCAAACCGGTTTCGGCTAGTATTTGTTATAAGGGTCTTTATAAGACTTGATTTGAAAAGTCTGGTTGCTAAAAATTTTGAAAACAACCGATAGATATCCTTGTGCATAATGGTAGTCAGTGTTTGTTTTTGATGGTGTATGGGTTTTCTTTTTTTCTTTTGTATACCATGCATATTTTTCTCTTTTTTTAAAAAAATTAAATTTGTATCTGTGTACATATCTTACTATTGCCCGTCCCCCAAACATGCCCTCCCTCCCCAGACTTTTGTGTCCATTGGTTGTACTTATATGCATGCATACCAGTCCTTCGGTTGATCTCTTATCTCCCCCATATCTCCCTCCCCTCCCTGCTGTAATCTGACAGTCTGCTTGTTGATTTACTGTCGCTATATCTATCCTATGGTTCATCAGTTTATAATGTTTTTTATTATCCATAAATGAGTGAGGTCATGTGGTGTTTCTCTTTCATTGACTGGCTTATTTCACTGAGCATGATGTTCTCCCAATTTCATCCAGATTGCTGCAAATGATAAGAATCCCTTCTTTTTTTGGGTTTTCTTTTAAAAAAAAATATTTTTATTGATTTTAGTGAGGGAGAGAGAGAACTGGAGACATCAATGATGAGAGAGAATCATTGACTAGCTGCCTCCTGCCACTGGGGATGTGCCTGCAACCAAGGTACATGCCCTTAACTAGAATCGAACCTGGGACCTTCAGTCCGCAGGCTGACACTCTATCCACTGAGCCAAACCGGTTCTGGCTAGATTTTAATTTTTAAAATAATTTTATTTTCGGTAGATACTAAGGATCTACTGGGATAGCGACAGTGTTTCAAAGTATGATTTTTTGTTGTTAATCCTCACCTGAGGCTATTTTTTTCCATTGCTTTTCAGAAAGAGTGGGAGGGAGGAAAGGGAGAGAGAGAGAGAGAGAGAAAGAAACACATCAACTGGTTGTCTCCCACACATAAGGGAAGACAAAGGCCTGGGAGTGCAACCCAGGTACATGTTGCATCCTGGAATTGAACCCACCACCCTTCCATGACTGGGCCCATGCTCCAACCGTTATACAACTCAGGCCAGGGCTCAAAGTACGGTTTTTAATGTGAATTAAAAAAATATATATTGCCGAAGCAGGTTTGGCTCAGTGGTAGAGTGTCGGTCTGCGGACTGAAAGGTCCCAGGTTCGATTCCGGTCAAGGGCATGTACATTGGTTGCGGGCACATCCCCGGTAGGGGGTGTGCAAGAGGCAGCTGGACGATGTTTCTCTCTCATTGACATTTCTAGCTCTCTATCTCTCTCCCTTCCTCTCTGTAAAATATTAATAAAATATATATTAAAAAATATATATATATATTGTTACCGAAACCAGTTTGGCTCAGTGGATAGAGCGTCGACCTGAGGACAAAGATCCTGGGTTCGATTCCGGTCAAGGGCATATACATTGGTTGCAGTCACATCCCCAATAGGGGGTGTGCAAGAGGCAGCTGATTGATGATTCTCTCTCATCGATGTTTCTAACTCTCCATCCCTCTCTCTTTCTCTCTGTAAAAAATCAATAAAATATATTTAAAAAAATAAAAAAGAAAGAAAAAGGCATTTATATATATATAGTTGATTTCAGAGAGGAAGGGAGAAGGAGAGAAAGATAGAAACATCAATGATGAAAGAGAATCATTGATTAGCTGCTTCCTGCACACCCCACACTGGGGATCCACCCCACAACCCAAGCATGTGCCCTGACCATGAATTGAACCATGAACTCCTGGTTCATAGGCCAATGCTCAATCACTGAGCCACACTGGCTTGGCTAATGTGATTTTAATCCCAGTGTATATTGACTCTATATTAATTTTTTGAGGAAAATTTCTTATTTTTCTTTTTCTTTATGGGATATCTGAGAAAATAAGTTTTGGTTTGACTATTATGAAATTATCTTATGAATTTCTTATGTATTAAAGGTTAGAGATGATTTATAAGGTTTGTATTATAAACTAGACCTTTGACTGTTTCATTATCTTAAGTAGGGCCTGAAATAGGATAATAGGTAAGAGGGAATTGATTTGTGGATGTAGAATAGTATTTTTGAGATAGGGAGCAGGGTAAAGAGATTGTGATAGCTGACTTGTGAAATTTCAAGCCACTCAAAGGTTAAGCAGTATGTTCCTTAAACATATCTATTTTACCTAGGATAGGCTTTTGCTGTTTTGATCTTAAAAGCAGAGGAAAGCACCAGAGAAAGACAGATTCAAGAGAATATTTCTTTGGTTGAGGATATTTTAGACTTGTATACTGACTACTCACTTCAGCGTTCTTCGGAAGTTTTTCCCAGTCAGTAATCAAACTCTAATGGCTCATTCTTTTAGTTGGGATAACCTGGAAATGATGATTAAGATATAATTTAGCTTTTGATTACTCTGTGGCCATTGGAATATTGTGAAGACCAGTGTTTATTTGTAGACTTAGAGTAGTTATTGAGCTAAGAGAAGTGATGTCCCACAAATTTCTTGGGAAGAAAGAAGTATTACTATACACAAAGATATTTAAAAACATTTTCAGGTGTTTTTTTTTTTGTGTGTGTGTGTGTGGGTTTTTTTTTTTTTTTTTTTGCAAGGCCGTACAGGCACGTGAGAAAAATATTGATGACAGCAATCTTCTTAAGATGTAACAGTCACGACTTTCAGGGTTAATATAGTAGTCATTCAGTTTTTTGGTACATTAACTCTTGGAAATGGTATTTATTACAGACCCTTTCCTCACAACATTATAGGACACAGTTAGGATTGCCACTATCTTCAATACATTGTTTAAATTACTTTGTAGATAAGTACTATATAAATAGTAACTTCTGCTCCCCCTCCCCAGTATCTTAACCGATACTTTAGATTTATAAAGTATTCCTCCTATCTCATAGCCTCTAGACAACTGGTTATTGTAGCAATAAAAATGGAAATAGAAGAAATATAGTTGATAGCTTTTCATTTTGATCCATATGTTTTAAGCAAACCTGGTACTAGGTTTACACATTTACAATTGTAAAACATATATCTTTTATGGGTGTGGCTTGATTCTAAAATCCATTCTGACCCAAATAGGAAGTATGCCTTGCCTTAAAGGATTTAAATGAGGGCATGCTACTATTATTTAGATGCATGTTAACATAAGGAAGCATCACATGTACATTTAAATTAACTTTGTTTCCTTATGTGTAAGAATATCCAGATTATACAAAATCACCCCTTCTACTCCAAAGTAAGGCACAATTCTCTGAACCAGTTTTTCTGCCAATAGCTTACCACCTCTTCATAAAGGATTTTTTTTCAATTAGCATACTTCCCTACTATGTTTCAAAGTGTTTTATACACATATTAAAGGCCTGGTGCACGAAAATCTGTGCATTGGCATTGGGGGGGGGGGTTCCCCTCAGCCTGCAGCCCAGACATGTGCCCTTAACTGGAATCGAACCTGAGACCTTTCAGTCCTGCGCCCTCTCACAGACTCCTAGGGGAATGTCTACCTGCTGGCAGCCTGAGGATCCGGGAGAGGCTCCTGCCACCACTGCCGTGCTCGCAGCCTTCTGCCTGGCTTGTGGCCAAGCAGAGCTCCCCGTGTGGGGGCGCACTGACCACCAGGGGGAGGCTCCTGTGTTGAGCACCTGTCTCCTGGTGGTCAGTGTGCATCACAGTGACCAGTTGTTTCCGGTCATTCGGCCTTTAGGGGGAATTTGCATATTACCCTTTTATTATGTAGCATTCTTTCAGAAATACATGGTTTGTATAGCTACATCTAGATTTCTAAGTATTTCTGTGTGAGGTAGTAGAGAAAGAAGATCTTTAATATTGCTAAAATTTTATAATAAAATTCACTCAATGCCTAGTGTTAAAATACAGTTTTCCTACCCTGACCAGTGTGGTTCAGTAGTTAGAATCTCAGCCTGTGCACCAGAGGATCGTGAGTCTCTTTCTGGGTCAAGGTCACATACCTACCTGTGTATAGGTCACATCCTGGTCCTGATCAGGCACATGGGGGAAGCAACCAATGCATGTTTCTCTCACATCTATGTCTCTCCCTCCCTCTGTTCTCTTACCTCTCCCCTTTCTTCTCTTTTTCCTCTATCTCCCCTTCCCCTTCTCTCCTTCCACTACCCTTTTTAGAAAAAAAAAAATGTTTATTGATTTTTTTTTTTACAGAGAGGAAGGGAGAGGGATAGAGAATTAGAAACAGCTGTCAGCTGCACACTCCCTACTAGGTATGTGCCTGCAACCAAGGTACATGCCCTTGACCGGAATCGAACCTGGGACCTTTGAGCCTGCAGGTCGACGCTCTATCCACTGAGCTAAACTGGTTAGGGCACACTACCCTTTCTAAAAAGCAATGGAAATAAATATCTTCAGATGACCATTAACAAAAAAATAAATAGAAATTTAAAAAATATAGTTTTCCCTGAGCACCATGGTCTTTGAATCAGAGAATGATTGAAACCAGCCATCATAACAGCACCATAGTTCTTAGGGTTAAAGTTTTGAGAGCCACTGGTTTCATTTTTATGTTTTGGTTAAAAATTAATAAAATAAATGTTTAGACATTGGTGTTTCAGATTATTGTTTTTATAGTTATGTGATTAAAAATATTTTATTGATTTTTTTTTTTTTTTTTTACAGAGAGGAAGAGAGAGGGATAGAGAGTTAGAAACATCGATGAGAGAGAATCATCGATCAGTTGCCTCTTACACGCACCCCCAACCCCCTACTTGGGGATGTGCCCGCAACCAAGGTACATGCCCTTGACCGGAATCAAATCTGGGACCTTTCAGTCCGCAGGCCGACACTCTATCCACTGAGCCAAACCAGTTTCGGCAAGTTATGTAATTCAAAAAAAATCTATTTTTATTGATTTCAGAGCTGAAGGGAGAGAAAGATAGAAACATCAATGATGAGAGAAAATCATTGATTGGCTGCCTTCTGCCCGCTCGTGCCTCACCCCTGACCCTATTGTGGATCGAGCCCGCAGCCCAGGCATGTGCCCTTGACCAGAATCGAACCTGGGACCCTTCAGTCTGCAGACTGACGCTCTATCCACTGAGCCAAATTGGCTAGGAATAGTTACATAATTTTTTTCTGTTAACCCTCATCTGAGGATATTTTACTTTTTTTTTTAAATGTATTTTTATTGACTTCAGAGAGCAATGGAAAGGGAGAGAAAGATAGAAACATCATTTATTAAAGAGAATCATTGATTGGCTGCCTCCTGCTCACCCCCTACTGGGGATTGAGCCTGCAACCTGGGCATGTGCTTTTGACTGGAATTGAACCTGGGACCTTTCATTCCGAAGGCCAATGCTCTATTCACTGAGCTAAACCAGCTAGCGCATCAAGGATATTTTTCCATTGATTTTTAGAGAAAGTGGAAGGGCGAGGGAGAGACGGAGATATACAACCATTTTAAGAAAGATACATTGATTGGTGCCTTGCACATGTACCCTGACTGGGGATTGAGCCTGCAACAAATCAAACCCAGGACTTTTATGCAAGCAACGCTCTATCCAGTGAGCCAAACTGTCTAGGGCAAGTTATGTATTTTTATATGTTTGGTAATATGCTAAGGTATGATTTGGAAAATCATCTTAATTACATTTAATGCTAATGATGGAGTTTTGTAATAAGTTAACCCAACCTTTCTTTTAGAAAATATGGCCAAAGTTAGAAACTATCTATATTTCTAAGTTCGGTTTTAAACGATTGCTTATCTTTCTGTCACAGGGAGTCAGAAACACATTTTTCTTCTGACACAGATTTTGAAGACATTGAAGGAAAAAACCAAAAGCAAGGCAAAGGAAAAGTATGTACAGAATATGTGACTTTGTTTTGATTTGTAAGGTCTTTCATATATGTATTAGTTATATCTCAGATGTTATTTTCTCTTACAAATGCCTTTTTTTTCTGATTGGTATGGTAAGCCTTCTGAACATGTGGTTTCTGGGCTTCTGTCTAGATCAAGTATCTTTTGATTATCTATTTTCACTACTGTAAAGTAGAAATTAATACATTGTTGTTTCTGTAGTTCATTTTGTAAAGCACATTGTGCTAAGCTAAATATGATACTCTGTTGGCTTTATTTTTATTTACACACGAGTAGTCAAATGGAAAGCAGTAAATTTCTTATTCTAAAGCACACTAAAAATGTAACCTACAATCAGTTTATATCTAATGGATTACAGTGGAAAGTAGTTAAAGTAATATTAAGTGATATTCTGAGTCAATAGGATACAAGTTTAGAATATGAGTGGGTACCCTGAGGGTTCTGGATAACTTTGCTAGTGGTTAAATCATTTTGCTATTTTAGAAAGTACATTTGACTCTGTGCATGTCTGTAAATACATTGTGTAAAATATGACTTATTTATATGTCTATTGATTTCAGAGAGGAAGAGAGAGGGAGAGAGAGAAACATCAATGATGAGAGAGAATCATTGATTGGCTGCCTCTTGCACACCCCCTACTGAGGATGGAGCCCATAACCCAGGCATGTGCCCTGACCAGGAATCAAAAGTGACCTCCTGGTTCATAGGTTGAAGCTTAACCACTGAGCCAAACTAGCTGGGCATTAGCATTTTCTTAAGCAAGATGACTTTTGGATTTTTACTTTCTCATGACACATTTACTTTTAAAAAGCTTAATACAGAAATGTACAATGTACAAAGCAAAAAATTCCTCTGGATAAACATCATCCAGAGGTAATCTATTCTTTTTAAAAAAAAATATTCTTATTGATTTCAGAGATGAAGGAAGAGGGAGAGAAACATTAATGATGAAAATCATTGATTGGCTGCCTCCTGCAAGCCCCACACTGGGAATTGAGCCCGTAACCCAGGCATGTGCCCTGACTGGGAATTGAACCATGACCTCCTGGATCATAGGTTGATGCTCAGCCACTAAGCTACTCCAGCTAGACGGTAATTTATTCTTTTTAAATATATTTTATTGATTTCAGCGAGGAAGGGAGAGGGAGAGAGAGAGAAACATCAATGATGAGAGAGAATCACTTATTGTTTGCCTCCAGCACAACCCCCAATGGAGATTGAGCCCACAACCTGGGCATGTGCCCTTGACTGTAATCAAACCTAGGACCCTTCAGTCCTGAGGTCAGTGCTCTATCCATGAAGCCAAACAGTATAGGGCAGTAATTCTTTAAAATTTTTGGTGAACATACTTTTATACATAATAATTTTGTATAAATATAAACATAGAATTTTATTTAATTCACTAGAGTCCCAGTGCATGGATTTGTGCACCGGTGGGGTCCCTCGACCTGGCCTGCAGGAATTGGGCCGAAACCAGCTCTCCAATATCCCCTGAGGGTTTCCAGATTGTGAGTGGGTATAGGCTACGCCTAGGGACCCCATGAGTGCATGATCAGAGCTGGGGAGGGACTGTGGGCAGGCTCCAGGGCATGTCCAGCCTGTCTCACCTAGACCCGATTGGCTAGACCCTAGCCTTAAGCTAACTACCGGTCGGAGCATCTGCCCCCTGGTGGTGAGTGCACATCATAGCAACTGATAGAATGGTCAGACACTTAGCATATTAGGCTTTTATATATACAGATACTATGCAAACAGTTTAATCTGATTATAAACCTAATGGTATGTTGCCAGCATCTTTTCTATGGTGAATTTGTCTGTAATTTTTAATGATGTCATAGCATCCCATTTAGAAAAATATTTTTATTGATTTCACGGAGAAAGGAAGAAGGAGAAAGAGATAGAAACATCAATGATGAGGAATTATTGATCAGTAGCCACTTGCATACCCACTATTGGGGATTGAGCTGTGACCTCCTGGTTCATAGGTTGATGCTCAAACACTGAGCTACTCCAACGGGGCTATAGCATCCCATTTTATATATGGACATAATTTTTAACTAGTTCATAGAATACTATTTTATGTTTTTGTTTGTTTGTTTTGTTAATCCTCACCTGAGGATATTTCCTCCCATTTATCTTTAGAGAGAGTGGAAGGCTAGGGGGAGAGACACAGAAACTTTGATGTGAGAAAGAAACATGGATTGGTTGCCTTCCACATGCTCCCCAATCACAGCTGGGAATCAAGCCTGCAACCAAGATATGTGCCCATGATTAGAATCGAATGGGTAATCCTTCAGTCCATGGCTGATGCTCTAACAATTGAGCCAAACTGGCTAGGTCAGAATACTATTTTAGAGGCCCATAATTCATTTGTTTCATAATTTCATATGCTGTTGTAATCCCTTAAAAGTAGAAGTTTTGAGAGAGAAAAAGAGTGAATGAATAAAAATTTAACTCATGACTGTCCAAAGACAGCCATAATTCTAGTGGGTAGTATGGGTATTCATTGGAAAACTATTTTGGCCCAGGTGGTGTGGCTCAGTGGTTGAGTGTTGACCCACACATTCCTAGGTGGAGGTCTTAATCCCCAGTGTGGGACATGCAGGAGGCAGCCAATCAATGATTATCTCTCATTACTGATGTTGTATCTCTCTTTCCCTTTTCCCTTTTCTTTGATATCAATGAAAATGTATTAAAAAAAACAAACACCACATTTTTGTTTGGAACCATCTTGCAAATCTGAAACTCTGTTTTTGACTTTGATTTAATTTGCACATTGGGACAAGACTCACAATGGCAACTGCATAGAGGACTCCCCAAAGTTTTTGTGCTATAGTTTTTTTTTATTTTTTTTATAAATATATTTTATTGATTTTACACAGAGCGTAATTGAGAGGGATAGAGAGCTAGAAACGTCGATGAGAGAGAAACATCGACCAGCTGCCTCTTGCACAGCCCCTACCGGGGATGTGCCCGCAACCAATGTACATGCCCTTGACCGGAATCGAACCTGGGACCTTTCAGTCCGCAGACCGACGCTCTACCACTGAGCCAAACCGGTTTCGGCTATAGTTTTTTTTTTTTTTAATTAAATATATTTTATTGATTTTCCACAGGGAGGAAGGGAGAGGGATAGAGAGCTAGAAACGTCGATGAGAGAGAAACATCGACCAGCTGCCTCCTACACCCTACACACCCCCTACTGGGGATATGCCTGCAACCAAGGTACATGCCCTTGACCAGAATCGAACCTGGGACCCTTCAGTCCGCCAACTAACACTCTATCCACTGAGCCAAACCGGTTTCGGCATGTGCTATAGTTTTGTTACCTTTGTATACTGCTATGAGTGAGTTTTAATTGGTCAGATCAGGGATTATAATAATAACTTTTGGTTTTTTGCACTACATTATGTATGTTCCATGCACTCTGGTAATACATCAACATATTATCTAATATTTGAACAACTTTGTGGATTAGAAAACTTCCTTATTTTATAGATAGGAAACTAAGGTCCAGAGAACTTAGTGGTTAAAGAATTTGAGCCTATATCTGTTGAAAGATGGTGCTTAAGTCCAACATAGAAGTGATTTTCAACTGATATGCTACAGAATTTTTAAAACATGCAATGCCTGACTATTTTAGTCAGGGACATTGACCCCCCTTTCCCATAGATTATATAAACACACACACACACACACACACACACACACACACACACCCAGCAAAAACAACAATAGCTGTCCAGTGTGAATGCACTGTCTTGATCCATTAAGATCCTATACAATAAAAGGCTAATATGGAAATCGACAGAACAACTGGTTGCTATAATGCTCAATGACCACCAGTGGGCAGACGCTCAATGCAGGAGCTGCCCTCTGGTGGTCACTGCGCTCCCACAGGGGGAGTGCCAGTCAGCCAGAAGCCCTGAGTCTGGCTTATGGCTGGCAGGCACAGTGGTGATGGTGAGAGTAAACCTCTCCCGCCTCCACAGCAGTGCTAAGGATGTCCGACTGCCAGCTTAGGCCCACTCCCCACTGTGAGAGCGTACAGTACAGGTCAGGCTGAGGCACCCACAAGTGCATGAATTTTCATGCACCAGGCCTCTAGTATAGATTATATAATAGAGTTGCATCTTTTTAGTCATGTCGTCTAATAACGTTATGTTTGGTTAATTCTTGGTACCAAAAATCCTTGTATACAAGTATAAGCACCTGATTTTTAAAAAAGGCACTTTGGAGCCAAAGAGCAGGTAATTATTCTTTTTGTCTTATCTGCAAGAAACACAATATAGCTTTTGGTGTGCCACATAGTTTTAATAATTAGTTTCTGTGTGCCATGAGACGAAAAAGGTTGAAAATTGCTGAACTATATAGTATACTCCCTCAGTCTTTTTAAAGTGATTTCCCCCTTCTAAATGACTGAAATTGGGTTAGCATGTTTACTTCTTGTGTTTTCGTTATCACTCTGTGTACAGTATTTTCATAACTCAGCTTATTCACTGAGCCATTTCAATTGCACTAATTAGTTTTTCATAGCAACAGGGAATGTTGAGGCATATGATAGATAAATTGCAAATATATAGCTCCATGTTAATTAACATTTAACACTTTATACTTTCCTAGTGCATTCTTTGTAGTCGATCTTTTCTTTCACCCTTATCTTTGAAATTCCTTTTACTGGGGACAAAAGCCTTTCATTCTACAATTAAGAATTAATTACTTGGGTTCACAAAGACTGCATATCATTAACAAAATAATTTAAGTTAACCAGTAATATCTTTCAGTTGTAAGTTTTGTGAAGTAGTTAAGAGTAGTGTGTTTTTGGATTCTTAAAGGGAAGAAGGACCTTATATTAACCAAAGTAGTAAAGCATACAGGTCATCATCAGTGGAAATAAATTTGTAGACCTGGAAAACTATGGCCTGTTTTTGTACTGCCCATGAGTTAAGACTTATTTTTACATTTTAAAGGTTTGTAAAAATAAATAATATATTTTCTATCTGGTACATTACAGAAAGTTTACCAACCCTTGGCCTAGGTCACAGAAACATGTTGGTCTAAAAGAGACCTTAGAAAGTCTCTATTCTAATCTGTAAAGATTTTAGTACAATTCTGGATTTTAGAAATAAGAACTCTGAATTTGGGAATGACTTGTTTTTCTACAAGGTATAAAGAGCTGTGGGAGGTATTTTTTACTCAGGCAAATAGGCAATCTTTTCACTATTTTTATGGAGCCCAAACTCCCCAATATTGACTATTTTCTTACAGAGGTTTTTCATTTTCATTGTGTTCACATAAATTGAATTTCATGATAAATGTGAGAGGGAGAGCCCAGTCAAGAATGAGGTTGATACCCCTATTTTTAAAAATATATATTTTATTGATTTTTTACAGAGAGAAGAAGAGAGAGGGATAGAGAGTTAGAAACATCGATGAGAGAGAATCATCGGTCAGCTGCCTCTTGCACACCCCTTACTGAGGATGTGCCCGCAACCAACGTACATGCCCTTGTCCGGAATCGAACCTGAGACCTTTGAGTTCGCGGGCCGATGCTCTACCACTGAGCCAAACCGGTTTCGGCTGATACACCTATTTTAATGCTGTTTGGAATTTCTTTGTCAGTGCCTCTAATGACTTATAAGGACTAACAAGAGGTATCAAGCTAAAATCTTAAACTAAATATGAGTTACTTATTTGATAAAGCAGCAACCCCTATGAAGTAGGTACAGTTTTATTATTCTCATTTGCATTTTAGAAATCTCTCTGAAGCACAGCATGGTTAAGTAACTTGCCTAAGATAACTCAGCTAATAGGAGTAGAAGTTTGGCCTTAGGAAGATTGTCAGTGTTCAGAGGCTAACTACAATGTCATGTGAGGTGCATGGCAGTATAAATGAAACAATTGATACCACAAGAGGCTATCACACCATATAATTTTAAATATTTTTAATATATTGATTTTAGAGAGGAAGGGAGAGGGAGAGATAGAAACATCAGTGATAAGAGAGAATCACCAGTCTGCTGCCTCCTGCATACCCCACCACTGAGTATTGAGCCCGCAGCCTGGGCATGTGCCCTTGAGCGGAATCAAACCTCAGACCCTTCTGTCCTCAGGCCGATGCTCTATCCACTTATCCAAACGAGCTAGGGCACAACCATATCATTTTATATGACACATATGCCATTCCCCTTTAGGTTTAAGTATGATTATATATATCCCATCAGCTGCTTCTTCAGTTTTTTTAAAAAATATATACTTTTATTGATTTCAGAGAGGAAGGGAGGGAGGGAGGGAGGGAGGGAGGGAGGGAGAGAGAGAGAGAGAGAGAGAGAGAGAGAGAGAGAGAGAGAAACATCAATGATGAGAGAAGATCATTGATTGGCTGCCTCCTGCACGCCCCTACACTGGGGATTGAGCCAAAACCTTGGGCATGTGCGCTGACCAGGAATTGAACCATGACCTCCTGGTTCTTGGGTTGATGCTCAACCACCGAGCCATGCTGGCCAGGTCTGCTTCTTTAGTTTTAATTTGAACTCTCAAACATAGCAATATAACTTAACCAACTTGTGTTTTTGTGCAGACTTGTAAAAAAGGCAAAAAGGGCCCAGCAGAAAAGGGCAAGAGTGGAAATGGAGGAAAACCTCCTTCTGGTCCAAACCGAATGAATGGTCATCACCAACAGAATGGAGTGGAAAACATGATGTTGTTTGAAGTTGTTAAAATGGGCAAGAGTGCTATGCAGGTAATGTTTTATCATGTTCTTCTCAATTTATTTTGAACTTCAGTGAGTTAAATAACATATATCTCTGCTTTTTCAAATTGTGTTTAAAAAATTCTAACACTGATTATTTGAAAAAAAACCAACAAATTAGTTAGAAAACTAGGGATTCATACATAAGACTGTTAGGCTGTGCTTTACATAATTTTCTACTGCATTATTTTCTTTTATTGGCATATAAGAATTATTTGGTCAAAAATATGCTGATATAAACCCTGATTATAAGGTTTCAATTTTCCATGAATTTATATAGCTGCCATCAAAATATGAAGTCCTTTGCCCATATAGAATTCTTGGTTGAATGACATAATCACTCTTTAATGAGTTGAATTATTTTGATCACTTGTCTATTCCAAATTTGATTATTTGTGTTGTTTCTTAACAGAAGAGTAAAAAGTTTTATTCATTTCAAATCATCCTAATTTTGTTTCTTCATAATCTTAAGACAGTAGCATTTAGGTTTTATAATGGACGCTAAACCCATATGGTTTTTAAATATCGAATAAAAACTGTACTTAAAGAATATACATGCTTAATAATAAAGTTATTTAATTTATGAAAGCTATAGTGAATAGTTTTTTTCCCCCCTTCATAGAATTAACAGATCAATAAAAGGCACACCTGGATGGGTTAGGGAGAATTAGCCATTTAAGCTTTTTGCTAATTATATATATATTTTTTAATTGATATTTTACAGAGAGGAAGGGAGAGAGATAGAGAGCTAGAAACATCTATGAGAGAGAAACATCAACTAGCCGCCTCTTGCACACCCCCTACTGGGGATGTGCCCACAACCAATATACATGCCCTTGACCGGAATCGAACCCGGGACCTTTCAGTCGGCAGACCGACACTCTATCACTGAGCCAAGCCGGTTTTGGCAACTTTTTGCTAATGAAATAACTAAAATATAAATCTTATTAATATGGGCTTATCTAAATATGATGTGCAGTTTTGTAAATGAATTTTTAAATTATTAATTGGGACTAATAAAGATCATTTTTCCATGTAAAATGATAAAGAATTATTTTTTAAGTTATCACCAGTTGTACAGAACATTGTATTTCCTTACATTTGAATTGATCTTCATTTATTTACATATGATTTGCTTTCATATGTTTGTGATTAGGGTGTGGATTTGATTTGTTTAATGTTTTGAAAGATTTTGTGTGCACATTCGATATTAAAAAAAAGAATATATGTTACTATACGATAGTTTAGTTAGTCATTTCCTAATTTAAAAAATTATCTCCTTTTCCTTAGTTCCCATTTTGGGTTAATTTTATCTAAGGGATAAATTATCTTATTTATATTATATCATTTAATTACTTTCCTTTTTATTTTTATATTATACTTTTTCTCTAAAATATTTGTTCATTTTTGTTAATATAAGAAATCTCAACTTTATCTGTTCTAATTAGGCTATTCTATTTTTTTTAGTCCATTCAGTAGGGTTTTTGTTTTAACTTTTTGTCTTATCAAAAAAATTTTAGTATGAAATGTGAGGGTTTAGCTTTATATTTAATTCTTTTGGTTAGTAGTATCAACATTTAAAGAATGAATGTTTTTCTTATTTTAGTGTTGCTTATGGACTGTCATTTATTAAGATTATACCTCTGAGTCATGTTTTTTTCTGTTTCTAAATGTGCTTTCCCTCTTAAAAGCAAAATATTCATGGTATCTCTATATTGATTCCCCCGAATCCTCTGTCCACCTCTAGTTTACTTTGTGTGTTTATTTTTTGTATACTTCTACTTGCATTATCAAACACCAAATTTGATCAAGGAAGTCTCCTGTTTACAAACTTTTAAGAGTTCTTCCTTATCTAACGGTTCCAGTTCAGATTTCCTTTTGGGATACTCACTATTTTCCAGCCACAGTATGTATTCTGCCCCCAGACCTTTCTTCTTATTTTTCTCTCTACCTGAACTAGCCCCTTTTCCTTCTTTCTATATCATAGGATAGACTAAACCAAATGTCACTCTAGAAAAGCATTCTTGGGCTCTGTCTCCTCATATTCTCATTGAATGTATTTCTTACTCTTCCCTTTTCATTATAGCATTCGGTATATTGTGTTACAGTTATGCATATGTCTGAATTTGCTTCTATATTGTTAATTCCTTCATCAGGTAATGTGTATTATTTATTTTTTGTGTCACCAAGATACATCTATTTTAGTAATTGTGAGATCGAATAAGTATAAGATTGGCTGTTGGTTTTAAGCTGGTTCTTGCATTTTAAGAAAGTACGAACCATGAACACGTCCCTAGTTCTGTTGAATTTTATTTATAGACATTGAATTTTTTGAATAAATATTTTTTTTAAAAAAGTTCTGAACATAAGTATTTAATGATTAAAATCTTAAAATGTATTTCAATGTGCTAAGCTTGTATTTTGACTATAGCAGCCTTGAATTTCTAGTATAAACTCTACTTGATCTTCATGAATAACCTTTTAATGTGATGTGGTTATCTTTTTGTAAAATTTCATTAAATATTGTTGTATCTTTATGAATGAAAATAACCCCAGTCCCATTTATTTATTGCTGCATAACAAGCTATCCCAAACTTAGTGATATAAAAGAACAAACATTTTATTATGTTTATTGATTCTGTGGGCCAAGAACTAAATAGGGGTGGCTCATCTGCGTTCCTATCCATTATGGCTGGGGCCTTAGCTGAGACAGCTTGATTGCCTAGAGGTGACATAAACAGTTAAGGACTATAATAATCTGGAGGCTTTATCCGTGTTTGGTGCCTAGTCTTCAATGACAGCTGGAACTGTACCTGGAAGACCTACAACTGTTCCTTCCATGTGGCTTCTGAGTTTGGAGAGAGTATCCTGTGCAGGAAGGAATATCTAGTTCTCTAGTGTTTCAAGAACCCAATGCAGAAGTTGAATGGCCTTCTGTCCCCTACATCAAGTTGTACATTTTTTGTTCATTCATTTTGTACCAAATTTTCATATTTACAGTTTTTATATATAGCTTTAAACATTTTCCCCTCCAGACTTTTAATTCTTTATTTTAGCTTTTATTTATCATCCTAATTTTTAAAATTTGATTTATTTACAAATTGTTTTTAGCCCCAGCCAGTTTGGCTCAGTGGATAGAACATTAGCCTGCAGACTGAAGGGTACCAAGTTTGATTCCTGTCTGGGTTGCAGGCTCGATCCCCTGTAGGGGGCGTGCAGGAGGCAGCCCATTGATGCTTCTTTCTCATCATTGTTTCTATCTCTCCCGCTCCCTTCCTCTCTGAAATCAGTAAAAATATATTTTTAAAACTTGTTTTTAACTGTTTTGTGGTTTCCTTTTCTGTCCCCAAGGGGATCGAGTACTGCTTTTATTTTTTAGTTTGGGCCTAATTTTTAAAAGTTACTAATTTGAGATATACTTCACATACCATAAAATTCACCCTTTTTAAAAATGTAAATCCAATGGTTTTTATTGTATTCAGAGTTGTTCTGCTATCACTACAATCTAATTTTAGAATCTTATTCAGTACCCCAGAAAGAAACCTCTTGCCCATTAGCATTCACATTCTCCTCACCTGCCACAGGTCTAAGCAATCACTAATCTACTTCCTATAAATTTGCCTACTTTGGATTGTTCATATATATGGGATCATGTACTACATGGTCCTTTTTCAGTGTTTTCTTTGACTTAGGATAATGTTTTCAGAGTTCATCCATGTTGTATATTTTATAAATTTGTTCTTTTTTTATTGCCAAATATTCCATTGTATGAATATGTCATATGTTAATTTATTCCTTGATGCAAATTTGGTTTGTTTTCACTTTTTGGCTATTAAGACTGAATACTACTACTGTTAAGAGTATTCTTGTAAAAAGATTTTGTTTGGACATGTTTTCATTTCTCTTGGGTAATATTAATATATACCTTAGGATTTGAGTTGCAGGGTCAATATGGTAACTTTGTTTTTGAGGAGCTGCCAAACTGTCCAAAGTGGCAGCAGCATTTTATGTTCTTACTAGCTATATTTTAGCATTCTACTTTTTCCTTGCCAACATTTGTTATTGTCTTTATTTCTTATAGCTATCATAGTGGGTGTGAAGTTGTGACTTTAAAAAAAAATTATTTTTAAACTGTATGTTTATTGGAACCCATTTAAATATATCTCAATTTAGTATTTTCTTTTTAAATCTTCACCTGAGGAGAGAGAGAAAAACATTGATTGGTTGATTGCCTTCCACATGCTCCCCGAGTGGGGATTAAACTCATAACTCAGGTATCGTCCTAACCAGGAATCAAACCGGCAACCTTTAGGTGCACAGGATGATGCTCAGCCAACTGAGCCACTCTGGCCTGGCAGCATCTTTTTTTTTTTTTTTTTTTTTAAATAATCCATTTGTGTGTGTGTGTTTTTTTTTAAATATATATTTTTATTGATTTTAGAGAGGAAGGAAGAGGGAGAGAGAGAAATATCCATGATGAGAGAGAATCATGGATCGGCTGCCTCCTGCAAGTCCCCCACTGGAATGGAGTCCACAACCCGAGCAGGTGCCCTTGACTGGAATTGAACCTGGGACCTTACATTTCGCAGGCCAACGCTCTATCCATGGAGCCAAACTGGCTAGGGCTCGGCAGTATCTTATTATGCTTTTTTTGATTTCCATTTCTTTGATGGCCAATTACACCGAGCATCTTTTCATGTTCTAATATACATTTGTATATCTTCTATATAGAACTGTCGATTCAGAACTCTTGCTTAGGTTTTTAATTGGGTTATTTGCCTTTTTAAAATGAATTGTAAGAGTTCTTTATATATTTTACGAAAAAATACCTTATCAGATATATGATTTGCAGGTATTTTCTTTTTAATATCTTATTTTTATTGAGTTTATTAGAATGACATTGGTTAATAAAATTATAGGTTTCAGGTGTACAGTTCTTACGAAACATGATCTGTATAATATATTGTGTGTTCACACCCCAAATGAACACACCATTTCATCACCATTTATCCCCTCCTTTACCTTCTTCTACCTCTCCTCTATTCCCCCTTGATTTGCAAATATAGTGTCCCCAAAGAAAGTATATATGCACTTTGAATAATTACAAAGGCAATGCTTATTAAAATACATTTCATTTTCAGCTGTTAAAGTGTGTATACATTTTTGGAGGACACCTTGTATTTCCCCTATCTGGAGATTGTTTTTTATACTACTTTGCTATGGAGTCCTTTGATGCTCAAAAAGTTAATTATGAATAAATCAAATTAATTTTTTCTTTTGTCTCTTGTGCTTTTGGTCTAATATCTGAGAAGGCTTACCTTAATGCACAGTTATGAAGATTTACTTCTGTGTTTTAGGGTTTTAGCTCTTGCATTTATATCTTTGATCCATTTTGAATTAATTATTAATACATTGTGTGAACTAAGTTCCAGATTCATTCTTTTGCATATGGATATCCAGTTATACCAGCACCATTGTTTGAAAAGACTAGTCTTCATTGATTTGTCTTGGCATATTTATCAAAAATTAAATGACCCATGAGTGTAAGATTTTATTTCTGGATCTTCAGTTTTATTACTTTGAATCTACATATTTATCTTTACTTTAGTACTATAATTTGATTACTGTAGCGTTATAATAAGTTTTCAGATCATGAAGTGTGAATCTTCTAATTTTGTTCTTTTTCAAGATTGTTTTGGATGTTCTGCATTTCTTGCATTACCATAATAATTTTAGGATCAGCTTTCCATTTTCTACTACAAAACCAGCTGGGATTTTCATAGGGATTGCTTTGAGTCCTTAGATCAATTTGGAGAGTATTATCGTCTAATAATATTAAGTCTCAAGATCCATGAACTGTCTGTCCTTTCTTTAGTCTGTTGTTATTTAATCTTCAGTTTGCCCTTCTTATTAATACAGGATTATCAGGGCTCACTATTGAAAAAAAATATTTTGTTCATTTTCTTATTGACACAGGCATTCACTCCTTTAAAAATTATTTTCATTCCATTGCATGTTAATATTTAGTATAATATTTTAGTAAAAAAAGAAATATGTGTTACTTTTAATATTTTCTAGGATATCTTCAATAATGTCACTAAGAAATAAAAAGCAATTATGCTTTCATTATCAGGTGATAATTTTACTGGATTTGATTCTATTTTATGATTCAAATTTAACTTAAAAATTCTTATGTACAAATATGTATATGTTAACTTGAAGTAATATGATACCACTTAATGTTGAATTTTAATGACTTAAATCCAACTTAATTTTTAGAACATTAGTAAAAGCTAATGTTTTTTTTTCTTCTCTTTTCACTGTAGTCGGTGGTAGATGATTGGATAGAATCATACAAGCATGACCGAGATATAGCACTTCTTGACCTCATCAACTTTTTTATTCAGTGTTCAGGCTGTAAAGGTAAGATATATTTATTTCTGGAAGCAGAATATTTTTTAAATGGTCTCTTCTTTTTTGTTCCACCTAAAGCTATATTAACACTTTATATGGAAAATAATGCCAAGATATTGGATTTTTTTTCCCATTATAAGCATACATAATGTGTAAGGAAAAAAAGAGCAAAGAACATAGTAAGAAACTGTTGAGACAGTTGTATTCATATGTGAGTTGACTAAAAACTTGGCAATTTATAATTGTTATGTTACTTTTATTAGATACATTTCCCACTTTCAGCATCTTGTTTTAGTAGCAAAGAAATGGATTATAAAGGGAGGAGGAAGATAATGAAGAAATACAGGTTAATATGGCAGGGAATTGTAAAGTTTAGGGAATTAAAAAATACCATGAATAACAGTAAGTATGTAAGTAAGTAATAACTAAGTAAGTAAGTTAGTTAAATAAGGTATTGGTGAAATTTCTAGTTTTTCTTCTCAAAGGTAGAGAAACTGGATTGGGAAGTGAGATTCTTGTGAAAAATACTTTGAAGTAGAAATGGGGAAAATATAAAATACAGAAATATCTTCCTGGAGATAAAAGTATTTAGTGCAGATATTGGGCTGGAGTATAAAATTATGTAAGTTAGGGATAACATCCTCATGTGGTTTATTTCCTGAGTCAGTTAAGATCATGGGCAGATTCTGATCTGTCCCATGTTTCCCTAACACTTGGCACATTCTAATTCTAGAAGATGCCCAGGCAAATAAATGTTACATAGTGTTATAAAAGTGCTACATTTTTAAAAAAGAAATTGGCACCAAAAAACATGGGCATTAGAAATCAGGAGAAGGGAAGGTTCCTTAAAAATAGATATAAGAAGTTAAGGTGCTAAAGAATGACTGACTTATCTATAATAATAAAAGCATAATATGCTAATTTGACCGCACAACATCCAGATTAAGCGGAAGCATGGGTCCTATGTGCCAGGGGGAAGCTGGTGCCGGCAGCCGTGGGAAGCAAGGCCTACTCTTGCATGAATTTCATGCATCGGGCCTCTATATGAAGAAAGAATAAAAAAAAATAGTTTACTTAGGCCTACTTCTTTCAAACGATTATAGTCCTTAAGTAATAATATCATTGGAATGTGAAAACAAGTAACATTATAAGAACTGATGCATTTAATTTAAGATTGATCACAACATTTAATGCAGTGTGCATATTAAATGTTAAGCATATGAGGCCTGATAAATATATTAACTTTTTGAGTCTGTGATCTTTATAATGCTTTTATTGTAGTCAGTTTTCAGAAATTAAAAAAAATTCTTAACTTTAGAGTATAGAAAGTTGCCTAGTTATCTTGAAAGTTAAAAGTAGCTGCAAATCAATATTAGAAAAATCTGATTGCTCAGGAAAAGTGTTGTTATAATGACAATATGATGAGCCAGATTAGTTCTTAAAAATGAGATACATTAATATTTTTATTTTGTCTATGTTTAGTCCCATCTCTCTCCAGTTGAAGTGTATAGGGACCTGTTTGTTGTGTTACGTAATCAAGGATCAGGTCCTTTCTGTATATATTTTTTGAAAATGAAAGGTGAATTGCAGAACAACCGAACAGGAGCCAGAAATAATTTGATGACTTGAAATTATAATTTTTTTATCCTCAGTATTCTCTGTTACATCATAGTTTTGTCAGTTTTAGTTTCCTAGTGAGACTTCTGAATTATAGTTTTAAAAACCAAGGCCATAGTCAAAAGCATTTTTCCTTTATCAGATTCATTAATTTTCTGGCATCTTGACAACTCACCATTTGGATATACCTTGTCACAGACCATGTTATCAAGATTTGTAAAAATTTTAAATGTTGAAAACAAAGTATCAGATAGATTTAAAATAATGCCATAATATTTTTTTAGAATAAAAAAAGCTCCACTAAAGGAAACTTACCATATAATCAAAGTTAAGGCCATTAATTACTTACACAATACAAAATTATTTTGATACACTTTTTTTTAGAAATGAGTTAGAAACTTATTTAAGTATGTCTAGTATACTTGAACCTTTTCCTGTGGAGTTAGTATTGTCATTATGAGCATCAGTTATTTTACTTCAGTTGTGCCTTCTGCAGCTATTGAGGTGTTCTGTGGTTGGTGATACTGTTGTTTCCTTCTTTCTTAGTCTGCTCAACTATCACTTTTCAATTTACCTGTTTTTAGAAGTCTTGCTTCATGTCTCCCACACTTTTAAGGCATTGGACGCTGTCCTGGTGTTCTGGAGTTATATGTAGTGGGTTTGAGGGCTGTTATATGGCCTTTGAGATGAGAGGAAGAGGTTCAGAATTGGACATTTGTCAAAATGTATGCAGTATGTTTACTTTGAGATTTATTTACATATAAATGTTTCATAGGAATTGTTTCAGGGATTGAGTTACTTTGCTTCTAGCACTGCCAAGTTTACAGCACCTGGGCATTATATATATATACATATATATATATATATATATATATATATATATATATATATATATATATATATAAAAGCTCCACTTATGGAAAGATATCTGAAGGTTATATCCATAACTGTAGATTAAAATTTTAAACCCTTTAAAAAGTTTTTTTGAGAATGTGTTTCTTTAGCCAAGGAAATGATGGTTTCTTCCAAATATCTTAATATTTTTAAACAGTCATTTGGTTCTCTTTGATGTTGTGTTAAGTAGGGGCTCTTTCACAGCACCACTAGTTATTGATCTCCCCTGCGGGCGATCAGCATGATGTAGATGAATAACGCCAGACAAATTATTTAACTTCTTCTTTGCCTTAGCCTTATTTTCCTCATCTGTAAAGTCAAGATGATGTAGTACCTGCCTCATGGGCATGTCACCTTGGCTAATCATATGTGAAGTGACTTGTGCATAGGAAGCTCAGTGGATGTTAGTTACTGGTCTACCTCTGCTGGCTTTGTTGTGCTACTGGAAAGTCTTAAATTGCATGCCCATAGAGAAGGAGGCTCAAGTATCAATTGTTCTTTTCAGGTTTAGTGTTGCAAAGAGAATATGATTATTTATTGCTTTTAAATGTATACACACATACACACGTACATGCATATACAAAATGTAGCTTGACCAATTGAAATATTAATTCTATCTAATTTTCATAATAAGTTTAATCTTCCTATATTAGACATTCTTTTCTTGGATGTTACTATATTTATGGTATTCTAGTTATAAATTGACAAGGAATAAATAATCCATCAATAGAAATACGGTTTTTAAAATCTAATATTTTCATTTTTTATTTTTTAAATATATTTTATTGATTTTTTTACAGAGAGCAAAAGAGAGGGATAGAGAGTTAGAAACATCGATGAGAGAGAATCATCGATCAGCTGCCTCTTGCATATCCCCTCTACTGGGAATGTGCCCGCAACCAAGGTACATGCCCTTGACCGGAATTGAACCTGGGACCTTTCAGTCTGTAGGCCAATGCTCTATCCACTGAGCCAAACCAGTTTCGGCTAGTATTTTCATTTTTTAAAAGCCTGACTCATCACCAGAGGAAATTCAAGTACATCTTCTCCCTGCACAAATTATGCAGTATCTTCTGCTTGAAACTTGCCCTAGAAATTCTGATGTGGCTCAGTTGATGGGAGCATTGTGCTATACACCCAAAGGTGCTGTGTTCATTTCTTGGTCAGGGCACATGCTTGGGTTGCAGGTTCCATCCCTCTTTCGAATGCATATAGGAGGCAGCTGATTGATATTTGTCTCGAAAATCAATGTTTCTTCCTCCCTCCCTCCCTCCCTCTCTCTGTCCCATCCCTGTTTTCCTCCTTCCTCCCTTCCTTCTCTAAAATCAATTCAAAACAAAATATATCCTGGATGCCTTTTTCCTCTCCTCCCAACCTCCTTTAAAGTTCTGAATGTCTTTATCAGATTTCAGTCTTCTTTTGTGAATCTGAACTATAGCCATTTTTGGCATAGCCATTCATTAGGGCGTTTATTATGTAATACCTTGATGTTTTCCTTCCTTTCCTTTTTAGGCTTATATATTCATTTATTTCCTCGCCCAAGGATATGTTTATTGGAGAGAGAGAGAGACATACATTGATGTGAGAGTGAAACATCAATCACTTACTCCCATATACACCCTGACCAAGGATGGAATATGTAACCTATGTATGTCCCCTACAAGGAATTGAACCTGCAATCTATTGGTGTATGGGAGCATATTCCCAACCAACCAAGCCACCTGGCCAGAGCTAGGTTATTCTTTATTATAGGCTTCTGGATGGACAGGAATTACCACTTATGTTTTTTTGGAGCTCTTTTAGAAAATTATGGGATGTAGTTGACTTTTACATGGAATAGTGCTTAATGAAGAAAATTGGCTAAAGTGAACTCTGCCTATTATTAATCTTCCCTTTGTTATGTTCAGGGTCTTCCTTATGGTTTTAAATGTTACTCTGAAAGCTACCTCATTCTGATGACGTGTTTTATATTAAAGGAACTAATCCTGTATATATATATGTACAATAAGTCCGGCAGTAATGGTGAAGGCTAGGAAGAAAGATATCTGTTGGAAGTATAGGGGTTTTTTCTTGTGTACTTTGAGATTGGGATTTGTGCATTATTTATTTTATAGGATTGAGGTTCACAGTAAATATCACGTGATGAAGAAGTACCCATTATGTGACTGGACATTTTAGTATTAGAGATTGATTGAAAAGTTCTCTTTATTTATTTAATTCTACCATGTATTAACTCTCAACACTTGCAAATTTCAGGAGTTGTCACAGCAGAAATGTTTAGACATATGCAGAACTCTGAAATAATTCGAAAAATGACTGAAGAGTTTGATGAGGTAATATTAATCAAAATGTTTTGATAATTTTATGCTTGTTGATCTTGATTTATTCTTGAAAAATTCTTTTTTAAAATTTCTTTTTGAAAGTATTCTTAAGTTCTTAATAGTGTCATGGATAAGAGCTTTGGCATCAGCTTCAATCAGATGATGACTATCTGACCTTGGGCAAGTTTTTATCTTAGCATTAGTTTCATCATCTGTAAAATGGGGCTAATAATACTTATCCCATAGGCTGTTTTAAAGATTGAATTTAGTAATATTTGAAAAATTCCTTAGCGTTTTATAATGCTTGGCACATAGTAAGAACTTAATAAATGGTAGCTAAAATAAAATTTAAAGTCTAAGATCATATCTTGACATCTTGTAAGAGGAAGATTTGGTCAATATCTAAGGAACCAACAAACCAATATGTGTATAAATAAATACACATACTTATAAATGATTGTGTCTAAAATCTCATTTATTTTTCAAATATGAGTAATAAGAACAATATAAATAAAAAATAGTAACTTAGATTTGAGTTGCTCCTTTATCAAAATGATGTCTTTGGAGTATTGTTATCAATAAAAGACATATTTAGATTTACTATAATGTAAACTGCTTGAGGGCAAGGATTTTTGTTTGTTTTGTTCACAGCTGTATTCCAACACCAGTAGTTTCTACTCTTCAAAGCTTTTTACAGAGAATTTTCTAATAGAAAGTCTTATCTCATTTGAATTTTATTTTTCCTTGCTTACTCTAGGAATTTTCAGCTACCATTCTGTTTTGTTTTTGTTTTTTTTTTTTTTAAAAAAAACAACAACATATTTTTATTGATTTCAGAGAGGAAGTGAGAGGGAGAGAGATAGAAACATCAATGTTGAGAGAGAATCACTGATTGGCTTCCTCCAGCATGCCCCCCACTGGGGATCGAGCCCGCAACCTGGATATATGCCCTGACCAGGAGTTGAACTGTGACCTTCTGGTTCATAGATCGACGCTCAACTGCTGAGCCATGCTGGCTGGGCTCAACTACTATTCTAAAAGATAAACAAGAGTTGCTAAAATAGCTTTGTTAATCTCTTAAGTGCTATTAATCAACCTCCAAACAGTTAAGATGTAATTATGAATATGGTATTATTTTATGCTTCCTAATATTAAATGTTTTAGTGAGAACCTTCTTACTAAAAGGAAACAGCTATTTGAGGTAGGAATCCTGAAATATAGTTTGAAAATAATTAGAAAACCAAGTTGCTAACAATTAAGATATGTTTTAATATCATCTTATTGGCTCACTTAAATGAGCCAAACAGAAAAGATGGAAAACAACCATATTGTGAAGTAGTATTAGGACCCTATTCTCAGATGCAGAATAGTACTACTTAGATATGTCATACTTAAAATAAAAATAAAAAATATTGTTCTAATGACAAAATTTAATTGTTACAAGATTTTACTAAACTGATAAAATGATCTTAAGCCTCTATGATACTCTTGTCAGGAGTTTTTTTTAGAAGTTCTATGTGATATTGGTCTCTGCTTTTCTTTTTTAAGGACTTGTTTGGTTTTATTTATGAAAAAAATCTCACTGCAAATACTTTGAAGAACATTCCACCTTTTTATGAAGAGTATCTGAGGTCCATTGTTTCCATGCTATACTAGCTACATTTCATTTCTTTAAAAAATTATCTAGTTGTTTATGTCTGTTGACTATTTGGTCTCCTGAAGCTAATGAAAACATGCATGGTAATCTTTTGATTATTTAGAAATCATACATCAATCCATTAGATTGCCGAGAATGTGATTTCATCATTTTGAATGCTTTTAAAAATATAACTTTGATTTGTTTTTGTTTTTAAAAATTTAGTAAATGTATCTTTGTTCATCAAAATAGTGTTTTGGTTTGCTGAGAGAGGCATTTTTTAAAAACCTGAATAATTGAATATTTTCATTGGTTAAAGTGAATTCAGAATAGTATTCATTTTGATATTTAATAAAAGCAGAGGTCCTCTGCTTTTATTTACTTCTGCCTTTGTATATTGTTCTCCTGCCTACTTTAAGGATTTTATTAGAAAAGAAAGGTGAGATAAAGGAGTCATTTTAGCTTCTGCCTAGGTATTTTAAAAAGAAGTAAAATTTATTGTCACTCATTTTATATGAAATGGTTGTTTGTTTATTCATTCATTTATTTTTTTTATTTTTAGGATAGTGGAGATTATCCACTTACCATGGCTGGTCCTCAGTGGAAGAAGTTCAAATCCAGTTTTTGTGAATTCATTGGTGTATTAGTACGGCAGTGTCAATATAGTATCATATATGATGAATACATGATGGATACAGTCATTTCACTTCTTACAGGATTGTCTGACTCACAAGTCAGAGCCTTTCGACATACAAGCACCCTGGCAGGTTGGTATTTAGAAATATTTTCTGTATATTTCCCAAGATTAGAGATGAAAATGATTTTCATTAAATATGAAAAAGATTTCCATAAAAAATGAAATAATGGTGACACAAATTAATGAATTTTATTTATAAAGTAACTACTAGGAAGCCACCCACCCCTCCTCCAGCCCTCATGAATCATTGGGAATGGGATCGAATTTCAGTTTAGTTCTGTGAAGGCCTACTATCCTATATAATAAAAGCCTAATATACTAAGTGTCCGGCTGGGCATTCAACCAAAGTGTAATATGCTAATGTTGCTCAACCACTCACTATGTCCTGCACTGACCACCAGGGGGCAGACGCTTCTACCGGTAGCTTGCTGCTGGGGTCCTGCTGATTGGGACTGAGCGAGATGGGCTAGACATGTCCTGGAGCCTTCCGTGGCCCCTCCCCGGCTGGCCAACCTCACACATCCCTCTCTGGCTCTGTGCACCTGATCATGCACCTGTGGTGTCCCTCAGCCTGGCCTGAACCCTCCGCAATCCAGACTGAGGAACCACTCATCCCCCCCCCCCCCAAGTGCACCAGGCTTCTAGCATTAGTATATAATGATTTTCTTGTGGTAAACCTACTTGAATATTATGTATTAGGTAGAGGTGCTATGTATCCTAGCCTTGGTATAGTGGCCTAATTAATGTAGTAGTTGTTCTGTGGGTTCCAGTGTCACAGCTTCCACATCACCCCAGTTGGGCACTTCAGGTGTGCCCCCACCCTGTGGAGTGTACTACATTCTGTAGGTTTGATTCCCAGTCAAGGGCATGGACCTCAGGTGGGGTTCAGTTCCCTGTCCCAGTTGGAGCACGTGCCAGAGGCAACCAGTTGATTTATGTGTCTCTCACATCAGTCAGTTTCTCTCTCTGTCTTCTCTCCCCTCCCCCCTCCTCCTCTCTCCCTCTTTCCCTCTCTCCCTCCACATCTTCCCTCCCTTTCTATATATTAATGGAAAAAATATCCTCTGGTGAGGATTACAAACACACACACACACACACACACACACACACACACACACACTTAAAATATCACTTCATTGAGTAATACTTTTTGTACTTTTGAATTTTCATCTGGATGTTCTTCATAATTTCACTATTGTCTTCATGATATATAAAATATAGTAGAATGAAAGGAAATCAAATACTGGTAAAATTCCTACAGTGCCCAACATTTTTATACAGGTTCTTTCTCTCTT
This sequence comes from Vespertilio murinus, assembly GCA_963924515.1. NCBI lineage: Eukaryota > Metazoa > Chordata > Mammalia > Chiroptera > Vespertilionidae > Vespertilio > Vespertilio murinus. Next base: position 73,063,889 of record OZ004710.1, read on the forward strand.
TGATTACTGAAATAGCTAATTGACTGCTGTATGAACCACAGTTTACTTCAAGGGTGAATCGTGATCTCTGAAAAAGATCATTGGAGGGGATATATAGTCTCCAGACAGATTTTCAAATTTTGAATCCTACTTACATGAACTGTATAATCTGAGGCAAATTTCTTTAAAAAAATATATTTTATTGATTTAACAGAGAGGAAGGGAGAGAGAGAGGTAGAAACATCGATGAGAGTCATCACCAGCTACCTCCTGCAAATCCCCCACCGGGGATATGCCCGCAACCAAGGAACATTCCCTTGACTGGAATCAAACCCAGGACCCTTCAGTCTGCAGGTCAACGCTCTATCCACTGAGCCAAATCCGTTTCGGCTGAGGCAAATTTCTTAATCTCCCTTATTTCCAGTGTTCTCATGAATAAAATGAGAATAATAGTACTTATTTTTGAGGGCTGTTATAGGATTAGGAAATATTCTATGAAAAGTATATAACATAGGTAACCAACTGATATACAGTAAGTATTTAATACTCATTAGCTATTTTGTCATTTGTGGCAGCCGTAGTTTGCTTTCCTTTTAGAAGCAGAACAGCCCACTTTGTTTTTAATTTGTAATTTTTTTTTGGTATCCGAAACTAATAGCAACCTTTTTTTCCCTTTAAAAAATAGCTATGAAGTTGATGACAGCTTTGGTGAATGTGGCATTAAATCTTAGCATTAACATGGACAATACACAAAGACAATATGAGGCAGAACGGAATAAAATGATTGGAAAACGAGCCAATGAGAGGCTAGAACTCCTGCTACAAAAGCGGAAAGAGGTAAATTCATATATTAATATCTGCACTATTAATAGGTAACCAACTTGGTCACCATTAATGACACAGTTTTGCTAGCTGATTAGTTAAAATGTTTTTGAAAGATTTAAATTTGTTGACTATCCATGCCAGCAAAACCTTTTGGGTATATTTTCGTTCTTTGTGGATTAGGGTTAAGAGTTCAGGGCTTCAAGTAAGAATTCCTGGGCATACCGGACAAATTATTTTAAGCCTTAGTATTTCATCTATTCTGTGAAAATATCTCAACTTCCTCCTTCAGCTTGTCAGGATGAAATAAAGTTACACTTCTATTTTTCAGTCTTTCCCTAAATAAATAAAACATTTCAATGTTGTATTTGTGATGTAAATTCCTCCATTGATGATATAATATTTTGCGATCTGATACTGGGGATGTATATTTTTATTTCTAAAGGCAAAGTCTGATGAAACTCAGTAGTGCTGCTGAGTTATAATACTTGCCATAGTAATCCATAAATTACTTGATTTTAACATGGGCGTAGCTATAATATAAAGTTATTTCTGAGATTGTCGGTAACTTTTAAAAATGTCTCAACGCAAGAAAAGCTAAAAAATGTGGTCCGAATTTCCCTGATGCTTAAATACCTCATCACTTTCATATAGTTTGAAATGAAGAACTGACCTTTTTGCCCTTTAATTTAATTAATTTCCTCAGATGATTTATTAGGAAACATACTTTTTGAAATTATGGCCTCATTCTTATACATAAATTTAAGGTTGTGAACACAGAATGAGTGGATTTATTTTTTGAAAATATTTTTTATTGAATTTTAGAGAGAGAGGAAGGGAGAGGGTGAAAGAGAGAACATTGGTGTGAGAATGAAACATTGTTCTGCTGCTTCTTGCACGCCCCCTATCAGGGATCGAGCCTGCAATCCTGGTAACCCGCTCAGTGCACAGAAGGACCCCCAACCAACTGGGCCACTTTGGCCAGGGCCAGGATGAGCGGATGAAATTCTTGTGCAAATATAGGATATTAATACTTCTAGGTTAGGGATAAGTTTTTTTATTGATTTTTTTACAGAGAGGGATAGAGACTTAGAAACATTGATGAGAGAGAAAGGGATAAGTTTTTAAACACATTAAAAACCCACCTGTACCTTTGACTATCTGTACCAATGAATGTAAATTAACATTATTTAGAAATGCAAGATTATATTCATGAAAAGAAAAAAATAATTTTACGAAAACACAGATTTCTTATGAAACCATTTTCTCTTAACTCTGAAACAATTTTCTCTTAACTCTCAAACTCTAAATTAAAAATACATAGTCAACCAAGATTTGAAATGTTTACTTGATTTTTTTTCAGGTGAGCCTTCTTTCCCTCAAAAGAATTTAGCAGGGAGACAACTTTATTTTTTTTACAAGTTGTCTTATTCAAATCCCTTTTATTTTTTGAACAGATACTAGTTAATATGACTCTTCTTATTCAGAATATAAAGAGGATAATCAAATATTGTTAATATTTTATATGAACATACATATTATTTAATAGATAATATGTATTATTATAAACTTAACAGATTTCATTATATACCCTTATACAATGGAAATTTGTAAGCATTAGAAAAATTAATCTACCAGCCAAACATTAAAAAAGCCAAGTTAAATATTCCAGCTATCAAGGGACTTTACCTGATATATAACAGGTGTTAATTTTTCTGTGCTTACTGTTATCTAGTGAAATTAAAATTTAGATGTAACCACTAAACTACTGGAGAATCCTGCCTTTGTAATTTAACAAATTTTAGATGTTCTTTTGGTTGTCTTCCGTTACTTATGAAAAGAAATCTTTTTTTTCAGCTTCAAGAAAATCAGGATGAAATAGAAAATATGATGAATGCAATATTTAAGGGAGTGTTTGTACATAGATACCGGTAAGTCATGATAGTTTTTTTCTATGTAATTCTTAACTCTATTCAAGTTTAGAAGTGGTTTAGCCAGTATAAGTTAGTGGAAAGAATGTTGGTGAAAGTCAAAGTTAGAATCTAAGCTCTTCCATGAAATGAGACACACTCAAGGCAAATTATTTAACTGCTTTGAACTTGATGTTTTCTGTCTGAAAAATGAGTTAGTGTTGTTCTTGACTTCTAGCTGCCCAGCAAATGGAAGCTACTACTATTATTTATTAGGAGTTAGCATATAGAATATTTCATTGCTTTTGGATGTATTATGCTAATAGAGCTTATACACACTGACTCCCGACTCTCTTCATTTGAGTATCAGTGGGAAAATTTGGATAGATGTGTGATGTTTTCTTTTGCTATTTTGAATGAATAGAGGAAAGAAGTAGGTAATCTTACCACCGTTTCTGTTGTAACCTATTCTTTAAATATTGGTGGCATTCTTATTCAACTTTTTTCTCATTTCCTCAACTTCACAGTTATTTAATCAGGTTAATACTTCCTTTGTAATGTCTCTTTGTCCATTCTTTTTATTTCTTATTGTCATAGTTATCTTTGTCCATTTCCTCATCATTCTCATGCCTTGAGATTTTTAAAGTGTTCTTAAAATGTTCTTTTGTTGCATTGTTTTTCTGTTAAAATGCCTTCAATGACTCACCAGTACCTAGAGGATAAATTAAAATAATTTAGTTTGACATTCAAATCAAAATTGAGGTTGGCCTCATTGTTATGTGTAACTAATTCTCGCCTGGAAAATTATGCTCTAAGCAGACTATTGTGCCTGCTCTGCTGTCTTCTGAACACACCATGCCCATCAGATGTGAGCAAAAGTCTGTGTTATGGCATGGCGTAAAAGGTGGGGATCCATTTTATTTGTAGTTCTATTTAAGTTTATTTATGTGGTGAAAATTATGTTTTTGCCAACTAAATTGTAACCTCATTGGCTGTCTTCCTACATGCCCCAAAATGGTGATTGAGCCCGCAACCCAGGCTGTGCCCTGACCGGAATTGAACCATGACCTCCTGATTCAACCACTGAGCCATGCTGGCTGGGCCAGTTATACTTTTAAATCACCAATAATACTTTATATAGTAATATATTCATAGTAGGTTTGAATTATTTGGCATCTCTTAAATCAAAAGTTGTGTGGTATAGTGGCACTAATATGCACAATGTTTCCTTCCTTCCTTTAGCGATGCAATAGCTGAAATCCGAGCTATTTGTATTGAAGAAATTGGCATTTGGATGAAAATGTATAGTGATGCTTTTCTTAATGACAGTTATTTAAAATATGTTGGTTGGACTATGCATGATAAGGTAAGGTATGCCCCACACACTATGTCTACCTACAGGTGTCATTGTATACAGTTCTCATTCAAAAAGAGTTATATTAATGTAGGTATATCTGGGACTCCGTTCCTATAGTTCTTTCTCCTATATTCTGTTCTGAATGCTCCAAGAAATAATCATCTCTGTCACATAAATTCCTGTAAAGTTTTGAATCATGGCCACTGATTTAGCCTTTAATCTTGAATTATTTTTTATACTGAAACATTAGGATCATGTAGGTGGGGGTAGTGAGGCATTTCTTAGAGTACTGGAAAGAGTCCTTAATTTGGTTTTTAGTATGTGAGTACTATATTTTAAAAAATTTCTCTAGATAAATATGCATCTTAGATTGTGAGTTAAAACTTGACTTCTGACCTTTTTTATTAATCTGCCTTTCTCTGAAGCTGCCTTTTCGTTGGTCTTGAAGTTCCTTATATTTATCTTACAAATGTTATTTTCTGTAAATGGTAACCCAAAGGTATTTAGTCATATATATATATATATATATATATATATATATATATATATATATATAGATTCATATTTTTGCATTATCAAAGGTGAGTTTTTGAAGAAATGCTACTGTATAGAACATTTAAAAATTTTAAGTAGGAAATAGAGTGTATGTATTGACTATTCCGGTTGAAAACATACCAGCTTTTTAATGCATTTTCCTCTTGTTTCTTTAGCAAGGTGAAGTAAGACTCAAATGTCTCACTGCTCTACAAGGGCTTTATTACAACAAAGAGCTTAATTCCAAACTGGAGCTTTTTACCAGTCGGTTCAAGGTTAGTAATACTTGTATTAAGAATTTAAAAATTACCTATCATTTGAAAAAAATATATATATATATTTTTGCTTTCCCTTTAAAAATGTTTTGGTTTTTTTTTTTGTCCTTAGGATAGAATTGTGTCTATGACCCTTGACAAAGAATACGATGTGGCAGTACAAGCAATAAAATTACTTACTCTTGTTTTACAGTAAGTATGAATTTATTGCATATTACTGATGTCCAGATATTTAAATAATACATTAGAGAATTTGGTTTCATTTATTTAGATCTAAATTTTAGTCACTTTTAAGTCATTGTATTTTTTTTAAATTAAGGTATTACATATTTATCCTTTTCCCCCTATTGTCCCCTCCAACCCGCTCCTGTCCATGCCGTCAGCCCCTTGGTGTCTATGTCCATTGGTTAGGCTTGTATGCATGCATACATGTCCTTTGGTTGACCTCTACCCTTTACCCCCACTCTCGCCTACCTTCCCTCTGAGGTTTGAGCATCTGATCGATGCTTCTCTGTCTCTGTTTTTGTTCATCAGTTTATATTGTTCATTATAACCCACAAATCAGTGAGATCATGTTATATCTATCTATCTATCTATATATTTTTTAATAAATCTTTATTGGTCAGATTATTACAATTGCGCCCCCCCACCCACCCACCCATAGATCCCCTCCAACCGGTCCCCATTCCACCCTCGGCCCTTACCCCCCTCCCCCCCGCCCCCCCCCATATCCATAGGTATATGATTTTTGTCCAATCTCTTCCCGTACCTCCCACATAGACACCCCTTTCCCCCTGAGAATTATCAATCCCCTCCCATTCTATGCCCCTGATTCTATTATATTCACCAGTTTATTCTGCTCCTCAGATTTTTAATTCATTTGACTTTTAGATTCACTTGTTGATAGATAAGTATTTGTTGTTCATAATTTTTATCTTTACCTTTTTCTTCTTTTTCCTCTTTTTAAAGAACACCTTTTAGCATTTCATATAATACTGGTTTGGTGTTGATGAACTCCTTTAGCTTTTTCTGATATGTGAAGCTTTTTATCTGCCTTTCAATTCTGAATGATAATTTTCCTGGGCAGAGTAATCTTGGTTGTAGGTTCTTGCTATTCATCGGTTTGAATATTTCTTGCCACTCCCATCTGGCCTGCATGGCTTCTGTAGAGAAACCATCTGATAGTCGTATGGGTGTAACCTTGTAGGTTACGAACTGTTTTTCTCTTGCTGCTTGTAAGATTCTCTCTTTGTCTTTTGCTCTTGGCATTTTAATTATGACGTGTCTTGGTATGATCCTCTTTGGATTCCTTTTGTTTGGGGTTCTTTGTGTTTCCTGGACTTGTAAGTCTATTTCTTTCACCATGTGGGGGAAGTTTTCTGTCATTATTTCTTCAAATAGGTTTTCAGTGTCTTGCTCTCACTCTTCTTCTGGCACCCCCATAATTCTGATGTTGGTGTGCTTGAAGGTGTCCCAGAGGCTCCTTACACTATCTTCAACTTTCTGGATTTTGTTCTCTTCTTGCTTTTCCGGAAGAGTGTCCTTTGCCTCTGTGTATTCCAAATCTTTGACTTGATTCTTGCGTTCTTCTAGTCTGCTCTTGGGTCTCTGTATAATATTCTTTTTTTAATTTCAGTCAGTGTATGTTTAATTTCTACTTGGTCCTTTTTCATATCCTTGAGTGTCTCTTTAAATTTATCTGCCTTTTCTAGGAAATTCTTGAAAAACTTTATAACCATGGTTTTGAATTCTACATCCCTCCTCCATTTCTTTCGTTTGAGACCTATTTCCTTTTCTTGGCATTTTTGCTGCTTCCCTGAGTTGGTAGGGTAGCTTTCTGGGCCTGGGTGTCCTATATGGTTCAATGGGTCAGTGTCCCAGTTGCCTGATGTGGACACTCTTGGTGTACCCCTTTGTGGACTGTGTGCACACACTTGTTGTAGTTAAGTCTTGATTGTTGTTGGTGTCACTGAGAGAAATTGACCTCCAGGCCAATTGGCTGTGAGGACCCACTGTGTCTGTAATGGAAGAACTGCTGTGCTGGAGATACGTTTATGGGGGAGGACTTGTTCCAGTAGGGCTTTGGTCCTCACTGAGTCTGTCTCTTGAATGTGTCCCTTATGAGAGTAGTTGAAATCTGGTGTCGTCTCACATCGACCACTAGATACACTAGTTTCCGGATCTCCAATGGGGTGCAGTTCAGCTACTGTTTGAGGCCACCCAGCAGAAGCTACTGCCAGAACTACAGTTTTCTTCTCTTTGCTTGGGATTTGGCGGTTTTGGAGCTGGAGCTGCAGTTTATTTCGTTAAGCTACCACAATATAGGCCATTTATATATAAAAGCAGCTGTGTGGAGCTTGGGTGGGTTTGTAGAATGTGTGGGGCGGGGCCGGGGCTCTGGGTGGGGCCAGGCCTCATCTTGGGGTGGGATCTCAGGACATCACTAGGCTGGGGCATGGCAAACAGAGATGGCTGCTGTCAGCAGTCTCTCCTTTTCCAAATTTCTAAGTCCCCGCATCCCTGCCCTCCAGCACAGTAAATGATTGCTGTGCACACCTCTGCAAAAAAGTCACCCTCACTTTTGGACCCGATGGCCGACAGACCAGCTTCTCCCTGTAGGCGTCTGGGTCCCCCACGTGACCCCAGAAACTGGATTTCAAAGTGATTGGGAGCTTGTTTCCCTTTGGATTGAAAAAAAGCCACACACCCAGTCGCCCACCACAGGCCCGATTCGCGTGCCTCCATACCTTGGCTTTTCAGATTTCAGCGCTTGTGCTCCTTTCTCTTTCCACCAGCCTTCCCTTGGTTCTGGGTGATAGACGTTTTGTCTTTTAGTTGTAGTTTTGAAATTGTGCAATGCAGCAGATTAGTTGTTTACCTACGCCGCCATATTGGTTTTTTTCTCATGTGATATTTATTATTTAACTTAGCATAATGCTCTCCAGCTCCATCCATGTTGTTAAATCATTGTATTTTACAGGCACAAGTTAAATTTTCCCATGTAAACTTGAGAAAATAGGAAAATGAAACTATGGAACTAGAATTCATGTGGTCTCATTCTTTTGGTCCATTTTCTTTCCATTTTAGTGTATTAGATGCTCTTAAACACCTGCGTTTAATAAATGTTCTTATTGTATTTTATTACACTTTCAGAAATTAGTATTTAATGAAACTAAACTTCTCTTTAAATAATCTGAATTTAAACATACTATGTTATAATGTAATAGTGATGCAAAAAATTTTCTCTTTTAAAAATTAAAAAAAAAATTGTGGTAATTCTGTATCATAAAAGGCTAATATGCAAACTGACCAAATGACAGAACAACCTGTTGCTATGATGCACACTGATCACCAGGAGGCAGACACGCAATGCAGGAGCTGCCCCCTGGTGGTCAATGCGCTCCTGGAGGGGGAGCTCTGCTCAGCCCAAAGCTGGGCTTAAGGCTGGCGAGTACAGCAGCCATTGTGGGAGCCTCTCTTGCCTCTGTGCAGTGTTAAGGATGTCCAAGAAGCGCAAGCCGTGCTGAGGGGATACTCCCTCCCCCCAAATGCACCAATTTTGTGCACCAAGTCTCTAGTGTGTATATAACAGAATTTATCAATTTAAGTGTTCAGGTCAGGTCGGTGGCACAATGTACATTCACATTGTGCAGCCATTACCATTATCCATCTGCAGAACACCTTCATCCCTTTATGTTGAAACTCTATACCCATTAAATACTAACTCTTCCTTTTTCATGACCCACCAATCCCTAGTGACCACTGTTCTACTTTCTATCTTTATGAATTTGACTATTTTGGGTACCTCATATAAGTGGAATCATACAATATTAGTCCTTTTGTATCCAGCTTATTCACTTCAGCATATTGTCTTTAGTGTTGTTCATATTGTAGTACATAAAAGAATTTGATTCCTTTTTAAAAAAAAATATATTTTATTGATATTTTACAGAGATGAAGGGAGAGAGATAGAGAGCTAGAAACATCGATGAGAGAGAAACATCGACCAGCTGCCTCTTGCACACCCCCTACTGGGGATGTGCCCGCAACCAAGGTACATGCCCTTGACCGAACTCGAACCCGGGACCTTTCAGTCCGCAGACCGACGCTCTACCGCTGAGCCAAACCGGTTTCGGCAGAATTTGATTCCTTTTTGAGGCTCAATAATATTCCATTGCATGTTGATACCACACTAGAGGGCCGGTGCATGTTCAGGGCTGGGGAGGGACATGAGTTTGGCCAGCCGGGAGGAACCGCAGGAGGGCTCCAGGGCATGTCTGGAGGCCATCTCGTCTGTCCCAATCTGCTGAACCCCAGCAGCAAGTTAACTTACTGCTCGGAGTGTCAACCAGTGCATGTCATAGCAACTGGTTGACCCATCAACTGTTTATCCCCTGGTGGTCTGTGCATGTCATAGCGACTGGTCTATTGGTCCGTTGTCTGTTCCCTGGTGGTCAGTGCATGTCATAGCGAGCGGTTGAGTGACCTTAGCATATCATTAGCTTATTACACTTTTGATTGGTTAAATGGACGACTGGACAGTTAGCATATTAGGCTTTTATTATATAGAATTTTATTTATGCATTCATCTGTCAGTGGACATTTAAGTTTTCAAAATGATCCAAATAACTGTAAAATGGTCCTTTTTTATTATAGCATATTAATTATGGCATTCATCATGTAATAATAGCCAGTGAAATTCGGTAAAACAAATGAGAGATGACCAATATGATTTTAAATCATATTGTAAAACCATGGTGATTTTAAAATTTTAGTACTGGTGAATATGCAAAGAGATCATTGACATAGAATAAAGAAGAGTATAGAGACAAATGCCATGAACCCAGGAACCTAGTATAGGTTGAGGATTGAATTTTCTATAAAAAACAAACCAATAAAAGAAATGGTTTTGTGACAACTAGGTTATATTTAGGGGGACAATTAAATTAGATATCTATTTAATTTCTTATACAAAAATAATTTCCAGATGGCTGAAAAGTTTAAATTCAAATAAGTGAAACCACTAAAGTACTGGATGAGAATTTGGAAATATTGTTTTATATTTAAAATGACTGAGCAATATCTTTCTGAGCATGACATAAAACAAAAGGAAATGTTTGGATAAAAATAATCACTCAATTAACTATATTTAAATCTAATACATAAAGTACCATAAACCCACAAAACTAATTGCAGATTCGGCAAAATTATTGTATAATAGGAATCATTTTCAATTTATAATAATAAAAGCTAATTAGACCGGATATCCTTCCAGACAACCTTCCGGACAAAAGCTGGGGCTGTGAGGGAAGCCCGGGACCCGGGTGCCAAAGCAAAGCCCATGCTGGCAGCCAGGGGAAGAAAGTCCTACTCTTGGATGAATTTTGTACATCAAGCCTCTAGTAAATCAATAAAAAGAGCAGAAACCTAATAGGAAAACAGTTAAAAGCCAGTAACCAGATCATTGATAGAAAATAAAATAAAAATTTAAACATATAAACTGAAACTGGTTTGGCTCAATGGATAGAGTGTCGGCCTGCGGACTGAAAGGTCCTGAGTTATTAACTAAGCTCTTAGCGTTCCACTATTCAACTTTACTTTCTACATTAGTTTATATTATTTTCATTTTCCTTTAACGTCCTTGTTTTACATTATTCTCTTTAATATGTCTTCACTTTCGTTATTGATTGGACTTTTACCTCTCATTGATTTTAGATGTTCACAAAATACTCAGCTCTTTTGTCATGCAAGCTTTTACTGATAGATGACAGTCAAATAAAGTTGATGTCTTCTTTTTAATTTTTCTTAACACAGTGAAAGTATGAGCATGGATTTTTGTACTCACTATGCTTAAAATTATACCACTACTAAAAAGACTGCTACTGTTTATTTTTTTAGGAGTAGTGAAGAAGTTCTTACTGCAGAAGATTGTGAAAATGTCTATCATCTGGTGTATTCAGCTCACCGGCCAGTAGCAGTGGCAGCTGGAGAATTTCTCTACAAAAAGTAAATCTGTTTTTCTGTTATTATTTCCTTTAAAAGTTTCAATCTCCCTTCTCCAATTCCTTTAATTTATTTATGTTAGATCTTTAAAGGAGAATTGTACCCATTTCTTTTTATGGATATGCTTAAAAATGTACCTAACTGTATCACAATGTTAAGACCTTTTCCTAATTTTTTACTCTGATGTCAGTTTTCTTAAAAAAAATGCTTAATTTTGGGGTGAAATATTTATTTAAAAGAGTATATGATGTAAAACATTTACACTGCAATTTTCTATTTATTACTATCCAGTGTTCTCTCTTTTTTATTTATAAAGATAAACAACCACTATATCCATAGAGAGAGGCCACTAAGTTCAGACTTTGGGAAAAATTATATAAGAAGGATAGAAGGGAAATGCATGTTCAGTTTAAGAATATTTATCATAGATTTATATGCATAAATAGTATAAGTTAGTTATTGTCTTTTATAAAAGAAAATGGTAGCATAAAAGCAAGATTTATAAAAATAATTCATAATTATGAAGTTAAGATTGCTGGGGAGTACCATCAAGTGTGAAATTATGTACTTTAGTATAATGTTGTACAGTATTCACCTAACTACCTTCCAATTACTCCTTTGTTAGGTGCTTATATATGGAATCCAATTTTTTTAAATTAGGAAATACACTGTTGTTTTTTTTTTGTTTGTTTGTTTTAAAAGTAAATATTTTGCATTGGTTTGCAGGCTCTTCAGTCGTAGAGATCCAGAGGAGGATGGAGTCATGAAAAGAAGGGGACGACAAGGTCCAAATGCCAACCTTGTTAAGACCTTGGTATTTTTCTTCCTGGAAAGTGAGGTTAGTTGATACTCATTTTTAACTTATGCCAATTTTTTAAGGTTATTCTTTTTATGTTCATGCAGGTTGTTGGTCTGTATATTTTTTTATTTATAATGTTTTTGACAGGTTTATATATCAGTAATGTTGATCCTCAAATCAATTGGGAATCTTTAGGGTTATTTAAACTTTACTCTATAAAGAGAAATATTTGCTTATATATTGAATTATTAAGTATACATATATTTTGTTTTATGTAACCATAATCACTCTGATTCAGTTAAAGTGTGTAGTATATGTGTGTGTGTGTGTGTGTGTGTGTGTGTGTGTGTGTGTGTAAGTAAAAGGCTGAGTGTCCATTCGTCTGAGCTATGATGCTCACTGACCACCAGAGGCCAGCCGCTCAATGCTGGAGCTGCCATGATGCACACTGGCCATCTATACTAATAAAAGGGGTAATATGCTAATTATACCGGATGCCCTTTTGGACAAAGCCATGATGGCGGGGGCTGAGGTAGAGGTGGTTGGGGGTAAATCAGGACAGCAGGGGAGGGCAGTTAGAGGCGATCAGGCAGGCAGGAGAGCTGTTAGGGGCAACCAGGCTGTCAGGGGAGTGGTCAGCGATGATCAAGCACACAGGCAGAGTGGTTAGGGGTGATCAGGCAGGCAGGCAGGTCAGCGGTTAGGAGCCAGTGGTCCTTTATTGGAAAGGGCCTAGGCTGGGCTAAGGGGACACCCCCCCACACACACACACACACCTGCACGAGTTTCATGCACAGAGCCTCTAGTTTAAAAATAAAGGGCACCACAGAACTGGCGCTGACAAACCCAACACTCAGCTTTCCCCAAGAGGGACATAGCCCCTGCCACCACCCCAGAGCGATACCCTGCTAATGCTGGCAAGACCCCATGATGGAAAATGTGGTCCACAGCACAGCCAGCCCAGAAAAGGTTGCTGTGGATGCCGGATAATGACATCACATAGCAACGCCTGGCTTCCTCTCCCTAATTACTAGCCTCCTTGCAGTTTCTTCAGCTCAGGAACCTGACTTGCTTTATAGCCATGTGCAAACATTTTATACTTTCACCAAATGTTTGTGAAGCGTTTTCCCATGCCTCATCTCATTTGATCCTCACAGAAGTCCTAGAGTAGGTAGAATCTTTTTTTTTTTTTTATTAGCCAGAAAACAGAGATTTAGAAACTTAATCGGACTGAATAGAAGAAATGGTAGAACTTGAAAATGACAAGGTTTTCTCACTGTTCAGAATACACTGAGTGGCCAGATCATTATGATTTCTGAACACGGCTGCATTTAAAGATTTTACCCTTTTTTTCCCCTGTGTGATCTACAATAATAATCATCTTCATGTTGATATTTACTGCTGTGTTGCTGACAGTTACCTGAAAGAGATATTGGGGTGCTTCACTTGGCTGGAAAAAGTTTAGCTAATTAAGAAAGCAGATCTAATTAAGCAAGTTTATATATATATATATATATATATATATATAGCGAAGTTTATTCATGCATGCATGATACATATAAAGCTCTCGCTGGCGTCAATTACATGTATGTGTTTTGATCTGTCATTGTTGGTCATGAATTTGGTTGACACTATTATAGAGAAAAGGTGAATAGCAATATTAAAATATTTCTTCTAATTTCCTTTCAGTGTGCATGAATCTGTGCACTGAGGCACTAGTATTTTATAATTGAGAACAGTTAACTCACACAATATTAATTCCAATTAGGCTATCAATATGTATGCATATAATATTTTCAAAAACAATTTTCATGTTAATGATTATTATGAGAAATGTTTAATGCTACTACCTAGCAAGGTTTTCTTATACACAAGCTAAGGCAACTTTTCTCTGTTCTTTGTTCCATCTGAACTCAAAAGTTGATTGCTGTTTCTTTTGTACATGGTGTCCACAAAGTTTCCTTTTTTTTTTGAGTTTAGGCTAGTATGCTATTTGTTTAAGAGTACCTTGCTCTTTTTTAATTAGTTACATGAGCATGCAGCATACCTTGTGGATAGCATGTGGGACTGTGCTACTGAGCTGCTGAAAGACTGGGAATGTATGAATAGCTTGTTGCTGGAGGAGCCACTTAGTGGAGAGGAAGGTAAGGATGTTTAATTATGATATTTTTATTGTCCAGACAGTTTTGAAAATAGGTTTTACTTATTCCATTTATAAAATAATTGAGTGAAAACCTTACTTTGTGAATAATTCTGTTTTCATACACATTAATTTTATGCTATATAGACAGATGTATTTGCCATCAACATTCTTGAATTATTTTTGTTCTGTGTACATATCTTTGCTCAAATTGTGAACCAGTGTTATACAGATTTATAATTTTTAGGAGGGTTTAACTTTTTGATTATTTTTCGTGGTACATTAATGATATTTTCTTTATATATTTGGTCTATCACTAGCAGAAGGAGCTCTTATGTAATAATTATAAGTGTCATTTAGGTAAAATAAATAGATTAACTCTGATTTTTTTTTTCCCCCAGCACTGACAGACAGACAAGAGAGTGCTCTGATTGAAATAATGCTTTGTACCATCAGACAAGCTGCTGAATGTCATCCTCCTGTGGGAAGAGGGACAGGAAAAAGGGTATGCCAATACATTTTTAGTATTCTAAACTATGTCTTTCTTTCCCTCCCAATATCATTTGTAGTCACATTTGTAATTATAGAATCAAAATTTAAAATCTTATATTTTATTATTCAGATGATCTTTGCTTATGAATATATGTTAGAAGTAAATTTTACAACATTCGCAATTTGGGAATTTTCTCTCATAAGATACTTTGTTGGTTACTGCAGAGATACAGTGATTGACAGGTCTTGCCTTTAGGACTGAATATAATGCACTGTTTTAGAATGGTGTTTGTCTTTCCTGGTTTATTTTTATATTTGCTTTACATTTTTCTATTGATTGATGAGAGAAAGAGAGAGAGACCGATTTGTTGTCCCTCTCGTTTATTGATTGGCTGATTCTTTTATGTGCCCTGACTGGAGGGGGGGGCCGAGGGGGGGATCGAACCTACAATTTTGGCATATTGGGATGACACTCTAACCACCTTAGTTACTTTGCCAAAGGCTTTAGATTTGCTTTTAATGAATAAAACATAATTATTCATTAATGGGGAAATTCCTCCTCTGGCTGTGTGGCTTAGTTGGTTTTGCATTGTCTCATGTACCAATGGGGTTTGATTCCCCATCAGGACACTTGCCTGAGTTGTGGGCTCTGTCCCCAGTGGGGGGCCATTCAGGAGGCAGCTGTTGGTTGTCTGGCTCTCACATCCATGTTTCTCTCTTCCCTTCTTTTCTCTCTAAAAATGAATTCTAAAGAAAAATAAATAACAAATCAATTCTAAAATATATTTAAAATGGGAAAATTCCTGTTTCCTGGGATTAGATTTAAATGTATCATTGCAAAGTTCACATATATTTGTATTGTAGATCAACAATTACATAGGCTTTCAAGCTTTTATGATTGTGAAGCACAAAAATACAATTTTATATTATGACCTAGTACATATCTATATGTTTTTGTGTGTAACTAAAAGAAAGTTCATCAAGTAATGAAACTCAGAGTATGTGATGCATTCTATTTTCTTTCCTTTCTGTTTTTTAATTACTGGTGGTGACTTTTGTTTTAAACACTTAATTCTTGCTTTTATTGAATTGAAACAAACATAATCCAACAGTCCAAAAAAGCAATGACAAGGTTTTAATGATGCCTAGTCCAATTTTCAGGACCCTGTTTTTTTACCCTAGAACTATCTACTTTTTTACACGGTCTCTTTTTGAATACACTTCTGTATTTCCATGCTTATTCTACTCTCTCAACAACAGTAATGATTAACTTTCTATCATGATAGATTGTCATTTACCTCTGAAATCTACCCCTTCCCATTCCCACCCAAATCACCAACTTTGGTTAAAATAATAACATATTATTACTATATAAATATTGTTCTCTGATAGCTGCTAGTCTGGTAGTGACTTATAATGTTGAATTCATAACCCATGGTTCATGGCCTGCTCTTTAGAGTATGATGAAATGCTATTCAATCCTATTATTATGTAAGCTCCTATACTATATTTCCTGTTCCTAACAGCTGCTTCTTGGTTAATCTAATTGAGTATTGATTTTGCCTCTAGAACTATTCAAAGTTGGGTTTTTTTAATGTGTGTGGTTGTTTTAGGTGGTGTGTATATATATATATATATATATATATATATATATATATATATATAGTAATTTTTTTATCCATCATTTAAAATGTACTTTTATTATTTATTTTGTTTATCTTAATCTAGAGAGTACCTAATGGTGTTAGTGGCTTAGTACTTACAAGTGTTATGTTACCTTTTAGGTGCTGACAGCGAAGGAGAAAAAGACCCAGTTGGATGACAGGACAAAAATCACTGAACTTTTTGCTGTGGCCCTTCCTCAGTTATTAGCTAAAGTAAGTTTATGTCAATATCAGAATGTTACTAAGCAATAACAGATCTTGTTTGGAAATGTCACACAGAATTTTATTGTAATATTTACCATTATTATGATGTTTTTAATTCTTTTTTAAATTTCAAAGTATTCTGTAGATGCAGAAAAGGTGACTAACTTGTTGCAGTTGCCTCAATACTTTGACTTGGAAATATATACCACTGGACGATTAGAAAAGGTATGCTGTTTTCTGTGTATTAAAACACCTTGGAAAGGTATTAGTTTAGTTAATCCCATCACATTGTTTGAAACTATTTTTAAAATATATATATTTATAACTTCTAATATGTAAGGAAACATAGCTTACATATCTTCTATATTTTATTAAATTGGATTTAGAGAATGGCACTAATGAGGCTTCCCCTTGATTCATATGCACAACCATACTCTTATTCCTAGCCATTATGTGATTATCAATGATTATTTACAGAGATTGAGGGTGGGTAATAGGACAATAACAATTACAAAAAGAAAGTAGCTAATATCCATCAAAATTCTTACTTTCCAGGAACTGTTGTAAGTTATTTATGTGTTAAAATTCGCATCAGAGCCCTATGAAATGGTGATATTATTCCTCTTAATGTTAAGGAAATAAGTATGGGTGGATCAGTGCTTATTTACCATGACTAGAAAAACACCACAAAATGTTTGTCCTACTTGTAGAGTTACTTCATTTTAAGCTTTTTACCATCATGGTATACTTACTTTGTGCCTACAATGTATACATTCATTTTAATAGAAAAAAACCAACAACAAAACTTTGATTTTGCAGCATTTGGATGCCTTATTACGACAGATCCGGAATATTGTAGAGAAGCACACAGATACAGATGTTTTGGAAGCATGTTCTAAAACTTATCATGCTCTCTGTAACGAAGAGTTTACAATCTTCAACAGAGTAGATATTTCAAGAAGTCAACTGATAGACGAGTTGGCGGATAAATTTAACCGGCTCCTTGAAGATTTTCTGCAAGAGGTATGCATTACAAGTATTTTGTCATTTGGGCCTCCCCCTTCAGTAACTGAATTATTCACCTGTCCTGGTGATAGTACCTAGCAGTATGTTGAAAAGATGTTCATACTTTTTGTTCTATGATTCATCATGCTATTACTCCTCCACCAACATAGGAAGGTGGTAACAAATCTGTGAGTTGGGGGAAGGTGAACGCAAAACTAACATCTTTTTAAAAAATTATTTTATTTTAAATAAATGGTCTGGAAAGTTGCCAGGGTTTAGTTGATTATGAGGCTATTATGGAACAGGGTGTTAATGAAACAGTAAAGTAGAGATAGCCTCTGGACATGCAGTCTCAAAAGTAGGGTATTTTCAGTCTTTGATATCATAAAACTTTGAGGAACTGCTGTTATACCCACTGTTGAATTTTGGGTTTTGGATGTTCTAACTATTGTACTTCTAAAGAGGCTTACAGCATACCACTCAACCACCCTTGTATTTTTATTGTGATTTTTATCATCTCTGGAAATATATTTAATAATCTAATGGATTTGCAATAAAAATTTATACTTCTCAAATTAATGCATTTAAGCCTTTTCAGCATCACTTTTATCATTAATGCTACAAAAATCATAGGGACTTGTGTAATTTTCAGGTTTCTTGTTTTAGAATTCTTTAACGTTCTTTTGTTTATGTGTAATGTTGCATGCTTACTAATTTTTGCTTAATTGGCAGTTTGTTAAAATATTTTGGTGTACAATGATCACATTAGTTAAAAATTTTAATGGCTATATTTTTCCCTGGGTATGATTGTTATTAGGACAAGATAATTTAAAATCAACCAGTATTTTGTTAATTAAGTTTAATTACTTTGTAGAAGAATTAAAGTTTAAAAACAACTAAGCATGTTTTTTTTTGAGAGACCCAGGGTTTGATGCAGTAAGTTGGATAGTATTTAACAAACTTTATAAGTTTCATGTATTAAGACTCGTGCAATTTTCAAAAACTTAAGTCACTCTAAATTGTAAAGTTGATATCCAGAAAGGACTATCATGCCTAGTCCTCACTCAGAGCTTTTTTTCCAAATTAATTGTGATTGGTCTGATAATCTTTCTTGAATGCTCTATTTCTTTTGTGGAGGTTTTGTCCTTTAGTTGTTAACTTGATCTTTTGCTTGTCTTCCAATATACTTTTCTTTATTGTCCTTATGTATTTGTTATTGTGAAAGAGCAGATGTCTCCATAGTTTTGTGTCTAGGTTACATGAAGGAAAAAGTGAGACTGTCACTGTCCTTTTCTCTCTTGGGTATAATGTACTTGTGATAACAACTGTGTTACCTCATGCCAGCCATATTGCTTTAAATTTAAGATTTAGGTATTGACTGGCACACTTAATATGTGGTTTTTATTAGTTTATTCTTTCTTTTCAAGGTAGTGTCGCCAATGTGATAGCCTGAAGTATTTTACTTTGGCGGTTATTAATGTTTAATATTGTATAATTAATATTCATAGGGTGAAGAACCTGATGAAGATGATGCATACCAGGTATTGTCAACATTGAAGAGAATCACTGCTTTTCATAAGTAAGTTTAATCTTAAAGTTTCTGCTTTCTTAAAATTGTAGCAAAACCAGCTTGCATATTTTGAGGTTATAAAGCTATCAAGTTCATTGCCAAGTTTCTTGTACTTTTTTGGAGAAAGTATTTAAATTGGATAATCACTGAAAAATTATGAACTAACATACTTGTAAAAAAATAACACATTTTTGCTGTTGTGGTGCATCCAAAAAGTTTGATATATTTTAACAACATTTTGTTAACACTCAATTCCAAAACAAATGTGATTAAGCTTAAATTTTTAATGTAACTTAATTCTTTTTTTACAGTGCTCATGACCTTTCAAAGTGGGATTTGTTTGCTTGTAATTACAAACTATTGAAAACCGGGATTGAAAATGGAGACATGCCTGAGCAGGTTGTTATTATTTACAAGTTTTATACTTAACTTTGAGAATGAAGAATTGTAACTTTAATTTTAACTTTATTTTCTTGGTTCTTTTTACAGATCGTTATTCATGCGCTGCAATGTACTCACTATGTAATCCTTTGGCAGCTTGCAAAGATAACTGAAAGCAGCTCGACAAAGGTTGGTGGAGTTTTTATAATGTAATTAACTGATTTCATCAAGCTTATGCATTTAATAGGACCAATTTATTTTGGTAAAGTCTTGCTTCTGAGCTGTTTAGGCATGTATACTTTAAAAAATCTTATTTATAGTTTGATATCTATTGATTTGAAAACTTGTTTTGCTTTAGAGTATGATTTATAATTAAATATTGTTCACATTTGAAGGTGGCCCAACTTATGGGTTTCCATATTACCCTCAAAAGTATTGAGTACTTTTTTGAGAAACAAAAATTTTGTAAACGATGACCAAGAATCTTTGAAACAAGCAGATGCACCTGTTAGATTACATAAATGGATGATAACAAGCCAGTTGCTTTGGTATTGTTTTAAGGTCATCTCAGAATCTCTCTGTTCCAAATTGATAAATCACTTTCTGGTTGAGTGTGATGTTCAAGTTACTATGTCTTGTAGAACTTTCAAAAATTTTATCCGTAATGATAATACTGTTTTCATTTGTAAATTGTTTGCTTGAAACATTATACAGCCCTAGCTGGTTTGGCTCAGTCGGCCTAAGGATAGAAGGGTCCTGGGTTTGATTCCAGTAAAGGGCACATGCCTGTGTTATGGGCACGATCCCCATTAGGGGGAAGTGCATGAGGCAGCCAATCAATGATTCTCTCTCATCATTGATATATTTCCATCTCTCTCTCTCTCCCTCTCCCTTCCTCTCTGAAATCAATAAAAAAATATTTTTTTTAAAAAAGAAAAACATTGTACTTATTCAAAGCAGAAGATGTTTTCTTAAATATTATATGTGCACATTTTTATAAAATTAAGTAGTATCTGGAAGTTATAGAATTAGTTTGTTCATAGGTATTTTCCTCAAAGGAATTCTCTCTCAAAAAACAAAAGATCTAATTGGCTTTATTGAACAATAAATGAATTGGGCAGTATCCCATCTAATAAATAGAAAGGTGCTCTCAGGAATTCTCTTGATAATAAGTTTGTTTTGCATAGAAACCACAGATAATTTTAAATGCTTACAATTTTTCTGAGCTCTTTTAAGCACAAGACGCTGTTATATCAGCAAATGGACATTTCCCCCTTGAAAAAGTAATGCAGTTTTGTTGTTAAAATAGAGTACTTTTTATCAAAACACCCAAGAATTACCAAGTTTACAGTAGAAACAGTGATCATATTAGTAAATATGATTATTCACTTATGTTGAAAGTATTTAGTTAAAATGGGACAAAGGCAATACTTTTAGTAGAAGAAAAGGGGTAAAATGAATGTTACTGAATACAAAATTATTTATGCTCAAGGTTGATTGAGTTTTCTTCACCAAATCAGTGTTCGAGTCAAGCTGGTTTTTATTAAACTTGTCTACTACATGTACCAAATATGTACTGATAGTCTGTCATTTGACATTCAGTATCAGAAGATACGTCAAATATTATGCCTTAAATAAATTAGTGTGGATCTTTTTTTTAATTTCCTGACTATAATTTTCTATATATATTGATTTTAGAGAGGAAGGAAGAGGGGGAGAGAGATGGAAACATCAATGACGAGATAGAATCATTGATTGACTGCCTCTTGCATGCCCCCCACTGGGGATGGAGCCCGCAACCCGGGAATGGAGTATAACTCCTTACTCTCTTAAGTATTCTGAGTAATGGATTTATTAAAGATAGCTATTTATAGAGTTAGATAAGTTTTCTCATTCTGAAGGACCCAGTCCACTTAGAATATTATCCATTAATATACCTGATACTTAAAGGCTGCAATTTTGAAGAAAATTGGTCTCACATGTTTTTGTTCTCCTTTCTGATAAGTAATAAAGAAAACTTTAAATCTAATATATAAGCAGAGTAATATAGTTAAATGTCTGATAATGTTTAATTTAAAATATCTTAAATATTGGATTTTTTACATAGTATTTTTAAATGTGCAATTTTTTCAAGGAGGACTTGCTGCGTTTAAAGAAACAGATGAGAGTTTTCTGTCAGATATGTCAGCATTATCTGACCAACGTGAATACTACTGTTAAGGAACAGGTTAGTAATTACCATATGTAGCAACCTTTTAAAAGCAATGTTAACAAAATATTTGAACTGAAATAAAAAATGTAATATACTGATATTGAGTAAAGTAGTAATAACATATCCATCCATGTATACCATGCTCAAAAATTAGATTAATGTATTTTTTTCATACTAGGTTTTATAAATTGCGTTATAGAGTAACCTCATTGTATTTATTCTGTGTTACTGTTTTCTTTATGGTAGTCTTGGTAAACAGACTCACATACAAATTAAATATATGAAATTACAAATATTATTTTTGAAAGTAACAAGTATAACAAGTATTTCCCAGGGAGGAAACGTTTGTACGTTTTTATCATCTCTGAGAATATTATCAGATATTGACATTCCTGCCTATCCTGATTGTGTGAGTTATTTTTTCTTGTTTGAATTTTGTCTTCACTCTTATACCTTTGCGATTCCAATACTGCTAACTTTCTCATTCTGGAAATATATTGTTACCTGGTATCATAGGTTATTATCCAATCTGTAATATAAATTCTGATCCTGGGACTAAGAGCCTATTTAGCTCCATTTCCCTAACAGAGGATTAATCTTTTTTTTTGGGACAAATGATTTTGTGGGGTAGATGAATTTATAATCATTTAATAAGAAATACTAACAATAGTCAAAATGCTTATGATGATTTTAAGGTTTTATGACCATTTCATTTTGCTTAGCCTGTTTTTTTGGGGGTAGAGACAATAAATTATAAGCACTGTTTTCAGCAGCTCATGCTATGTTGGGTACTGTTTGTTCTAATTTAGGATATATTTACTTCTTAAAGCTACCAAGAAAGTTGTTGAACTATAATTTGTTCAACTACGAAGCTACCAAGGTGTTCAACCTTTTTCTTTCTTTCTTTCTTTTTTTAAATATATTTTATTGGTTTTTTTACAGAGGAGGAGAGAGGGATAGAGTTAGAAACATCGATGAGAGAGAGACATCGATCAGTTGCCTCATGCACACTCCCTACTGGGGATGTGCCCGCAACCAAGGTACATGCCCTTGACTGGACCCGAACCCGGGACCATTGAGTCTGCAAGCTGACGCTCTATCCACTGAGCCAAACCGGTCTCGGCTCGACCTTTTTCTTTTGTCACTTGTCTTTATTTCATTTAAAAAAATGAATATTAAACTAATTAAAGAAATACACTTGGGTTGTTATAGCTAAAATGTTAGGTATAACACCTAATTGTTGGTCTCAGTTTTCTAATTTTCAACTCCTTTTTGTCCCTTCCATACATACATGTTTGGGTACAAATTAGTTAGAATATATTAAATGGCCAATACCCAATTATTGGTTTTGTGCATTTTGGCAAAAGTATATTGCCAGAATTATTACATTGCTGAATTCTTTGCAGTTTTCAGCATGTAATTTTCTACCATAGCAGTAAAGGATTTGGAAATTCAATTTTCATCTCTATAATTCAGATGGAAAGGAATGAAATTTCTGAAGGTGGCAAATTAAGTTTAGATTTTATACTTATAAGAATAGGATTTTAATGAAATATGCACCGATCTAAACTTAACACACAAAATATGCCACCAAGTTATTCAACTTATTCCCTGGTTTTTTGTTTGTTTTTACAGCGTTAACGTATAATTTCTTATATAATTCGTTCAGCTTTTGGAGATGGTTTGGTCATTAAATAGCTTATGTTCAGCCTTCCAAACAAGCTTCTAGAACTATATCCTGGTCAGCTCACTTAACTTGCCAGTTCACCTAATAAATGTAACCATACTTACCACTTTGTAATTGTTACTATGTATGTATGTTGCAAAAGTTTATGTAAACTCATATCCAGGTAGCTATAAATTACTTCTGTAGTAGTAAAATGAGAAGCGACTGAAAGAAGTATTAAATTCATAAAGAGAAAAAAGTAAATGTGGTCAGCTTCAGCAAGGTAAAACTATGCTGTAATTTGTATTTCTAGCAGTAGTATTCCTTTAAATGTAATTTCCTATTGATATGTGACCCCTGAATCCTATTTTCATTGGCCTTTCCCAACTGGTAACCTTTTTATCTTCTGACTTATTTTACCAGTGTTTGACTTCATTTAAAAATCCTGGTAGAGTTTTGTTAAGCTCCTTGAGATGCAACTTTAGCCTTAAGTTTATTATGATACCTATCTAGTTTGCCTGACTTATAGTAAACAGCCTACACTTGGTTATGTTTGTGCTACTTAAGCACCACATATATTGGCACTGAGAGTACTTAAAAAAGTACCATAGACTTTGTGATCCCCTTTTTAAGAGATGTTCTATGAGATATTAATCTCTGATATCATGTTTTTTTTCTGCCATTGAAGAAAAGAATGGTACCAAGTTCATTATTATTTAATGTTTGAGAATGTATACCACAAGATGGTAGGAACTGGAGTCAGAAAACCTGAGGTTGAGTCCTGGCTGCATGTTTTGGTAATGTTAGCATATTACACAAGTTATTTAAAGTTGCTAAAAACAAATAGCATTGGCCGGTATCTCTCTGGTTAGAGTTGTGTGCCCTCACACCAAAGGGTCTTGGGTTCAATTCCTGGTCAAGGGCATGTCCCTGGGTTGCAGGTTCAATCCAGTCTGGGAGCCTGAAGGAGGTAACCAATTGATGTGTCTCTTTCACATCAAGATGTTTTTGTCTTCCTCCCCTCTCTAAAAATCAATGAAAACAGTATCCACAGGTGAGGATTAGCAACAAAGGTACCAAAAATAAAAAAGAGTATTTGTGAAATTACCTTGCTGTTCATAAACATGATGTAAATATTAGTAGTCATTATCATAGAAATTGTACTCTTAATATTTCCAGATATAGAAAGTTGGATTCTGGGTTTTTTTTGTTAAATGAGTAGCAGTTGGTGAGAAACCTTGATTTATAGCATACTGTTCTTTTTTTTTAAATAGGCTTTCACTATTCTATGTGATATTTTGATGATCTTCAGCCATCAGATTATGACAGGAGGGCGTGACATGTTAGAGCCATTAGTTTACACCCCTGATTCATCATTGCAGTCTGAGTTGCTCAGCTTTATTCTGGATCATGTCTTCATTGAACAGGATGATGATAATAACAGTGCAGGTAATTTTATTACTAACATTTTGTTAAATCTGTGTATCTACCATAAATCAAATTTAACAATGACCTAAAGTTTATACTATTATTTGATATTTTATGCCTAAAACATGAAACACACATGTCCCAGGACATGTGTGCTCATTTCTTGCAACGTTGTAAAGACAATGTAGTATCACAGAGCATAGGTTTTGGAGCAGATCTTTATACTTCTCACTAGCCTTGACCCTGCTTTTCTAATTTATAGCTACCTTTACAGAATTTTGTGAATTGATTAAATGGATCAAAGTGACTAGTACAGTGCCTGGGCATATAGGTATTCAACGAAATGTATGCCCTCTTTTCCTTAATCATTAGTAATACCAATATTCATGTAATTTAAGCAGAATAAAGTCTTTAAGTGATGTTTTGTTGTATTGTATATTTTCATAAAGTAGGTTTTTATATTTTAGTGAGGGTATTAAACTATGTAATTTCTCAATGTTAGAAATGGTTGAAACTATTCTGTAAGTCTAGGGTGGTATAGAATGTTCACAGGAAAATATTAACACCAGACTTGCCTAGGGTTAAGTTACTCTTCACACCCTAATAGCATACACAGTGCCTTACAGCAAGAAAAGGTCATGCAAAAACAAATACTTTTTGGTGGCTTCTTTATGTTTTTTTTTTTTTAATCAAATGCTTAACGATACTTCACTATTTTTTTTTTTTACCTGAAATGCCTTTTGATGTCCTTTATCCATTGTGTGTGTGTGTGTTATAGGTAATTTTATTTATTCATTTATTATTTTCTAATAAATCTTTATTACAGTTGTTCCTCTTTTTTCCACCCATGGCTCCCCTCCACCCAGTTTCCACCCCACTCCCTACCCTTACTCTCCCTAGCCACTGTCCTCATCCATAGGTATATGATTTTTGTTCAATCTCTTCCCGTACAACCCACCCCACCTTCCCCCCTAGAATTGTCAGTCCACTCCCTTTCTATGCCCCTGATTCTATTCTATTCACCAGTTTATTCTGTTCATCAGATTCTTTATTCACTTAATTTTTAGATTCACTTGTTATAGATAAGTATCTTATCACTTTATTGTTCATAATTTTGTCTTAACCTTTTTCTTCTTCTTCCTCTCCTTAAAGAATACCATTCAACATTTCATATAATACTGGTTTGGCAGTGATGAACTCCTTTAGCTCTTTCTTATCTGTGAAGCTCCTTATCTGACCATTAATTCTGAATGATAGCTTTGCTGGGTAGAGTAATCTTGGTTGTAGGTTTTAGCTATTCATCACTTTGAATATTTCTTGCCACTCTGGCCTGCATAGTTTGTGATGATAAATCAGCTGACAATTGTATGGGTGCTCCCTTGTAAGTAATTAACTATTTTTCACTTGCTGCTTTTAATATTTTCTCTGTCTTTGTTCCTGGCATTTTAATTATGATGTGTCTTGGAGTGGTCCTCTTTGGATTCCTTTTGTTTGGGGTTCTGTGCACTTCCTGGACTTGTAAGTCTATTTCTTTCACCAGGTGGAGGAAGTTTTCTATAATTTCTTTAAATATTTTTTCAATATCTTGCTCCCTCTCTTCTTTTGGCACCCCTATAATTTGGATGTTAGTATGCTTGAAGTTGTCCCAGAAGCTCTTTACACTATCTTCATATTTTTGGATTCTTATTTTTGCTTTTCTGGTTGGATTTTTTTCTTCTTCGTATTTCAAATATTTGACTTGATTCTTGGGATCCTAATTACCTGAGGTGGATACTTTTTAAAATATATATATATTTTATTGATATTTTATAGAGAGGAAGGGAGATAGAGAGATAGAAACGTCGATGAGAGAGAAACATCGACCAGCCGCCTCCTGCACACCCCTGATTGGGGATGTGCCCGCAACCAGTGTACATGCCCTTGACCGGAATCGAACCCGGGACCTTTCAGTCCGCAGACCGATGCTCTACCACTGAGCCAAACCGGTTTCGGCATGTACCACAGTTTTATGATCCATTCATCTGCTGATGAATTTCTGGGTTTGTTTTTAACTTGAACGATATTTTGTGTGTGTGTGTGTGTGTGTGTGTGTGTGTGTGTGTGTGTGTGATATCCTTACAGAAACTGGCATCTCACTCTAAAACAGCATTTCAATAAATATATGTAATTCTTGACAGGGCTCAAAATTCTGAATATATCGTTAATTTAGTCTGTAGGGGACAAAAAAGTCTAGATAATGTTTAGGGTCAGACAGCAATATTAACAATTTTGTTTATAAATCTGTTATAATGACCATGTCATTAAGGAAAGGCTTGCTTTTTTCATTACAGTCTTCTTAAAAAGTAAACTGTGTTTTAGCTTCTAAGCAAATATTTTGTTCTAGAATATGCACAGTGATAACAAAAGTTTTCCTGATGACCTGTCTAAAATTGCTATTTCCAAAATTTGGTTTTAACTTATTACAAGTTATCAAGGATTATCAGAGACAGGATGAAGTAAATGCTTGTTTAAAAGAGCACTTTTATTTTACACACAATTTTTTTTAATATTGTGAATCTTAAATTGAAGTCCTAACAGGATATGCACCCTCTGTTCACTAAAGAGGAAATATAAATGGCTAAATAAATGCAAGAAAAACTTCACTGATAACCAAAGAAATGTCAATCAATATAAGGTGGTTTTTTTTTTTAAGTACCTTTATTTGTAATATTTATCCAGAGGGAAATTTTTTACATAGCTTTTTATGTAAAGGGCTTTATCACAACTTTATTTTCAGTATCAAAGAATTAGAAACAACACTTTGGCAGTACATGGAGGCTATAGTCTGTCCCCTTGATAACTGAATGTCATAATCTCACATAATGGATCAGAGTAGAAATATGTCACATCTTCTTAGAGACAGAATGATTCTTAGCTGAGTATATGTAATATGGATAAAATAAGTAGGTGTAAATAAGAGCTGGGATAGGCTCCTTCTTGGAAGGGATTATTGAATTTCTGAGATTGGCCGTTCCCCAGGGAACAAAGGACCTTTAACCAGTAGACATTGAATATGTAGATCTCATTGACAGACTATCCTATTTGAGAATTAGATCAATGTATTAGGCAAGCTTAGCCTGACTTCACTAAGCATCAGTTCCTCTTACTCCACTTGTTTCTATTCCATGTTCATTAAATAGCCTTCTGACTATTTGTCTTAACAAAAATTTTACTTATTGGAAAGAATTGGCCCATCGTTCATTAAGATACTGAGAGTGATCATAATCTTTATTTTATTTAAATGTTTTTTTCTTATTTTTAAAAAATTCTCTAAAATAAAGTTATTTTGTTGTGAGAATTAAGAAAATATGTGGTTAAGTTAAAGTACAGGTTGTTTAATGTTTGGAACTTTTCCCTCAGATGGTCAGCAGGAGGATGAAGCCAGTAAAATCGAAGCTTTGCACAAGAGGAGAAATTTACTTGCAGCATTTTGTAAGCTAATTGTATATACTGTTGTGGAGATGAATACAGCTGCAGATATCTTCAAGCAGTATATGAAGGTAAAGTTTGAAAAATGGATAGTAAGATATTTTTAAAATGCATGAAAGATAATGTAACATTGGCTTTTATACTTGGTAGTTATTGAATTTTTTAATAGTAAATTATTTTTCTAGTTTAAAAGAAATCTCTACCTGTACTCCAGTATAGTGAACAATTTAAATTTATTAAATTCACTAGAGGCCCAGTGCACAAATTCAAGCATGGGGGGGGGGGGGCTGGTTGGGGACATCTCTGATTAGGGGGAGGGGCCACAGGCGGTTGGTGGGCTGGCCCTGCCTCCTGGTTGAACTGTTGGTCACAATCCTGGTCAAAGGGACAATTTGCATATTCGCTTTTTAATTTATAGGGTAGCTTTTACATTTGGGATATTAGAAACAGCTTGTCTTTTTTTTTTTAACTATCACTATTAGAAATTGTATTTGTGATTTAGTTTAAGACAACAGGATGGTATCCTCCCTTGCTTGATGTGGCATTAAAACTATTGTTTTTAGAAGTCAGGAGGTCTAGATGGTATAGTTTTGGCTTGGTGACTATGCAACTTGTGGCCTTGAGTAACAATACTTTTTGTGTCCTGCCTGCCTTCATCTGTTCCGCTGCGATAGTTAAGGTTCCTTTAGGGTCTCAAAATAGGATTTCATTTAAAGTAGGTTATTCACAATTTTCATAAATACACATGAAATTCTCTTAATATTTAAGTAGTAGTAGAAAGAATATTGTTAATTGTACTAACAGGATATGAGTAAATATGATTAGATTGCTGTTCTTTAATCCTTTCTCAAGTAAAATCTAGCTATGAATATAAGCTTGTTAAGCCTTTGGGCTCTTTCGCAGTCTGGGAGCCCTCAGAGGATGTCCAACTGATGGCTTAGTTCTGCTGGAGAGGCTTCCACCACTGACAACAGGGGGCAGCTCCTGGGTTGAACATCTGCCCCCTGGTGGTCAGTGCGCGGCATAGCAACTTGTTATTCTGCTGTTTAGTCTATTTGCATATTAGTCTTTTATATCAAAACCTAGTAATTCTCTTTGGAATACTTTTCTACATGATAGAGCTCTAGCACCATTGTAACTTATTTTGGAACCTAAATTATCTGTCATGATAATTGAATTTTTTAAAAAACAGGTTATGAAAATTTTGCACATTTTATTAAACATTTAGATTTACATATTCTAGGTTAAAGTCAGTTGTGTTAGTCATAGGAGCATAGTTCTCCTGTTATATCTGATAATTATCCTGTGTGCATTTTGAAACAATCTTAAATTATGACAAAATTTCATCTGCATCATGTAAATATTACCCACAATAATTTTTCTCTTAAATGCTAACAGCCTAATAGTTTGTATAAGCCAAATTAATAAAGTTGGAAACTATACATGGACTGCATGCCATTAATAAAAGTAACTGATTCTATTATTTGTCTTAATAGTTCACAAAGAATAAAGGAACTTGGTTTATATCCTTTGTCTTTCTGAAAATATGTATAATATAATTATTGTTTTATTCATACCTCTTAAAGCAAGTTTAGAGCTTAATGTGATTAGATCTTAACTGTCTGATATTTCTAAATTTACTTAAGTTAAGGATTGTGTGTTTAGAAATTATCTGAAAGTTTCGGTAGCATTCTTTTTTGTTTTTGAAGACATAATTTTAGCCAAATACATGCTTACATGATTAACCTAAAATTGGTCTTATTGTCCAACAGTTTTAAAAGATAAAGCTCTAATTTGTTCAAATTTCTTTTCTAGTATTATAATGACTATGGAGATATCATCAAAGAAACAATGAGTAAAACAAGGCAAATAGACAAAATTCAATGTGCAAAGACCCTTATTCTCAGTTTGCAACAGGTAAGACATTTAAGAGTACCAGCTTTAGGCTAACACAATTAACAATGGTTTTTAGGGTAATTGTAGGTTAAGGATAATAGACAATTCATAAAATTAGAAATATGATATTCAACTTTAGTAGTAGACATTGTACAAGTAAGATTATTTTTTGCTTTCAGACTGGCAAATTTGGCAAAACCTATAGCTATCTAAGGTATGGGAGAAATAGGTACTATTAAGCAGTATGTATTGGTAGAACCTTCCTGGTAGGCAGTTTGGCAATATATGTCAGAATTTATGTGTATCACATTTAAGGCAGCAATTCTACTTTGAAACATTTATCCAAGATAGTAATAGTACAAGTTTGAAAAAAATGAGTGTATAATTATTGTACATGGCAATATGTATAACAACAAGGAATTAGAAATAATCCTAATTGCTCATCAGTAGGATGTTAGATGAATATAGTTTACTAGAAGCCCGATGCACAGATTTGTGCACCAGTGGAGTCCCACGTCTTGCCCTGCGGGGATTGGGCCAAAAACGGGCTCTTCGACATCCCCTAAGGGGTCCCAGATTATGAGAGGTGGGTTCTCAGGTGACGCACCATGGAAGCGAACAGCAGCTGCCAAGTCACTGCAGCTTGACAGTTCCTGCGTTGAGCATCTGCCCCCTGGTGATTAATTTTGAAACTTAGTAGATACCAGTCAGACAGTTGAAAGCTCAGACAGTCGCTTAGGCATATATATATATATATATATATATATATATATATATATATATATATGACATCTCTGCAATAGCTGTTATATAGCACTTAAAATTACTTGCTTTGGTAGGTTTTAGGTGAATGTTTACTTTTATTTTTGTATCTGTATATATTTTAATAAGTATCAGTTGTATAATCAAAATCCTATAGTCGTTTTCATTTTGGTAGTGGAATGGCAAGTTTAATTCGGTAAAAATAATTTGCTTAGTATACTTTTGTCTCTAAGAGACCAAATGCTTGAGAAGCACAACCCCTTTCAATTTGATAAACTTTTGTTTTTGCTTTTTAGACATCTAGGTATGAAATTTCTTAATCTTATTTGCATACTCTATTAAAAACTAATAGAGTTTAAAAGGTTTTAAAGGTAGAATTTAAATAACTTTGTTATAAAATAACAGCAGCTTGCTCTAGAAACTTTAGAAGATATAGGAACTAGGCAAATGCAATTTATCCTTAATTTTTTCACTTAATGCTTTTAGTTTTTATAGCATCCTTAAGTGTTTTTTTTAAAATGCATTTATGAAGTCTTATTTTTACATAATTAAGTCACTGTGCATTCTATTTTGCGGGCTTGAATTTTTCACATTAACAAATTCTGAACCCTTTAATTCTATTAAATATTTGCCTCAGCATTTAAAATGCCTATATAGTATTCCATTTTATAGAAGGACCATAATTTAACCAAGATCTCTTCTTGTTTGATGTTGGGTTTTTTTTGTTTGTTTGTTTGTTTGTTTGTTTTTAATATATTTTATTGATATTTCACAGAGAGGAAGGGAGAGAGAGAGCTAGAAACGTCGATGAGAGAGAAACATCGACCAGCTGCCTCCTGCACACCCCCTACTGGGGATGTGCCCACAACAAATGTACATGCCCTTGACCGGAATCGAACCCGGGACCCTTCAGTCCGCAGACCGACGCTCTACCACTGAGCCAAACCGGCCTCGGCTGATGTTGGGTTTTTTGTTGGGTCTTTGCCATTATTAACGACATTAAAACAAACACTTTTTTTACTTACATATATTGTGCACAAATAATGTTTCTTTTGTATAAAGTTTGATCATTAGAATTACTTAGTTAAAGGACATCTAAACTTTCACTAAATTTTGCCAGATTGTTGTATAACAGGGATAGGGAAGCTTTTTTCTGCCAAGGGCAATTTGGATATTTATAACATAATTTGCAGGCAATACAAATTTATCAGCTTACAAACGAGCCTGCTATATTTGGTCAAACATTTAGTTAACTCACTCCTAATGCCCTGGCAGGGCCAGACCAAAGGATTTCTTGGGCCTTCTATGGGCTAGACATTCCCCACCCATACTCTATAGAAAAGAAGGTAATCTCAATTTATGTTCCCAACAAATCAGAGTACTGTATATACAGTACTGTTTGCTGTACTGTATTCTAATCAGTGGTAGTAGCCATTATCTGTTTAAAAACTTGGCAGTTTGGTAATTGAAAAATTGCATATTGTGTTGCTTACTTTACGATGAAAATTTTTATGTGAGATTCATCATTTAAATATAAATAGCAGAGCATAGTTTCCTTATAAGTTTGTGGGCTTTCTTTTTCTTTACATTTTTATATACTATCTTAATATCCAGTGTATTCCAGCAGAATAGCATTCTTTTATAACTAACCTAAAGAATTTCTCAATAACCATCTCTAGTGTGACTATGGTAAGTGCTACAATTTTGGTCATTTTTGTCATATGTTTTAAAAATCCATGCTTTTAAATAAAACACAATGCCTCATTTATGGATTATCTATTAAAAGTATATTTTAAATAGAATATGTTATTTAAAGAGATGTTAATAACCCTTAGTTATAAAAGAAAAATTTAACATGCTTGCTTTCTTTTCCCCCCAAACAGCTTTTTAATGAAATGATACAAGAAAATGGCTATAATTTTGATAGATCATCCACAACATTCAGTGGCATAAAAGAACTTGCTCGACGTTTTGCTTTAACTTTTGGACTTGATCAATTGAAAACAAGAGAGGCCATTGCTATGCTACACAAGTAATCTCCAAATATTTTATTTAGCTCTCCAGTTTTTTAATCATGAAAATTTTTGAATGTATTTCTTTTGCTTAAAATAACCATATTCAGCATCTTCTTAATTATTTGTTTACAGATCTGTGGCATATCTCTTTTATTCAGAACTAGTTATAGTGCTATTTCTATTAACACATGAGTCGGGACTAAATGTCCTTTCATAGAGTCTTTGCTTTAATTAAAATCACACATAAAATCTTTATAAATTAGGTGGAGAAAAGTAGCATATATTTTGTTATAATCTCACTTCTAGTTAGAGAAATTTTTGAGATTTGATTCCTTTTTCTCCTTCTGGTTCTGTTCTCATATTAGTGACCGTCTCCCTGTTTTTAGCCACAACCTTCTTTCTATCTGCATATCTTTTTTGTGTTAAAAATATGGAAATCAACTAACTTTATTTGGTCATGTAATTTAGTGATCAATTATACTTCATGACCAATACATGGATATTAATACCCTTTATCTTTTATTTGGGAAAATCAAGAGGTTTGGACTCTCTCATTGAAAAAGTTCTGTTTTATTTATCTCTCTTTTACTCATCTTGCTTACTTAGTTAATAACAGTATTAAATGTCTCCCTACAAAAATGTTTTTGCTCTTTAAAGTTAATCCCATACCTTCCCGAACTTTAATTTACTTTCCTTTCACTTTGCTCTAAAAGTCTCATTTATTTTTCTGCTATTTAATAGATTAGATGATACTTTTAGTAATACTAAAGAACCACATATGTAGTAATTATTTCAGAAATAATATGTTATTTCCTTCTTGTAATAGCCTTCCTTCTTGTCTCCCCATTTTCATCTGGATTATATTTTATAGTTTCATTTTTGAAATAATATAATGTTGAATTGTTGTCTCAATTAATACAGGTATTAATTAAATAAGTATTATTAAATAAGTATAGTTAAAATATGTCCTACATAGAGTTTAATTTTTAAACTTTACTCTGATATCGGTTGTCACAAACATTATTGATTGATTGTTAGTTAATCCCCACCCAATGATATGTTTTCCATTGATTTTTTGAGAGAGTGAAAGGGAAGGAGGGAGCGAGAGGGAGGAAGGGGGGGGAGAGAGAGAGAGACAGAGAGAGATCAAATAGTTACCTCCCACACATGCCTCAAACCTGCAACCCAGGAATCTGTGATCTTTTGGTATGTGGGCTGTAGCTCTAACCACTGAGCACACCAGGAAGGGCTACAAATAGTCTTTAAGCTAGTCTTATCCTGGCTGGATGGCTCAGTCGATTGGAGCATCATCCTGTGCAACAAAAGGTTTTGGGTTTACGATTCCCAGTCAGGGCACCATTCCTAGGTTATGGATTAGTTTTTGTTTTGTTTTTGGGTTTTTTTGTTTTGTTTTTTTTCATATATTTTTATTGATTTCAGAGAACAAGGGAGAGGGGGAGATAGATAGATAAATGAATGATGAGAGAGAATCATTGATTGGCTGCCTCTTGCATGCCCCCTGCTAGGGATCAAGCCTACAACCCCTGGGCATGTGCCCTTGACCAGAATTGAACCTAGGGCCCTTCAGTCTGCAGGCTGACACTCTTGTCAACTGAGCCAAACCGGCGAGGGCCTAGGTTGTGGTTTTGATGCCTGGTTGGGGCACATAAGTGAGGCAGCAGATCAATGTCTGTCCCTCTCCCCCTCCCTCTGCCCTCCCCCTTCTTCTCCCTCTCCCTCCTTTCCTTTTTCCCTCTCTTCTCTCCCCCCTTCCTTTATTTGTAAAAAATAAAAATAAATAAAAACATACCTTTGGGTGAGGATTTTTTAAAAATGTTTTAAGTTAGTCCTTTGTCTTAAAAAATATAGAAAATGTATTTATCTTTATATGAGAGCATTTGAATTATTTTCTGTGGAAAAGAGAACTGAAGAAGGAATGTAGTAGATGGACTAAACTGCATTCTAAGGGCTAATGTGTGCCTGTGTGGTTTTGTTCTGTTTCAAAAAGTTAACAGTAACATAAACTGTAAATTTATTCTCATATTACAGCCTCTATATTCTTCAGATTAAATGTATGGTAAAGAAAACAGTTAGTAGTGAAATGAAAGTATATAGAGAAAATTCCTTTCTAAGTTACTAAATTTTGTATTGTGGTTCCTTAAATATTTGTTTATCTCTTTTTCTTGCAGGGACGGCATAGAATTTGCTTTTAAAGATCCTAATCCACAAGGAGACAGCTATCCACCTTTAAATTTGGCATTTCTTGATATACTGAGTGAATTTTCTTCTAAACTGCTCCGACAAGACAAACGAACAGTGTATGTGTTAGAAATGCTCAATTTTATTTTGGAATTCTTAATTCTTGATTTCTCCCTTTTACACACAGAGATTGGAATTGTAGCCTAACTAAAGAGAGAACATTTAATAGAGAGCAATATCAGTGATCCATCAGGAACATTTGAGCCTGTGTCCAAAGTTATACTTTTCTGGTATAGTCTATTAAAATGGTGACATATTCTAACAAATTTAAAAAATATTCTACTCTTCCAGAAGAACATGAATAACTTATAGTAGAAATAGTCTCTTAAAGTCCACCAGTATTTTGCCTTTCAAGATTGTATAGACTTTATATGAAATTTAATGCACATAAAACTAATCTATGGTGATAGAAATGATGGGTTACTTCTAGGATTGGGGAGATTAAGTGGGGGAAAATATACAAGGTACTTTCTAGGTTCATGGGAATGCCCTGAATCTTAAAAAGATGTGTTGGTTACATAGCAAAACTGATTCAACTGTACTCTTATTGATTGCAGAGGGGAAGGGAGAAAGAGAGGTAGAAACCTCAGTGATGAGAATCATTAATCAGCTGCCTCCTGCACACCCCCTATACTGGGGATCAAGCCCCGCAACCCAAGCATGTGCCTTTGACTGGAATCGAGCCCAAGACCCTTTAGTCCACAGGCTGATGCTCTATCCACTGAGCCAAACTACCTAGGGCCCAACTGCACTCTTAATTTCTGTCCATTTTATTGTATATAAATTTATTCCAATTAAAAATTTCATCCCTGGCCAGTATCTCAATTGGTTAGAGTGTCATCCTAATATGCCAAGTTTTTAGGTTTGATTCCCGATTAGGGCACATACAAGGAGTCAACCAATGAATGCATGAATAATTGGAAAAAACAAGTCTCTCTTTTTCCCCTCTCTCTGCAATAAGTAAATTTTTACAAAATTCATTGACGCTATTAATCAGAAATAAAAATTAAAAGAATGGAAAGCCATTTCCCACTTAGCAGATTAGAACAAATTGAGAAATCTGATAGTCTCAAGTACTGCTGTGGATGTTGAGTCATAGAGACTTAGGCATTTCTGGTGACAACATAAATTGATTGGAGACCACTTTGTGGGGGAACTATTAGTAAAGTTTAACCTACCTTATGATCCAGTAATTCTGCTCATATGTTGATAACCTGGAGAAACTCTTATACATGTACACAAGAACTGTAAAAGAATTGTTTGAATAGGGAAAAGCTCAAAACAAACTAAACGTCTATCAACTAGAAAATGGAATGCCATAGGACAGTCAAAATGATTAGATTTTTTAAAGCTAAGCATAATTCTTTAATTTTATTAAATATCCCAGTCATTCAAATTTCCAGTAGTCTCAGATGTCATAAATTATTTTTATAGTTTGATTAAATTGGGATTGAAATAAGACTCACACATTCCAATTGATTTTTGTCTTTTTTAAAACCTTAAAAATTTTCAGTTTTATTGAGGTATAATTGACAAAATTGTAATATATTTAAAATATATAACATGGTGGTTTTACACACACACACACACACACACATGTGTGTGTGTATATATATATAGGAGTCCCATAATCAAGTTAATACATCTATCACCTCAATATTTTCCATCTTAACACATAAGTTCTATTTTTCAGTTGTACAGTATTATACAATTTTATCAACTGTAATCACCATTGGATCCTCAGATATCATTCATCTTTTAAAAAAAATACGTCCAACTTTATTGAAATATAGTTGACATATAATGTGTAAGTTTAAGGTGTTCAACATGTTGATGCACCACTGTAACATTAGCTGGTCCCATGGGGCCTAAACAGGCAGTTGAACATCCATCTCACAATCCAGGATTGCTGGCTCCCAACTGCTTGCCTGATCACCCCCTAACCACTCCTTTGCCAGTCTGATTGATGCCTAACTGCTCTGCTGCCAGCATGTTTGCCCCTAACTGCCCTCTCCTGCGGGCCTGGTCATCCTTAACTGCCCTCCCCTGCAGGCCTGGTCCATTCCCCCCTCCCCCAACTGCTCTACCCTGAAGGCTTGGGTCACCCCCCCAGCTGCCCTTCCCTGCTGGCCATCTTGTGACAGCCATCTTTGACCATGAGGGCAGCTATCTTGTGTGTTGGAGTGATGGTTAGTTTGCATATTACTCTTTTATTAGATAGGATATAGGCCTGGTGCATGGGTGGGGGGCAGCTGGTTTTCCCTGAAGGGTATCCCAGATCAGGGTGAGGGTTCCCTTGGGGCATGGGACAGCCTGAGCGAGGGGCCTGTGGTGGTTTGCAGGCCGGTCCCCAGCAACCCAAATGGAGGCCCTGGTATCTGGGATTTATTTATCATCTATAATTGAAACTTTGTAGCCTGAAGTGGAGCCAAGCCTCCTGCTTGCTCAGTGGTGTTAGCCATTTCTGTTGGGATTTATGTATCTTCTGTAATTAAAACTTTGTAGCCTGGAGCAGAGGCCAAGGCAGCTAGGGCTTCAGAAGCTTGGCTTCCTCCATCACCTGCAGCAGCCCTAGCCTCCTACTCTTTCCAGCTCTGTGGCTGCCGCCATTTATTTGGATTTATTTATCTTCTATTATTGGCAGGCAGAAAAGCTTGGCTTCCTCTATTGCCAGGGAAACCCAAGTCTCTTGTTCTCTGTGGCGGCAGCCATCTTGGTTCCGTTTATTTGCATATTCGCTTCTGATTGGCTGGTGGCCATGGCTTGTGGGTGCAGTGGAGGTACCGCCAATTTTCATATTACTGTCTTATTAGATAGTGTAAGAGGAAATGGTGGCCCTGGCCAGTGTGGCTCAGTTGGTTGAGTGTCAGCACATGCATCAAGAAGTCACTGGCTTGATTCCTGGTCTGAGTATTTGCCCAGGTTGCAGTTTTAATCTCTATTGTGGAGGCGTGATTCACCGGTGTGGGTCCAGTAAGAGGCAGCTGATCAGTGATTGTCTTTCATCATTAATGTTTTTATTTCTCCCTCTCCCTTTCTGAAGTCAATAAAACTATATATTTTTAAAAATCAATAATTTTTTTAAAAGGAACAAATACTGAACAAATGACACCGAGCAGTATGTTTATAACTGATATCTCCTGTCTTTTCTTTTAATAGTTTTCAAAACTGGTAATTTTCAATTGATTGGAATTAGTCATTATTATGACAGAAAATACTTGAATTGCACCTTACAGTTGACAAAAAAAAATGTGTTCATGTATTTGAGGCATAATATATACAATAAAACACTGAACTCTTATTGTCAGAAGCCTGGGATATGAATTGTAGTTATACTGCTTTTTCATTTTTATGACCATGAATATGTTACTCATCCTTTCTTTCCTCATCTATCAAATAGGAAGAATGTCTTCCTCACAAGATTATAAGAATTAAGTTAAAAGTATCCAAGAGAAAACTGTCTAGCACATAGTTACTCAAATGTTAGTTGAATTTTGATTGCTATCTTACATGTAAGCCTTAGAATCCTTGTGATACTTTGGGATCCCAGGGTAGATAGATGTCTGACTTCCATCAGGCTGAAACTTTTTTGCAGGTAGGGACCAGCCATATTGCATTCATCTTTATATCTATCCCTAGTGCTTGGAGCATAATAGAT
Organism: Vespertilio murinus; assembly: GCA_963924515.1. NCBI lineage: Eukaryota > Metazoa > Chordata > Mammalia > Chiroptera > Vespertilionidae > Vespertilio > Vespertilio murinus. Next base: position 73,102,388 of record OZ004710.1, read on the forward strand.
GCTCAACAAATATTTAAAGCTGAAATGCCCTGAATTGTATGCTATAACGTGAAAATCTTGAAAGACAAACTTGCTCATCAGTGTACTGATGAAGATGCGATTGAGTAATAAAGTAATATGCACATGATCTCATAGCTAGGGTTTGGTAGAACTGGACTAGAACTCAAATTGTGTGATTTTTAAAATCGGTTGTCTTTCCAAAAATAGTTGAGTTTGTTCTAGCAGAGGACCTATAAAAAGTGAAGATAGAAAGAGACATCTTGAGAATGAAAACATTAGCATCTTTTAATTGTTACTGTGTTTTGAGGAAACCTGGACTATCAACCTTTCTAATCTACTTTGCCTTTTATTTAATTCTAAGTAAATCATTGGATGTTCCACATGGTATGTGAGCTTTAAGATTATTAGGAAGAATAACAAAATAGAAAGAAAAAACCGCTGTTGTAGTTCTATGTACCAAAGCTAATGATTTCTACTTCTTTTTAAGGTATGTTTACTTGGAAAAGTTTATGACATTTCAGATGTCACTCCGACGAGAAGATGTGTGGCTCCCACTGATGTCTTACCGAAATTCTTTGCTAGCTGGTGGTGATGATGACACCATGTCAGTCATTAGTGGAATCAGCAGTCGGGGGTCAACTGTGCGGAGTAAAAAATCAAAACCATCTACAGGAAAACGGAAAGTAGTTGAAGGCATGCAGCTCACACTCAGTAAGAATATAATTTATTCTCTTTATATTTATACCTTATGTTTACCAACTGAAGTGTCATTAAGGTTCACCTTTTTTTGAGATTTGTGTTGTTAAATAATATCTTGCACTGTGTGTTCATTGTATGTAAATGTACTGTTTCAAGCATTTTTAAAATATATATAAACTAATTTCTCAAACTCTAGGTTCATCCTCATTTTTCAGAAGAGAAAACTAGTACAGAGAGGTCAAGTAACTTACCTGAGGTCACACAGATATTAAGTAGTAAAGCCAGGCAGTCTCATTTCTAGAGTGCCTGCTTTTTAAACACTGTGCTGTACTGTATGTATAGGTATATGGACCCAGTATCGTAGAGCTAATTAGTACCTAGGTTGTTACATCCATCTAGCTTAAGTAAAGCAACAGATTTATAGAGTTTGCAGATGTTGGATTTCTACAAAGAGAAATCCAAGGTTAATCATGAAGAACTTGATAGAAATACAAATTGATGTCTATAATCTTAGAGGTAGTAATGCATTATGACACGTAAGTCTCTTGGACTCCTAGCATGCCGGGATTGGTTCAAAATGGGCCTGGGGGCTTTCTTCCTTTCCTTAGGAACCTTTAAATAAATCAGCATAGTTATCTAAATTTGTTCCAGTTATTATTACGGGGTAGCAAACTTCCCCAAAACTTGACAAAGCAGGGACATAGTTCCTGGTACTTAAGTTAGGAAACCTCAAAGACTAAAGACTGGAATTGTATGCCAGCATTCCACTTATAGATATACTAGAGGCCTGGTGCACAAGATTTGTGCACTGGGGAGGTGGTGTCCCTCAGCCTGGCCTGCGCCCCCTTGCAGTCTGGAGCCCCTTGGGGGATGTCCGCCTGCCTAGAGATCAGACCTAAGCAGGAAGTCAGATATCCCTCTCGAAGCCCAGGGCACTTGTAGTCTGGGACCCCTTGCTCCTGCCTGCCACAGAGGTAGGAGAGGCTCCTGCCACCATCACTGTGCTTGCCAGCCATGAGCCTGGCTTCTGGCTGAGCTGTGCTCCCCTTTGGGAGCGCAGTGACCATCAGGGGCAGCTCCTACATTGAGCACCACCTGCCCCATGGTGGTCAGTGCGCGTCATAGCGACTGGTCATTCTGCTGTTGGGTTGATTTGCATATTAAGCTTTTATTATATCGGAGGATCTGATGCTGTCAGCTGGGACTGCAGCTGGATTGTCTCCCAGAATACCTATATGTGACCTTTTCATGTGGCTTTATGGCTTTTTCATACCATGTGACTGGACTCCAAGAGTAAATGCCTGAAGAGCAAGGAGGTGGAAGCTGCCAGTTTCTCTTAAGACCAGAAACTGGTATAGCATAATTTCCACCATATTTTATTGATCAGTCACAGAGCTCAGATACAAGGGGTGGGATATAATCCCCCACCTCTTAATGTGTGGAGTGTCAAAGATTTTGGAGCCATATTTTTAAATTGCAAATAATTTTAAAGCATTAATTATGTTTATAGTGCCTAAAACTTTATTGTCCTGTGGAAATGGTTTTAATCTTTTGTCTAATATAAAGGCATAAACTTGTAATTTGTACAAGTTAGATTATATTTGTTTGGTTATGTAATCCCAATATCCCAGTCAATGGGGAAATTTTTTTTACAGTAGCCCTGACTGCTTAAAATAGTTAGGGCTGATACTTTATAGGAAGTTAAAATAAATTTTCTTTATTTTAATATATAAAAGTTATCAAATTAAAAGGTGATGTTTTCTGCATCACTAACTCTTTAAAAGATTTTCTTACTTGAACAAATAGTTAATAGTTACAAATTTGTGCCAGGTCATCAAATCTCCTTTTCCTTAGACTTTATGGAGCATGTATGAATTGGTATTTATATAACATCTTAAAGATATATTATCAATCCGGATACTTCAATTTTTATAGAAAGAGTCAGTGCTTTCTTTGTTTAGGTTTTTAGAGAGAGACAGAAATTGAGGCATTAGTAAAGTTGAAGAAGGAAGAATAAATACCAATAGGTTGGCCCCGGCCAGGTGGCTCAGTTGGTTGGAGCATTGTCCCATACATGGAAGAGGTTGCAGGTTTGATTTCTAGTCAGGTCATTTACCTATGTTGAGGGTTTGATCCCCTGTCGGGGCATTATTGGGAGGCAACCAGTTGATATTTCTTTCTCATATTGATGTTTCTCTCTCTCCTCACCTGTTGCTTTTTTCCTCCAAAATCAATAAACATATTCTTGGGTGAGGATTAAAAAAGGAAAAACACCTTGTCTGTGTGACTCAGTGGGTTGATTTTGTAGCCTTGAGTGGAGTCCAGGGCCATCCAGGGTGTGCAGAAAGCTTGGCTTCCTTCATTGCCAGGGAAACCCAAGCCTCCTGTTTGCTCCGTGGCTGCAACCATCTTGGTTGGGTTAATTTTCATACTCGCTCCTGATTGGCTGGTGCGCATGTATTGTGGGTGTAGTGGAGGTACGATAAATTTTCATGTTACTCTTTTATTAAATAGGATAACTGCATCTATAGACATTTGAAAAAGAGTAGGTTTTGCAGGTGTGAAACCTGATCTTTTTAGTCTAGTGCTTCATGCATATGGTATTGTGCTCCCCTTGATGTTGTTCTTAAGTCTACCTTCTAAACTGCCATCACATACTTTGACTAAAATACGTAGCTCACCACATCAATTCTTTAAAACCTCCAGCAGTGGTTCCTGTAACCTTAGCACAGCTTATAAAACTTTACATAAATGTATGCCTGCGCCTGCCTCTTTATTCACTCAGCATTACCTTTTGCTGCTTACCCCATGACTAACATAATGTAGTCATATGAAGTTGCCTTTTTTGTAGGTCAAGAACTGCTAAATATCAACAAATTAGTATGGTTCAGTTGTTTCATGCCTCAGTGCTTTTGCTTATGTTCTTCCCCCTGCCTAGTTCACCCAGTAGCTTAGTTAGAAATTACTTGCAGGTAGCTGGCTCTGATCTTTTTTATTGTTCCCATTCCACCTGTGCTTCCTTCCCTTTTAGCACTTCCCACACTGTGTTGTTGTAATTGCCTGTGTTTTCTTTCCTAACGACTAGAATGTAAGGGTGGGGGAGAGGGCCTGCACCTTAAGTACCTTTGCATCCCTTTACTCCAGTGTTTCCCAAACTTCTCTCATGATGAGAATCACCTGGTAGAGTTGATAAAATAGAGATTCCTGAATCCCAACTAAGAAGTGCTAAACTAGAATTTTTGGGAACATATAGGTAAAATTGTATACTTAACTAGTGCTCTGATTCAGGAATCTGTATTTTAACAACTCCACCAAGTGATTCTCATGATGAGAGAAGTTTGGGAAACACTGCTCTACTCCAAGCACTTAGCCTGTGATGAACGGGTTGTGTTAGACATCTAATTATTCAAAATTGGTGACTGAATTTCATTGCTGTTGATTTTGTCTTTCAGCTGAAGAAAGCAGTAGTAGTGACAGTATGTGGTTAAGCAGAGAGCAGACACTGCACACCCCAGTTATGATGCAGACACCACAACTCACCTCAACAATTATGAGAGAGCCCAAAAGATTACGACCTGAGGATAGCTTCATGGGTGTTTATCCAATGCAGGCTGAACATCATCAAACTCCTCTTGATTATAAGTAAGTACATTTGATTATTTTCTATACTACAACTTTATTAATTACATAGAAAAAAAGTTAAGTTAAAAGAGGAATAAAATTCTCCTTGAAGCACGCAGGTAACATGGATGTTAGCTCAAAGACAGCAAGAGGAAGCAAGGCAACAGCAGGAGAGAACAGCAATGAGCTATGTTAAACTACGAACTAATCTTCAGCATGCCATGTAAGTGAGAGTGCCTTATTGTCTGAGTCTAGGAAGTACACTAATTCATTTGAACATATTTTAATGTGTGCCTTATCTAAAAGTTTCAGCAAACTCTCTAGAGTAAGCTGAAATAATCAAGGAACTGAAAATTGGTCTTTCCAACAGAAAAAGAAACTTTTAAAATTAAATATTAACTAGTTAGCTAAAGAACCACTCTTAGTTTGATCTGTTGGAAAAATTTAAATCTGAATCCTTATTTACTTTGGTACACAGAATTAAAGCTAAAAGTCTAGTTTTGTTACTTCTTAATTGATTCCCCACCGTAGTTCAGGCCCTCATCTCTCACCTGAACTATTATGTTAGTTTTCTAACTCGTTTTCTTCCCTTAAAATCTATTTATCCTCTCACCAAATTCCCCCTCTCACTCCTTCCACCACCACTCCATCATTCACACCACCATCCAGAATTACTATTCTAAAATTAAAATCCGATCATGTAACTCTTTTACTTAAACCTTTCCATGGCTCTCCACTGCCTTCAGGATAAGTTCAAACTCCTTAGCTCATGGCATGCAAGATCTTTCAAAATACGGCCCCTGCCTACATTTTATTTTAGTATCATATCCCATTTCCTGGAAATGGGGAAATCACCATAAAAGAACAAGCTCAGGTATCACCTTACAAGAAGATGCGGTAATTCATGCTCTTATAACATTATATTTATATATTTTGTAGTACTCACCACATTGTATTATAGTTATTTGTTTATGAATTTTCCTTTTTGTAGACTGTGAGCTCCTCAAGGGCAGGGACCACTTTATTGACAGTCAGTGCTTGGCACATAAAAAGTGCTAAATGTTCATTGAATGATTCAATGTCCAATGCAAAAAAAGTTGTAGTTTAACTTTTATATACTTTTATATACTGGAATCTGTATTAAGAGTTTCATAAATCTTTATTAACTTTGGCTTCAAAAGAAATGTCAGTCTTTAAATGATTGGCACAAAGGGAAAAATATGATGACTCTGATTATTTATGGTTTTGAGTTTGAAAGCTTTGTATTTGTAACATAATGTAGTATATGTTTTAATACTGGGGGATGATAATTGTTACCTTTTTAAAATTTTAGTTTGTTTTGTTAGTTTTTAAATGATGAGAATTTCACTTGTTTTTCTTAAGAAATTATCATTTACCACATGAGTAATATATTATTTAAATTCACTTCAGTTATCTGTGGCAATCTTAAGAACCTATAAAAAAGTATACTCCATCACATGTATAAGATTCTGATCTCAACTGGTCTAATATGGTCAACATCTATACAGTTAGTCACTTGGTTATTTATCCTATTCCTTTTTCTATGGCCACATTCCCCTTAATATGTGCTCTTAATTTGTGTTGGATTCAACAGCTAATTTCTTAGCTTCCAACCAGTCACCAGTTTAAACATTCTGGAATTCTACTGGCAATCATTTGGTCCACATTTCTCCCCTGAAACTTTCCACCAATCCCCAAGGTCTTCCACAGCATCTCATTACTCAGCACCATTTATCATTATTCTTTTCTTTGTAGTTTGTTTTATTTCCCCTTGGAAATAAACTTCCCTGGTGACTACAAGAGATTATCCCAGTTAAATAATTATCACTGGAAGAATCTTTTGGTTGTTGTATCATAGTGTTCAATCACCTGATGCTTTAAATATTTTTGTTTTGCAATAATTTTTCTGTAATGATAATCTGCCCTATTAATGAAAATATTTCCAAATTCTCTTTGTATTTTTAAATAGTTTATATTATATAATCTTCCTTACACTCCAAATGAAATACAGAATGGCTTTCTGGTTTTCTATAACATGGTCCACAAAGCACACATTTTCACTTTATAGTTGCCTCCACTAAGACTCAACTTAGTATTGTGTAAATTGTAAGCAAGAGTCCATTAAAAATTGATTGGGAGGTAGGGAGGTTAAGATCTTTCAATTAGTGAGAAAAGAAGGAAACATTGGCCATACTGGGGAACAAGAAATTACCCTCAGTTTCACTATTACTTAAACTTATGCTGATCTGGGCTAATTTGTTAACTTGAAATTTGAATTGATTCCTTATAATTATGTAATAACATACATAATTTTTGGTCTTAATTTTTACCTTTCTGTATGTCTTAGAGTTTCCTCGGAAACAATCTAATTTTTATCATAAAGGTTGCTCATTTCTTCCTGAAGCAGAATTAATCTCTTACAGTATATCATTATAGCAATTGATTCATATTTTTCCTGCAATATATGTGTCACATTTTGTCATAATTATCTGTTTCCCATAGTATATTGTGAGCTCCTTGAGGGCAGGAACCATGTCTTAATTCATCTTTTTTTTTTTTTTTTTAATTTGCATCCATTGGACAGAGTTGAAGCCTGTCATGTAGTAGGCATTGTATGAATGAGTGAGTGCCTGGTATATTAGGTCTGAGTGAATGAGTGAGTGATGGGTAAAATTAACACTATATATTAATGAAAATATATGTATTCTGAAAATGTTATTTCTCTGGTCTCTGTTTTATATTTGTTTATTAATTTGTACCCTGCCTACTGTCAAAAAGGATTTGAGGTATCTTATCTGTTCCCATGTGGGATATTGTCATTGAACTTTTGTATGGGATATCAGAACTATTAAGCTAACTGTATTGAAGTAATGTAGAATAAACATAACTCCTTAAGCATTTTTAGACAAGCGAACATTGGGGTTCTGACATCATTGATAACATGATCAATGCCTAATCATTTTCCCTGACCTCTAATTCCATCATTTTCCATTATGCTTGAATTGAATATATAGAGAGCCACATAGTTGATGCCAACATATTAATAGTTACAACATTGGTTCAGATCTTGACCTTGTTTTATATTTCTCTAGTCGGCGTGGTGCAAGCCTAATGGAAGATGATGAAGAGCCAATTGTTGAAGATGTTATGATGTCCTCAGAAGGGAGGATTGAAGATCTTAATGAGGGAATGGATTTCGACACCATGGATATAGATTTGGTAAGAAACTTAGTGATTTCTGTAATATTTTCCAAAGTTTATACCCTTTGGAAATTAAGTTGGATATTTATTGGAGAAGAGAAATAACTTGCCTTGAGACATAAGTTTTGCAAAATCTATAATAATAAAGGCATAATATATGCTAATTAGATTGGATGTCCTGAATGAAGCTGGGGCTGTGAGGGAAGCCCAGATCCCAGGTGCCTGTTGGAAGCTAGGGGGAAGCCCAGGTCCAGCAGCCAGGGGAAGGAAGGCCTGCTTATGCACAAATTTCATGCATCGGGCCTCTAGTCTATATTAATAAAAGAGAAAATGCAAATTGACCGTACCTCCCATGATACCAGCCAATTGGGAATGAGTATGCAAATTAACCAAAAAAACTGGTTGGTTAATTTGCATACATAGGCTGAGCAGCTGGGGGTGGGATACTTGTTGCCATGGCGATGACACAGGTGTTCTGCACTGCCCCAGTCACTCGGCCTTTGGGCAGCATGGGAAGGCGGAAAGGCAGCTCCAGCCAGAGCAAAGGTGGTGCTGGCGGCCAGGGGAAGGAAGGAACCATTCTTGCATGAATCTTCGTGCATCGGACCTCTAGTTATTAAATAAAATAGTTAAGTCTAGGTATATGAGAAGGGATTGAGGAGAGGGTAAGATTGGTGAGAGTATTATATCCTAGTTTAAGATGATTAATTTTCAGGTTAATTTAGGAATATATTGACTTAAAGAAATATTCTCTATCATATCACCTTATAATTTTCCATTTATTCACCATCATTAAAACTACATTATTGCCAGGTTGGTGTGGTTCAGTGGTTAAGCATTTAACTATGAACCAGGACATCATGTTTTGATTCCTGGTGGGTGCACATGCCCGGGTTATGGGCTTGATTTTCAGTATAGGGCATGCAGGAGGCAGCTGATCAATGATTCTCTCTCCCTCTCCCTATCAGAAATTATATATATATATATATATATATATATACAACTATAGCCCTAGCCAGTTTGGTTCAGTGGATAGAGCATTGGCCTGGGATCTAGGGGCTCAGGTTCAATTCCGGTCAAGGGCACATACCTGGGTTGCAGGTGCCTTCTGGGCCTGGACCCTGGTTGGGGCTCATGAAGGAAGCAACCGATTGATGTGTTTTTCTTATCGATATTTTCCTGTCTTTCCCACTCTCTAAAAATCAGTGGGAAAATATCCTTGGGCGAGGATTAAAAACACACACACACACACACACACACACACACACACACACACACACTCTTATTAACTTGCTACTACCCAGTTATTGAGATGAATTTTCATATTAGATAATGAAATTACTTAAGCGTGGAAGTTAAAAAAAAAAAAAAAATATATATATATATATATATATATATATATATATATATATATATGGCTATATTCTTTATAAATTATTACATCATATTTATGATTAGGCCTCTGTTATATACAAAATGCTTCTACATTTATTTTGCCACATGTCTCATTCAATTTATGAAGCTTAGACATTTAGCATATCCAAGGAGACAAAACTAGTAAGCATTAAAGCTGAGACTTATAACCAGGTCTTCTGATTCTACTTCCCAGTATACCACAATGAAATCTCCTTAACAGGAAGAAAAAAATTTTTTTAATATGTTTTCAATAATTTTAGAGAGAGAGAAGGGTAGAAAGATGGATAGAGAGATAGAAATATAATTGAGAGAGAAACATCAACAATTGGCTGCTTCCTGCACACCCCCTACTGGGGATCAAACCAACCTGAGCATGTGCCCAGACCTGAAATGGAACCAGGGCCTCCAGATTCATGGGACAACACTCAACCACTGAGCCACACTGACTGGGCAACAGAAAGAAATAATTACATGGTCTCTCTTCACAGTAGTGTAATCTGGTCCCTTTAAAGGAAAATGATTCCAGGGGAATTCTTAAAGTAAAATGAGAAAAATGAGTTTTCTAGTTTTCTTTTTTTAAGGATAACTTTCCATTAATGAATTGCTTTTATTCTCATTTAAACATTTTTTAGTTTGTTTATATAGTATTTAAATTATTGTAAGGTACAATTGCAACTTCATGTTCCATGTGAACATTTAATGCTAATTAATTTCAATATTTTCTGATTATAGATAAAGCAATTGTCAACTTTCTTCCTTTTTCCCCTTTAGCCACCATCAAAGAACAGACGAGAGAGAACAGAACTGAAGCCTGATTTCTTTGATCCAGCTTCAATTATGGATGAATCAGTAGGTTTCATTTAAATGTACTGCAGGATTAGAAAATCAAAAGCATAGGCAGCCCCAAGTTTGAGGATGGAAAGCTGAGACAGCACATCAACAATGGATAAAAACAATTGGAACAGGAGAAAAAGAGGCAGGCAGGATTGGTTTCCAGAGAATGAGAGAAGGGTGATGCAATGGTGGTGACATATTTAAGTGACTTTGAATCCCTGGCCAAATGGGACTTGCGTTAAGGAATTTGGACTTTTTCTTTAGGCTAGAGTTGCCCATTGAAGGTTTTTGAATGAGGGAGTGGCATGATCAAAATTGTGTTTCAGAAAGATTTCCTTGGCATTTATGGATGGATAGGATGAATGAGGAATAATAGTCATAGTCATCTGAAGGCATCGTGAAAAATAGAACTTAAAGACTGATAATAAAGTGAAGGGATATTAAGATAATTGGCTATTGTTAAGTATTGTCAATCCTATTTTTTAAGTACCTTATATCAGTCCCCACTGTATTTTCCTTGACAATGCCTTGGCTCATTCAAGTCCTCCTTAGTTTTCACTTGGACCATTGTAATAGTCTTTAAATTGATCTTGCTGCTACACCCTCCTTTTATCTCTCTTTTGGGGTCATCTTTCCAAAATACAAATAGGATTCTTCTCTCACATAGTTTTAGGTCTTTCATTGATTCTCTGCCCCCTCCCCCATTGATATTAAGAAAAATATTCTTACTCCTTAGCCTGGCAAAAAAGCTTTTTGTGATCTGGCTCCATCTCCAGCTTAACCTTGGCCCTTTTCTTACATGTATTCTGTGCTCCAGCTATACCAAATCTTCCTTTCATACACATTTTGTTCTTTCATGAGTGTGACTTTGGATAAGTTTTTCTCTGTCAGAATTGCCCAGTCCATCTTCCTCTTATAGTGAATTTCTTCTTTAATAGTTCTGGCATTACTTAAGGAGTTTTGCCAATTTCTCCAGATAGCTACTTTTTTTCCCTCTCAGCTTCTGTAACACATTGTATATACTTTTATTTTTATAATTACCAAATGAAGAGGGAATATGCTAATTGACACTCACACCATCGCAAAAGATGGCGGCACACACAGCCAATAAGGAAGGAATATGCTAATTGACTGCCATGCCCTCAAAAGATGGTAGCGCCCAATCCCCTCAGCCCCGCCAGGGCAGGCACACAGCAAGGCTGGGCTGGCCCCCAGGAGGGCTCTGCACACCTGCCTCTGGAGTCCCCTATCCCCTTAGCCCTCCAGTCACTCAGGGTCAGCCCGAGGAGCAGGCAAGCCTCAGATGGCAGCTGTCCAGCTACCCAGGGCCGCCTGAGGCTCAGGTAATCAGGGCTTGTGCTGCTGGCAGTGGCAGCAGCAGAGGTGTGATGGGGGCATTGCTGGGTCACCTCCTGCCCCTGAGGGCTCCCAGACTGTGAAAGGACTGTGGGGATCCCTCCCCCCCTCCAGTGCATGAATTTCCATGCACCGGATCTCTAGTAGGATATAATGCTCAATAGACTGAACTCCAGGCAGTGATGATTTTATTCATTTTGAATTCTGCCTAGTATAAGTATGTGTTTAGTTTTATTTGTCAAGTGAATAAGTCAGTTAAGTGCTCTTTCATATCACTATGCTCCTCTAACTCTCCTACCTCTGGTAATCTCATCCTCTGAGGCCCGCCTTCTATGTCCCTTTTTCTACCATTCTCTCCTTGCCCTTGCTCACCTTATAATATACTTCCAAATAGCTCTTAGAAGAATTTTGACTAATTGATACCAATATTATATTAGTAAGACCAGTTATTTGAACCAAAAGACAGTTTCATGGAGCAGCAGGTATAGAAAGAAATATTTGGACAAGCCATCTGGGATCCTTTTTAAATTCGTGTTCTCAACCTCAAATGTGCATGTGAGTTGTCTGGAGGTCTTATGTAGATTCTGTTTCAATAGGTTTGGAGTGTGGCCTGAGATTCTGCATTTCTAACAAGTGTTGTCAATGCTTTAGGTCTGCAGACCATACTGAGTAGCATAGGGGACCTAGTCTTGCCCATAAGTCTGTAGTTTAAGGGGCATATTAAAGTATATGATTCCCTGATAAACTAGGAGTATGTTTCTTCCCAATTTGTTAAATAAAACATGAAGGTAGTGATTGTAATGAGCAAAGGAAATTTTTTCAAGAGGTATGATGAAATGCATTAGTTCAGCAATTTATTGAGCTAGAAGTTCGTGCTAAAGTGAATAAGATTGTCTCCCTGTCCTCAAGTTTATACTATAGTCCACCTTGACTACTATCACTTTTGAAATGAAAAGGGCGGAAGCTAGTATTTGAGAGTTTATGTGCCCGGCACTATGCTAGACATGATTTATTTTTATCCTCTCAGCAACCTTGTAAGAAAGGTGGTGGGATCCCAGTTTTACACCCAAGCAAACTTGGACTGAAGAGGTGATTCAGTAATTTGCTCAGAGTTACACAACTTTAGTGTCAGGGTAGTAATTCAATCTGAGTTCCAATTGGTTTTAAAAGATCTTGTGCTGTCTCTGCTGTTTGTACTTTCCAAAACTATTATCAGACCTCATTTGGAAGAAACACCAAGAAAAGTAATTTAAAAATTGAAATGGTTAACTATAGTCAAAATTGATACGGGCAGTTAGAGATTTCCTTTTTTTTTTTTCATGTGTTTATCTAAAATCAGGAAAACTTTAGGTATTTGTTTTCTAAGTTACTAGATTTGCAAAAAGGTGTTCTTTAATTCACATTACTAAAATAATGAAATAGCATTGTAAATTATGTCTATATATTTTTGTCATTTAACATTTACAAAAAAATAGTCTGAATGAAGCCAAAGTTAGGAATCTGGTCATTATTTATGGAAAACTTTTGGCATTCTTGTTTTTATTGAATGTGTTATAATTAAGGGGATAATAGTTTACAGAAAAATGAGTACATGCATCCATGTCTGTAGTTTTATAGTATTTCCACATGATGGCAGCAGTCACATAACTGAGTGCTCAGTCTTTAAAGGTTTATGTATCTTTAGAAGTCTTTGACTATATTTATTTATTTTTAAATATACATTAAATTATATATTAGTTTATTTTTAAGTATACATTAAATTTGACCTCATCTCAATAATAACTTGAGAAATTAAATAAATAGAAAAATTTTAATGCAAAAATCTGTTTGCCCTTTATACAACAGCCTACATCTGTTTTTACTTATGCATGTGATAAATGAGTAATTAAACCAGTAGTAAAGTTGGAACTTAAATCCTTTCATGCCCAGTTCTAATAGAAGATTCTAGATTTATGATTTAGTTAATTTTATATCTGGAAACAGCATTGGTTTATCCCATTGTACCACTGGTTGTTTTCTGTTACCAGTGAGCCAGTATTGCCATAACACACTAAAGCTTGCTGTTGGTATTTTTAAATATATGCTTAAGTGTTTTTTAGTCTTAGGTCAGCACAAAAGAGAATCTGTCACTAATGTTATTCTTCTGTATTGAAATTCTCTTAGAACAAATATCTGTAGTATAAAATTGGTGAAAGAATGATTCAGTATGATGGAGCTCAGTTACTGTTCTAGTAGAAGAATCTACTTAAAACCCAGTTTGCACCCTCAAAACAATCTCTTCTGGTGGTTTTTAGTTAAGCACTGTGTTTGGAAAGTACTTGAGTTCATCTTCATGACACACCCTATGCTAAGAATTGCTGATAAGATTTTATACTCTGCTTCATCATCGGACTTTCTCTTACCCAGAGTCCTGAGTGTTATAGCTAGAAGGGACCTGTAAACATCTAGGCCTCTTGGGTGGAAACATTCTAACTACCCAAACTCTGACTCTAACCAAAAAAGGTGAGGACAAAGGATGAGTAGTAGTGGTGGTGGTTTTGGTGATGACAGGTAAGAAGCGGGGTGCATTAATCTTCTTTGTTCTCATCACTGGGGATTCCAAACACTTAAAGTTTCACTACAGGGAGGGTGCATTCAGATAGATATTGGTTTCCTGGTCTAAAAATACACAATTCCTACAGATGAAAACAAGTCATGAATTCTGTGACTTTTGCTAAAGTGAGATTTAATTTAAGAGTCCTCTGTAATCCTAGTCTTAACTCATTACCTCTAGCTTTTAATATCAGTTTTTACTAGGTTATTATAGTATTTCAAAGTATTACTTAATTATCATAGTAAGTGCTAGAATTATAATTGAATAGCCTGACTTTTAGTATATACAGCTCAAAGGTGCATCTTGTTCTTATTTAATGAACAAGAGGGAGTAGCTCCATTCATCATCTGCTTTTACTTTTCTTTAGTTAGTAACAAGTAATTATTCGATTTTACCTCAGTTCTTTTCCCAGGAAAACTGGGAATGTATAAAAAAGAAGGCATAAATATCAATATAAGTATGTTTGCCCAAATTTCACCTTACTTATTTGATTTCTTAAAAGTTGTAGTTCTGTCCTTTCATTCAGCTCAGATTTTCTAAAGAAAACTTTCTATATATTTGTATTATTCTTGCATATATTTGGTCTACGTGTTCAAATGCTTTTTTAAAGAACCAAGTTTGCAAGACATTCTTAAGCTATTTTCAGCAAACCTGTGCCGGAAGTATATGTCAAGAAGCACATTTGTTTGTTCATTCAAGTGTTGAGTGCCAATGTTTAGGGCATCATTTAGGCATTGGGGTATGTATAAACATAATTGAAACATGGTTCCTGCTTCTAGTTACATTTTTCAGGGTAAGTAGCATCTTGATTAAGTGTGTTATTCCATTATATATTGATGGTCATTTTAATTTCAGAATTTCATATCTAAAGAGGGGTATTTTTCAAAGTAATTTTATTAGCATGTTATTAAAATTAATGTTAATTAGTATTGTAATAATTCACAGATATATTTTTACAAAGAAATGAATGACAATCTTAACGAGATTTTTTTCCCTCTCTCTCATTAGGTTCTTGGGGTGTCAATGTTTTAATACCCGTACACAGTTAAATCTCTGGTGAAGTCATTTTCTAAGTGGAAGAGGAAATTTTAAAATAAAGTGTGGTAGATACAGTGAAATTCTGTACAGATTTTTCTCTAAGGAGAATATGACATGCTTACGCTTACCAAGATCAAGTGCATTGAGGGGCAGTTTTGTTTGCCTGAAAAAAGTAAAGGACAAGTAAACAATTTGATGATAAGCTACAGTTTTCTTAGAAAGTAAATATTTTATTTATGCGCTGTTAGTTGGCCTTTGAATCAATTATTTCATGCTTTTTTAAAAGAAAATATAACAATCTGAAGAGACATTTGGTACAGACATGAATTCTCTCACATTTATTTACTGGGTGTACTAAGTAATGATGACCTCTGCTGGATTTCTGTTTATATCCAAGAAATAAAGTTAAGGATGGATTTATTTCCCTACCCTGAAATTATAGGATAGAATTGTTTTTAGCATTCTAAATTTAAATGCTTAAAATATCAATCAACAAAGCTTTCTTTTAAATATTGTAATTGTGGAGAAAAGTAAACTTATAAGCAGAACTTTTACAATTTTTTCATCTAAAATGTATTTTAAGATATTTTTAAAATCCAAGAGCTTCTCTATACTTTTCAGAAATATCCAGATGCAGTGAACTGCCAGAAGGTAACCAGTCTCAAACATGCTTATACCATTATCAACCCTGAAAGTTTGCTTGTCCTTTAAGATAAAAATGTAATGTTGTGATATTCCTTCCAGTAGTGCCACTGTATTTTGTCTCCAAATAAAAGAAGCTTATTGTAGTATGTTTGCAGAAAAATTCTAAACAAAAAATTATACAGCTTATTAGAGTGTGGGAATAGGGATCTAAATTTTAAATAAAATTATATATATATATAAATTGGTGCTGATTTTATAATTGCGCAGTTTGTTTAGTTTTTTCTTACTTTTAAATTCCAACTTAAAATTATGAGGTTTCAGAAATATATTGAAAGTTTAACAATGTTTAAAAATAGAAAAGCATGAGTGTTCATGCTTTAAAATGATTTTTAAATTTGTATTTTATATTGTTTTATCTATCTGTCTTTGCAAGCAGTCTTCAGGTTAAAGATACTTCTAACAGGTTACAGTACATTTCCTCTGTATGTAAATTAGATGGGATAATAGAATTCATAACCCATAATATTCTTTGAAAGCTAAGCTTTAAACTTCATTTATGTCCTTTCACAAATAAATTAGTTTAAAACAGGAAGTGGCCACTTGCCATTTTGACATCAACTCATTTTGCGAGGCTTAGGCAGCTAGACATCGTTTAAAACAAAATATTAACTTATATTACATGTGTATCTATCTTTTGTCAGTCGTCTCTCAGTTCTTGAGGTATATTATTTTAATCATTCCATGCCTTAATATGCTTGCAATACAAGACTATCTTCAAATGGAGGTGAATACCAAAAGGCTTCAGTTCTTAAGAGTCAAAAATCAACAAGCATTGGGCTGTGGTAGCCAAAAACCATAGGTTAGCTAAAAGATCATTAAGAAATTCAATTATTTTATTAAATCATGGTGAATAACAGATGAAACCAGTCTTGTCTAACAGATTTTCCACCAACGAATAATAATATGTGCAAAAGTATTGCCTATGTTGTTTTTCACACCACTGCATTTACTAGAACTGCTGAGAGGACTGTATATATGATTTTAAACCTAAGTTGATTTTTTTTTTCTCATTCTTGAAAGAAATACTTTTTTGTGAAAGCAGTTCTTACAGCTTTGTTTTCAACCAGCTAAAAATGTTTTATATATTACTCTAACCTGTTGTCCTCCACATTCTATTGTCCTAATTGTACTGTTTTCTGATTTGTATTTATGTCTTGAGACAGTAACTTTTTGAATAAAAATAAACCTACAGTGTGTTGTATGTTTTATCTTTTGTAATTGAACGAGAAGGGTGGTTATAAATGGTTTAGTAAGTATATCTATTAGCATGCCTTTGACATATTTGGGTAGAATAATTTATACAAAACATTGCCATTTTATATTTTTTATAAATAATGTATTTTAAAATGAGATTAAATCCCTAATTGGGTTATTACTTTAGAAACCCATGACCATTATTACTTTAATTTTTATCTGGTAAGGATTAAACACTTTAAAATAGTTCCATTCATCCGGGACACATTCAAGTTGCCTACAATGTGCTCTGCGTGTGTTAGAGATCTAATAGTAAACAAGATAGACAAGGTCTCCCCTCATAGATCTAGTGGTATAAACAAGGAAAGGAACAAAATAATAATAAACTTGTAACAGTTGCTATCGGGTGAGCTGAGCTGGAGATTGTGTATTTGAGTCTAAATTAAATATCCCTTAGTTAAGGAGCTTGTGCTGTGCATGGACATGAGTGAAAGACAACATCTGAAAAAAGAATCTGGTAATTGAACTCTTATTGAAAGCTCTTATATTCTTCAGTGTGTTAACGGGATTTACATTGTAAACTGATTAAAAGTAGTGTAACACTGGCACATTGGTCATTTAAGCTAGCTTGTAGATCGTAGTATAAGACCAGTCTACTGTCATTAGGTATTCAGAATTAACATATTAAGTGATAGCAAATAGCTGGGCACTGTTTTAAGTGGTTTCCATGCAGTAATTTATTTAACATCATGATAATAGGTGATACATGTTATCACCCCCCAATCTACCTCCTCTTTTTTCTTAATAAATCACGAGGCAGTGAGAAAAATGAGGCACAGCGAAGTTAAAATACCTTGGACAAGGTTATATGGCTAGTAAGTGATGGCTGCAATTTAAGTCCCAAGAGCATTGACACTGATACATACGGATAGCATAGATAGCTGCATAAAGGTAAAATAGGACATTATTCATTGTGCCATGGTGAGGAAATGGACCTTCTTTAATTTGGTGTGAATCAACACTGCTTAATATGCTACCCAGTTTGCTTCTATAAAGAGAATATAAATTAAATCTGAGCCCATCAATAGTTTCTAAAGTTGCAGGGGAAAATAGGAAAACCCAAAAGAGATGTCTTCAATATCCTGCCACGAAGGGAATTTATAAGGGTTTACATCAAGCATGTTAAACTCAAAGGCTAACACTGGCTAAATAATAAACAAGGTTTAAGTTTGCAAAAAACAAAACAAATCTTCAATTCTCATAGAAATGTTGGTTTATTTCGATAGAGACATGCTGAATATGAAGGGCTGAAATAAATTATATATATACACACACACACACATATACTGAGTGGCCAGGTTATTATGATCTCTGAACACACAATAACCTGAATAACCTGGCCACTCATTGTGCTACTATTGAGTACCTCATTTATTCGATATCAAAACTACTATAAATTGTGCCCCTGATCAGCTTTCCCTTTTGCACTGGCTGATAGAAAGCTCAGGGCAAATGGTTGATCTCCAGCAAAAGTCTACAATACTTTTGGTACCCATTTGAGATACAAATATATTGAGTGACCAGATTATTGTGTGTTCAGAGATCATAATCTGGCTACGTGTGTGTGTGTGTGTGTGTGTGTGTGTGTGTGTGTGTGAGCCCCCATCAGGGCAGGCCAGCCTGACCCCACCCGTGCATGAATTCATGCACCTAGTGTCTAGTTGTTAACATAAACTATAGACCATTTCCATAAAAATATTTTTTTCTTGAACATTAACAGGCACTGAGTAACTGCGCAAATTAGTAAGTGTAACACAAATAAACCTATTTTTCTTATTCTCCAAAAGCAAAATATTTCCTGTTGTACACACGAAACAATTCAATCCGGACTAATGACATGGCAATCAGCTGCTACAATTTTGGCTGCTAGTATTAGTGGAGAGAAATGGTGCGCCTGGGCATAAGGCATGTAAGGGAAGTGAGTGCAGCACTATCATAGTAATCTGTTATTAGCGAATGTTGTAGTTAATGTATTATAAGATATTGTAAAAATTAAGTTATGAAATTTTTATTAAAAACGTTTCTTACATACCATCACATTGGCTGGGCTGCAAAAATATTTGTTGTGAGCCGTGAGTTTGACATGCTTGGTTTACATGGATGAATTCCAGGTCAAATATATTATTCTGGTATCTGTAATGACTCATCAAAAGAAAAGCAATAAAGCCCAAGGCAAGGCCTGTGGTAATGAGGAAACTAGGTGATGGAGTTCACTATCACTTAGGTCAAACTACTGTGTGCCTGGCCTTGTGCACACTGAGCAAAGGCCAATAAGACAGACTTTGTTTTTCAATTGCTTACAGTTCCATTGGGGGGTTGGGATACAGATGCAAAACTAATAAAATGGAGTAAATTCAATATTTTTACTGGGTGTTAAGGAAGTCCGGAAATAGTTGTTTACCTTTTTTTCTCTTTTGGTATAAAACTGATAAATTATGAAATATGCAAACTGTAAGTATATGTATGGTGAGTTTTAACAAGTGATTACAGTTGTTTAACTCAAACCCCTATCAAAGATATTGAATATTACCATTAGCACAGAAAGTTCCTTTCTACTTACCAATCAATCCCTGCTTCTATCCCTTCTATGGAGGTAGCAACTGTTGTTGCTTTTCACCATAGATCAAATTTGGCTCTTCTAGAACTTGATATAAATGGAATCATATAGTAGGTATTTTTGTAAGAAGTTTCCTTCACTCAGCACGTTTCTGTGATTTATCCATGTTGTGTGTATCAGCAGTTTATTCAGTAGTTGATGGAAATCTGGGTTGTTTCCATTTTGGGGCTGTATGGGTAAAGCTGCTACTTGAGTTTAATTTTAAAAGCTGAGAGGTGGGCTAGGTGAAAGGGGAGGGTGGGTGGCATAGTGAACAAGATACAATTCTAGGCAAAGGGGGCAGCGAACCAGTAAACAATCATCAGGGATGCAAACTAGTAACTGCATAGGAGTGGGTGGGCAAGATTGGAAGATAGCTGGCTATCCACTACCTCTCATTAGCTTTAAAAGTGAAGGACATTCACAATTGGTATCTTTGGTGACTTGTTACATGCATTGTTCTCAGAATAGGCAATACCCAAAGACAAAGTAGGGTACCTTTCAATGAACTGTGATAAATTGATTTGTTTTAATAATATGGATGTTTTAGTTCATTAGGCCTTATTTTCTATCATAGAGAAAAATAATGCTTTTTCTGCAGTCTCTCAGATGTGTAGCTGTATTTAAAATGAGCTGTAAATTCCTAAAATACAGGTTCCTCAATTGAAGTCAGTTTGGAGCTTGATAGTATGAACTTGAAATGAAAGGTCAGCTACCATAAGTTTTACTTGATTTTTTTTTTTTTACCCTTTGCCAACTTAGGATAGGCATGAGGAGTTTGGTGACTCTTTAGCAAGTTCACTTTTAAATAATTTTATAATACTTATAGCAAAATTATAACTAATTTTGAAAAAATAATAGACTATTTGCTTAGTGTTTTCTGTGTGCCAAGCTAAAGTGCCTCACTAGTTAATTCTTGCAGCAAATTTATAGTAAAAATCCCCATTTACAGATGGGAAACATGCTTATTTTAACTTGCTCAAATGATGGAACCTACATTTGAAACTAGGCCAATTGACTCCACAGTCCATGCTCTTGATCACCTCTCCATCTTTGTGCTACTAAATATGCCCATGCACTTGTCTCTGTATCCATATACACTGCATTTTCTTTATAGTAGATCAGCTATCATATGTAAGACTGGATATCCTTTCTCCTCCCCAGCATTATTAGGTTCCCTTGCAACTGGTTCGTTCCTAACATCTAGAAGAATAAACATAAAGGGACCCTTTAACTAAACATGCCCCTCTAGTTTCTCTCTGCTGTCTGGACTTCCTTTTCTTCCAGTCTCTCTCTCTCTCTCTCTCTCTCTCTCTCTCTCTCTCTCTCTCTCTCTCTCTCTCTCTCTCTCTCTCTCTCTCCTGCACGTGCCTTGACCGTAATTGAACTGTGACCTGGTTCATGGGTCGATGCTCAACCACTGAGCCACACCAGCTGGGGCCTCTCCCTGTCTCTCTTGAATTCACTCTAATCAGGCCTTAATTTTAAGGTGACCAGATCGTCCCACTTTTGGCGGGACAGTCCCGATTTTTAACAATTTGTCCTACATCCCGCGGCGTTTTAAAAAAGTCCAAGATATTTAAAGGAATCTTTCCAAAAATTGGGACTTTTAAAAAATATATATTTTACTGATTTTTTACAGAGAGGAAGAGAGAGTGATAGAAAGCTAGGAACATCGATGATAAACATCGATCAGCTGCCTCTTGCACACCCCCTACTGGGGATGTGCCCGCAACCAATGTACATGCCCTTGACCGGAATTGAACCCGGGACCTTTCAGTCCACAAGCCGACACTCTATCCATTGAGCCAAACCAGTTTCGGCAAATGGGACTTTTAAAAAAAAAAAAAAAATATATATATATATATATATATATATATATATATATATATTTATTAATATTTTACAGAAGGAGAGAGAGAGAGAGCTACAAATGTCGATGAGAGAGAAGCATCAACCAGCTGCCTCTTGCACACCCCCTACCGGGGATGTGCCCGCAACCAGTGTACATGCCCCTGACCGGAATCGAACCCGGGACCTTTCAGTCCACAGACCGACGCTCTACCACTGAGCCAAACCAGTTTCGGCAAATCGGGACTTTTTTAAAACGCCGCGGGACGCCGGGGAAAATGTTAAAAATCGGGACTGTTCTGCCAAAAGCGGGACCATTTGGTCACCTTAATTTGTACCACTTCACTGAAACTCTTCAACGTCCAATGACCTTCATTTTGCTCAGTTTTCTTACCAATATTCTCTAACCTATCTACAGAGTCTAGTTTGCTCTGAATCTCTTCCTCTGTGTCCCAGGCTAACCCATCAATGGCAGATTGAGAGTTGTGCACCCCGGTTTTTATAAAGATGTTTAATTGATTTTAAAGAATCAGGAAGGGATTGAGATAGAGACAGAAACATTGATGAGAGAAACATCAATCGGATTTCAGAGAGGAAGGGAGAGGGGGAGAGAGAAAGATCAATGATAAGAGAATCATTGATTGGCTGCCTCCTGCACGCCCCCTACTGGAGATCAAGTCCACAACCTGGACATATTGACAAACACTGAGCCACACTGTACCCTTTCTGGCGGAGTTCTGGGGATGCCTTTATTTGGCAGCCACTTCTCCGGGAACTGACAGAAGTGTGTTCCCATGTGACTTTCCCAAACCCTGTGTAATGGTAACTGAACTTGCAACTGCTATATTAAGTCCCCAATCTTCATAGCTGACAGAGTCTGGCTTATATCACATGGAAACTTCTCTGTATTTCCCCGTGTCCTTGTTAGTGGAACAATCACTTTCATCATCTTCCCCTCTGCAAATGGCTGCTGTGCTGGTGAGTTGAGAGAACATTGGATGGGTGTTAAGATTAAGCTTGGAGCAGAGCCTTGCACTGAATTTCACGCCTGCCAAAACCTGTTAGCGTCATGTTCACATTTTCTGATTCTAAGTCTCTTGGGACTGGTGTCCTTTGTACCTAGTTTCAGTGAAAGTGTAGACACATTCAGCTAGTCCTTCCATATCATTTAAAGGTTTATCTACGGTTTTAGCACCTTCAAAAGCTTTTTCTTAAAATTGTCTACTTTGAGAGCCACAATGGCATCTATTCAGAAGGCTAAGCTGTTAAAAGAAGAGAGAGATTCAGCCATTCAGTGACTTAATACATAAAATTATTTCTCCCTTTGGTAGCAATTTGGGACTTCTCTTCCAAATTGGCAGGTGCCTTTTCTCTATTCGGTTGCAGCAGCAGGAAATTCTACCATCTTTAACACATGGCTTTTAAGGTTGGCTCGTCATACTAGCCCACAGGGGATGGGAGTGATCATGGTAAGAGTGCATGTGGGAGGTTTATCATGGGTCAGGCCTGTAAGTGCACCTATAACTGGTTCATATTTCATTGGAGAGAATGTCTGTGGCCCCACCTAACTTGTGGAAGAGGGGTGCAGGAGGGCTGGGAAAAGTATTCTAGCCTTTCCCAGGAAGAATGAATTTTGGCAGACCACTTGCAGTCTCTGCCTCGGCCTTTCCGCTCTGAACATCCGCGTGCCTCCTTCTTGCCATCCCAGGACATATGGTACTCTATGCCTTTCCTAAGGGAAACAACCCTAAAGTTCTTTCCAGTTACCACATACAGCTCAAAGTCCAGTTTCTCTGGGTCACGCTCAGTCGTCTTCATCGGGTCCAGATATGGATGCCTGCTTCCCCCCAATGCAAATGGCGGCGCATAAACAGAATCACCACTGTGACTCGGGCGGGAAAGGGAAGGATGGAAAACTGTCCGTCACTGGTCCATAGAGAACCTGCCAGATGGAAATTGTGACAACCTCCTGCCCTGGCAGTGGAGGAAGTCCTTTGGTCAAATTCTGGGTCTGCTGTCTGGACAGGATTTCCTTATCTTTTGTCTTGTTATCCTCCCTCTGGAAGGACCCTTTGTCCATTATCTTCCATGGCAGTCTCTGAACTGGGCAACAGCAGTTTTGCCAGCATCCCGCTTTAAGGTATCTACCTGATCTGTATTAGTTGGCATAGGATACGCTGCGGTTAAAAGATCCTGCAATGACTCACAGAAGAATTTTTTCTGCTCTTCTCCAGGACAGGGTAGCTGTTCTAGGTTATGGTGTGACTCCTATGTGGCCATCCAGGCTGAGAGGGGGAAGTTGTGTCATTATTTTACAACTTTTTTCCCCCCAGCAGACATATCATTAACTAGAGTTCAATATTTATAATTTCTTCTTTTGATATATTTTATGTATTAAGTGTTCTATCTCTCTAAAGAGGTAATACGCTAATTGGTCCTAACGGTGTCACGGTGACGACCAATTTGCATATTGAAAGACCAATAGGAGGCTGCGCACACAGCAGGGGGTGGGCCATGCGGCCAGAGCCAAGTTCCCAGGAGCCTGAGGAGAGCGCCTGACAGGAGCCCTGACTGCAAAGAAGGAAGAGGAATAAGCCACGGGCAGCTCTTCCAATGCTCCTGCATGGATACCCTACCCCAGGCCCTGCACCCCTGGGGGTACGGGGAAGCTGACCAGATTGGAAGAAGACCCAGCCTTGGAGGCAGCTGCAGCCTGCACCTCCGACTCCCAATCTCTTCCCCCGCCAACCCCTCCGGGGGTGTCCACAATGATAGCACACCTGCGACCACCCATCAGTGCCCCGGAGGCACCCGGGACCCTCAGCCTGCCACTGCCGGGCCCCCTCCACTGGGGCCGGGCACACCTCTCCCTACAACTCCAGACCCCGGTGGATGCAGGCCTGAGCGGCCCCCCAGGGTCAGACCCTTCCCCCAGACAGCAGCAGCGCTGTCTCCGCAGTGGAAGCGCGCTGAACCTCGCTGGGGGCGAGGCTAAACCTGCCCTCCTAGCCCGCCTGGCTCCGCCCTGGCCTGGCCCCCACCCCGCTTCAGGAGATTGGGGGATTGGAGGCCCGCTCTGAGCAGGTACAGCTGGGAAACAGTACAACTTAAAGAATGGTGCCAAGTGGGAAGGTTTGACAGTTACTCCCCCTTTGGCCTTGCCACCCTACCCTTATTCCCCCCTAACACCCTGCCCCCCACCAGCGCCTCCAGGGACGACCACCACTACAGGACTGCTGGCCAGAGCCTGCCCCTCTGAGGCCTGCCGAACCCTCTGCAAAGCTTCCATAGCTACAGTCTCATCCCAGGAATCAATCACGTCCTCCTCCCCCAATCAGCACCTGCTCCCTGTGAGGGTCCCGTGGGCTTAAAAATAACAATCCTGTCCCAGGGGACCGTGTGCCCCGGGTGAGCCGTGTCCCCCAAGGGGGCTGGGTGTCCCGGGAGAGCCGTGTGTCCCAGGGGGCCGTGTGCCCTAGGTGAGCCGTGTGTCCCAGGGGGCCGTGTGCCCTGGGTGAGCCATGTGTCCCAGGGGACCGTGTGTCCCGGGAGAGCCGAGTGCCCCAGGGGAGACATGTGCCCGGGGAGAGCCGTGTGCCCCAGGGAAGCAGTGGGACCCGGGGGGAGGGGCGGTGTGAACCAGAGGAGAAGCGGATTCTATTCGTGTGGTCCTGAGATAGTCACCAAAAAACAAGCAGACTGCCAAATGAGGAGCGGATTCTATTCATGTGATCCTGAGATGGTCACCATAAAACAAGCAGATTGTCAAATGACAGTGGGGAGGGGAAGGAGACCTGGGGGGAGATAAGAGAACAACCGAAGGACTGGTATGCATGCACATAAGTACAACCAATGAACACAGAACTCTGGGGAGGGAGGGCATGAATAGGAGGTGGGGGGGGGGAATGGTAAGCTATGTACACATATAATACCTTAATAAATTAAAAAAAGAAAAAATAACAATCCCTTCCCATTTAGACATCCCTTACTTGATGAAACATTTCTAGGTTTATTAGCTCAGAACCTCCTCATGACAGCCCAGTGAGGTAGGCGGAGAAGAGATTACAATTCCCATGGTATATGCGCGTGTATTCAGAAATGAAGCTCAGAGAGGAAAAGTGTCAAGCCCAGTGGTTCCCAAGGTGCAGCACACGCCCATGGGGCGCAATTTGATTTTAAGTGGGGGCAATTGGAGAATGAGTTAACAGTGAATTTTTGCATTTCTTATGGTTCTAGGGGGCCTCATCTACAGCATGTCATACATAATAAAAGGCTAATATCTAAATGACTGAATGGTGGAATGACCGGTCACTATGATGCACACTGACCACCAAGGAGCAGACACTCAGCGCAGGAACTGCCCCCTGGTGGTCAGTGCGCTCCCACAGCGGGAGCACCGCTCAGCCAGAAGCTGGGCTCACAGCCGGGGAGCATAGCAGCAGTGGTGGGAGCCTCTCCCACCTCCGTGGCAATGCTAAGGATGTCCTACTGACGGCTTAGGCCCACTAAGCTGTCAGTCAGACTTCCTCCCAGGGCTCCCGGACTGAAAAAGGGTGCAGGCCAGGCTGGGTGACCCCCCCCCCCAAGTGCATGAATTTTGTGCACTGGGCCTCTAGTTTTGAAATAATGTTGGACATACAGAAATGTTGCAAGAATTAGTACAAAGAAGTCCTGTATACTCTTTATCCAGATCCCTTGAGTGTTAACATTTTACCATGTTTATCATTCTCTCAGTGTGTGCAAGTTTTTTTTCTGTAAAGTTTAAGTATGTTGCAGAAATGATGTCCCTTTAGCTCTCAGTAATGTGTTTCCTCAAATGCAAGATTCACTTACATAACCACAGCACCATTAACAAAATCAGGAAATTCACATCAACATGCCCTATTATTTAACTTAGACCTTCAAAAATTTCCTACTGTCCAACTAATGTTCTTTATATCAAGAAAAAAAAATCTGGTCCAGGAACTAATTAATGATGACATATTACACTTAATTATCATGCCTCTTTAGTCTCTTTTAATCCAGAAACACCCCTAGTCTTTGTCTTTTGTGACATGGACATTATTTGAAGAGTATAGGCCAGTCATTTTATTAAACAAACTTCCATGGAATGTCCCTCAATTTGGGATTATCTGATATATCCTCATGATTAGGTTGATTCAGGAATACTACAGACGTAATGTGTCCTCACTCCATCATATCAGGAGGTACATGATGTTGACTTGTCTAGTTACTGGTCATTTTAACTTTGATTACTTGGTTGAGGGGATGCTAGGTTTCTCCACTGTGAAGTTATATTTTTTTGATCTATAATTAATAAGTATTTTGTGGGTTGATATTTTGAGTCCATTGAAGTACCCTGTAACTCATCAACATTCTTGCCTGAATTGTTACTATTTATATCAGTATGGACTCAGAAACATTTGTTTTATTCTGTGGTTAAAATTTATTAATATCGTTATTCATTTTGGTAATCATATTGTCCCAGGTTTGGCCAGTGCGAGTCCTTTCAAGCTAGCTCCAGTGTCTTTTGACATGTTTCCATCATTCCTTCATCATTTCATTACTTTTTGGAACCACATGGCATTCCAGGCTCATTTTTTATCTTTCCCTGCCCAGCCTTGGAATCAGCCATTTCTCCAAGAAGTCCCAGTTCCTTTTATTGGAGAACTAGTGGCCTGTTGTATGAAATTCGTGCATGGGGGCGGGTTGTTTCTCAGCCCAGTCTGCACTCTCTCCAATCTGGGATCCCTTGAGGGATGTCCGAAAGCTGGTTTAGGCCCGATTTCTGTGGGCCTAAACTGGCAGTTGGATATCCCTCTCTCAATCTGGGACCATTGGCTCCTAACTGCTCACCTGCCTGCCTGCCTGATCACCCCTAACCACCCTGCCTGCTGGCCTGATCACCCCCAACTGCCCTCCCTGTCAGCCTGCTCACCCCCAACTCCTCCCCCCCCTTGCGACCTGCTCACTCCCTACTGCCCCCGCCCTAGCAGCCTGCTTGGTCCCAACTGACACCTCCTGCTGGCCTGATCACTCCCAACTGTGCCCCCTGCTGGCCTGATTGTTCCCAACTGCATCCCCGCTAGCCTGCTCACCCCCAACTACCCCCCCCCCCTGCCAGCCTGATCACCCCCAACTGCCCTCCCCTCCTGGCCTGATCGCCCTTAACCACCTCTGCCCCAACACCATGGCTTTGTCTGGAAGATCTCCCAGTCTAATTAGCATATTACCCTTTTATTAGTATAGATAGTATTTAGAAACTAGGATACGGGAAGTACATGTGTTCATTGGTACTGAGTTGTGATTGTTTCTTGAGGTCTTAGAGGACAGAGATGAGAAATAGATGGATGTATACACATATCTTGCATATGTCTGTGTCCATATGTACATTATGTGCACCTCCTCCCCGTCACTGCCACCATAATGTGGTTATATCATTCATTAGACACACAGGTTCATTTGCTTTTGTTTGTTTATATTGCAGTTTTGAAGTCCTCCTCAATACTTACTGATTTTATTTATTTTTGAATATGTGAAACATAACATGATTCCAAAAGCCCAAACTATACAAAAATATCTATTCAGAGAAGTCCCATTATTACACACAATTCTTTCTATCCATAAGTATCCACTATGCTTTCCATCCTGTTTCCACTCCCCATAGGTAACCAGTCTTTTTAGTTTCTGGTTTATGTTTCCTGTGATACCTTTCGCAAAATAAGCAGATACATGGTTATTTCTTATTTTCCCTTTTTATTACTCTTGCATGCTTTTTAAACTTAATATTTCCTAAATCACTCATATCATTCAGAGATTCTCACTCTTTCTTGCAGTTATATAATACTTCATTGTGTGAGTATACTATAGCTTAACCATTCTCCCATGTGCAGCTGTTCAGATTGTTTTCATTGTTTTGAATTCCCAAGAAATGCTACAATGAATAACCATACAAATATGTATTTTTGTACCATTGAAGCTATATCTGCAGGGTAAATTCCTGGAATTAGAAATGATAGGAACTTGATGATTTTTATTAAAAATTGTCAGATTCCTCCCCTCCATAAGGATTGTACAAATTTGCATTCCCACCAGAATGTGGTACTGATGTATGAGAGCCTATTTTTTTTGCAGCCTCACCAACAGACTACCATCTTATTTTTTAACTTTTTCCAATCTGATAGCTGAGAAATGGATTCAGTATACCGTATTTGCCGGCGTATAAGACGACCCTTTGGCCCTGAAAAATATGCCTCCAAGTGGGGGGTAGTCTTATACGGCGAGTATATAACAAACTCTGTATTTTTAGTGGAAATGTTAGGGGGTCGTCTTATACGCCCAGTCTCTTATATGCCGGCAAATATGTATTTTTCAGGGCCAAAAAATCATCTTATACGCCGGCAAATACGGTAATTTCAATTTGCATTTCTATTATTTTAAGTGAAGTTGAAAATTTTTATTAAGGGATATTCTTATATATATATTTTGGGGTAAATTGTCTATGTCTTGCTAATTTTTATTAGGTTTTTGATGTTTCCCCCTCAATTTTAAATAGTTCGTTAGTTATTTACCCTTTACCCTTTAGCTATTTACCCTTTAGTTATTTACCCTTTAGTTATTTACCAATGATATGTGTTGCAAATATTTTCTTTTCTGCATTTTTAAATCTTTATTGTTGAAAGTATTACATATGGCTCCTTCCCCCCACCCCCCATTGAGTCTTCTAGCCCATCTTTATCCCCTGCCCCAGGCTTTCACCACTCTATTGTCTGTGTCCATGGGTTATACACATATGCATACAAGTTCTTTGGTTTATGTCTGCAAATGTTTTCTCCAAGTTTGTCATTTGTCTTTAACTTTAATTATATATATGATTATATATATATATATATATATATATATATATATATATATATATAATCTTTTATGTGGTCAAATGAATCAATTTCTTATTGCATCTGGATTTTGAGTCATAGTTAGAAAACCTTTGCCTACTTCCAGGATATATAGGAATTCACCAATTTTTTTTTCTAGGACTTAGAGTTTAAATTTATTTACTCAGATCTCTGATCCATTGAAATTTATTCTTGTGAATTGTGTGAGGTATAAATCTATTTTTATCTTTTTCCAAATGGTTATCCTGCATTGTTTATTAAAAGTTCATCTTTGCCCCAGTGATTTAAGATGTCACTTATGACACACTAAATCTCTCTATTTGCTCAGCTTATATTTCTGGACTTCTTGTTCTGTTTCATTGACCTGTCTGTCTGTTCCTGGGGGCAATACCACACTTTTCTTATAAAGGCTTTATAGTGTGCTTGAATAGCCCTTTTCAGTGTTGTCTTAGTTATTGTTGCATGTTTATTTTTCAATGTGGACATTTTCAACTTGTCTAGCTACATAAAAAACTTTTTAGTATTTTATTGGGATTGTGTTAAATTTGAAAATTAACTTGAGAACTGATATCTTTTTGATGTTCTCTTCAAGAACAGATGATACATTTCCATTTGTTTCTCAGTATCTAATCTTCATTATTGTAATTTGAATGGGGTTTTCCTCTACCATTATCTTCTGTAATTGATTATTGGGTATGTGAAGGCTATTGGTTTCTGTATCCTAATTCTGCATAGACATTTGGAAAAAAGCTGACCCCAACTCCTATCACACCATGCACAAAATCAATTTGCAATGGATTACAGAACTAAAGCTTCTAGAAAAAATATGGGAATATCTTTGATTTGGCAGTAGGCAAAGTTTTCTTAGGACATAGATAAATGACATCTATCAAAGAAAAAATCAATAAAATACACCATTAAATTTTAAAATGTTTGCTAATGAAATGACACCAATAAAAAAATATATAGGCAAGCCATAGACTGGGAAAGCATATTCACAAAACATATATCTGAAAATGGATTGGTATCAGGATATAGAAAAAACACCTGACAGCTCAATGATATAAATAAATACCAAAATGGGCAAAAAAATTTGAACAAAAATGAAAGATGAATGAATGGATAATATATTGTACATTTTATATAGGAAAATTTTATAATATGTGAATTATTATTTTCCTCACCCAAGGATATTTTTCCAGTGATATTTAGAGAGAAGGAAAGACAGAGAGAAATATCAATGTGAGAGAAACTCATTAATTGGTTGTGTCCTACATGAGCCCCAACCAGGGCCCCGGGCTAGCGAGGAGCCTGCAACCAAGGTATGTGCCCTTGGCTAGAATTGAACCCGAGACCCTTCAGTCCACAGGCTGATGCTTTATCCACTGAACCAAACCGGCTAGAGCTGGTATTTGAATTATATCTTAGTTTCTGAAAAGCAGTTATGTGGGGGCCAAAGCAATTTTCTAGGGATTTTTCTTGCACTTAGAGATACCAGGGCTAAATTTTAGACTAGAGAAATGAATGGACTTCATAGCCTTCAGGCAGACTGGGAATCGAACTGCAACCTCCTGGGCCATAGGTTGGTGCTCAACCACTGAGTAACACCAGCTAGGCTCAGCTGAGATTTTGATAAGTTGAGCAACTGTGAGTTTGAAGGTATGCTATTTGACAGTCCTCACAGCACAACTATTCTGTGTTTGCCAAAGTACAGAGCCATGTGTTTTAAAAGTCAACTGAAGTGAAAAATGAGCCAAACAAGAACCCATCCTGGAATAGAAAGCCATTGCCCTTTAGCATGGAGGCAGGCCAAGGGAATATTCCCTGTCAGGGCCAATAAACACTCGAGAAGTAAATTGTGATTTGCTTTAGCACATGGATGAAACAGACCCCAAAACTCTACACTAGAGAGCAATTATAATTTTAGGCTAGAAAAAATTTAAAGTGCATAACCAAATCTTGGTCATGAAAAAGAATATCAGGAAAGATTTCAATTTGAACAATGTAACTTCTGGATCAGCCAGCCACCAAAGAGAAACTAGTTGTGAAAAGTATGCCTGGGTAACCAAATGAATTGACTTGCTGAATGGGATTGTTAGTGCTGAACTTGATAAATGTAAGGGAATGTCTATGAAAAATGATGACTTTGATTTTCTAAGGGTTGGCTTGAAACCCCTCTTTATTATTGTCATTCCTAGATTGTGACAATACCTTGTGCATGTGGGAATGGATAAAGCACCCATCTTCTTATTTCAAAGTGATATTAAGTTATGAAGGTACACCTAGAATTGAGAACAAACTAGAACACATGCCTGGTGAGTGAGTCAGAAAATTTATGGCAGGTAAAATGAAATACTCCTCATGATTCTGATGATATTGTTTAATTAGTGACTAGAGGTGCACTGAATACACATATTGGCAAAATGCTAAATGACCAAGTGTTAAAATCAATATCACCTGAAGCCAAGGCCAAACTAACTGTACCATACGGAATTTTTTTTTTTCTGGGCTATAAAAGTAAATCCAAAATTTTATTGAAAAATTATTAAGACTTTTGTTAAAAATGAGGTTTTCAGACTGGCTGGTATGGCGGAGTGGTTGAACATCAACCTATGAACCAGGAGGTCGTGGTTTGATTCACAGTCAGTGCACATGCCTGAATTGTGGGCTCAGTCCCTAATGGGGGTTGTGCAGGAATCAGCCAATCAATAATTCTCTCTCATCATTGATGTTTCTATTTATTTCTCCTTCTTTCCTCTCTGAAATCAATAAAAATATGTATAAAAAACTGAGGTTTTCACATTTAAAAATTGTGACATGACAATGCAGCAACACTGATTTCTCAGCATTGTCCGTTTTGTGCACAGCTTGAAGAAAATGCTTTCTGAATATTTTAAAATTAGACTTTATTTTTAAGAGCAGTTTTAGGTTCACAGCAAAATTGAGTGAAAGATACAGGCAGGTGAAGGCAGATCTTGGGGTGCCTGGAGCCTTTTGCTGGCATACCCTCCTGGGCTTGGTGTTGGTCTAAGCTGGCTTTAGCGTGCGGCTTGGCCCTTCCCACACACAACCAGGCCCTACAGAGGCAGCCACAAATTGGAGATCATGTTGTAGTTCCAAACAGTTCATCCAGGCCACTCACAGGCAGCATCTGGTATTAACCTTCACCAGATTTCCTCCCAAGAGACCCCAGAACCAACACACCCAATGGAGGGCTTCAGACAACATCAGAGCAAGATCCAATTAACTCCACAAGCACTGCATTCCAAATGGAGATCTTGGAAGGCACTAATCCTTGCTGAGGAGAATTCTGATTTGTATGATCAGCTAATAGACTGTAGTCAGGGTTAATCCTCATAGTCAGGCCACCCTCAGGTGGACCCAATGCACAGACGGGCCAACAGCAATGAAGACTCACTCAACTGCAATAGGAGGGCTCACATTACCCACACAAGGGACATTCCTCGAGCACCCAGCTCAAGTGATCAGGGAGATTGTGACACTGGGTCCCACAGGACACCTAATACACAGGCCACTATACCAACACTGGGAGACATAGCAGATCTACCTAATACATAGAAACAGACACAGAGAGACAGCCAAAACGGGGAGACAAGAAACATTCCCCAAATGAAATGGAGTCAAGCTATCTACCAGATAATAAGAGTTTGAAAAATTGTTATAAGGATGCTCAAGGAACTTAGTAAGAACTTTAACAGCATAAAAAAGGACAGAAACCATAAAAAAAAGAACCAGTCAGAAATGAAGAATATGTCTAACATGAAGAATGCACTAGAAGGAATAAGCAGTATTTTGGAGTGATTTTGAAGAGCGAACAGTAGAAAACACCCAATCAGAGCAGGTGTTGGTGTAAGAAAGGAAAAAGAATGTTTTAAAATGAGGATAATTTAAGGAACCTTTGAGACAATATGAAGCATAAAAACATCCACATTATAGGGGTACAAGAAGTAGAGAGAGACAAGGGATTGAGCAACTATTAGAAGAATTTATGATGGAAAACTTCCTTAACCTAGTGAAGGAAAAGGACACACAAGTCCAGGAAGCACAGAGTCCCAAACAAGATGACCCCAAAGAGGGCCACACCAAGACACATCATAATTAAAATGCCAAAGGTTAAAGACAAATAATTATATATATATATATATATATATATATATATATATATATATATATATATTTTTTTTTTTTTTTTTAAATTGATTTTTTACAGAGAAGAAGGGAGCATAGAGAGTTAGAAACATTGATCAGCTGCCTCCTGCACACCCCCTACTGGGTATGTGCATGCAACCAAGATACATGCCCTTCCTGAAATCAAACCTGAGACCCTTTAGTCCGCAGGCCGACACTCTATTCACTGAGCCAAACCAGTTAGGGCAGTGGTCTGCAAACCTTGGCTCATGAGCCACATGAGGCTCTTTGGCCCCTTGAGTGTGGCTCTTCCACAAAATACCACGTGCGGGCGTGCACATAGAATGCGATTGAAACTTTGTGCCTCATGCGCAGAAGTCGGTTTTTGGCCTGGGCGAGTCTATTTTGAAGTGGTGTTAGAACACTCAAGGGGCCAAAAAGCTACATGTGGCTCACGAGCCACGATTTGCCGACCACTAGGTTAGGGTAATAAAGAATCTTAAAAACACAAGATGTTGGGTGGGAGAAAACTGGTAAAATAGAAATTATGGTTCTATTTATTCTGGGACAGTAGCAATATAGCACATTTTAAAAGACCAAGTTAGCCCTGGGAGAGCCTTGTGCCCCGGGGGAGCGGTGGGACCCAGGAGAGCTGTGTGCTCCTTGGGAGCGGTGGGACCCGGGGGAGCCTTGTGCCCCGGGGGAGCCGTGGGACCTGGGGGTGTGGTGGGACCCAGGAGAGCCCCTATGTTCATAACAGCACGATTTACAATAGCTAGGATTTGGAAACAGGCTAGGTGCCCGTCAGCAGATGATTGGATCAGAAAACTATGGTACATCTACGCAGTGGAATACTATGCTGCCATAAAAAAGAAGGAATTCTCATCATTAGCAGCAACCTGGATGAAATTGGAGAACATCATACTGAGTGAAATAAGCCAGTTAATGAAAGAGAAATACCACATGGCCTCACTCATTTATGGATAATAAAGAACATTATAAACTGATGAACAAAAAGATAGATATAGAGACAGTAAAACAACAAGCAGACTGTCAAATGACAGCGGGGAGGATAGGGTGATCTGGGGGAGATAAGAGATCAACCGAAGGACTGGTATGCATGCATATAAGTACAACCAATGGACACAAAACTCTGGGGAGGGAGGGCATGTATGGGAGGGGGGGCAATGGTAAGCTATGTGCACATATAATACCTTAATAAAAAATGGTGGGAAAAAAAAGACCAAGATAGCCGAAACCGGTTTGGCTCAGTGGATAGAGCGTCTGTCTTCGGACTGAAAGGTCTCGGGTTCCATTCCGGTCAAGGGCATGTACCTTGGTTGCGGCACATCCCCAGTTGGGGGTGTGCAAGAGGCAGCTGATCAATGATTCTCATCGATGTTTCTAGCTCTCTGTCCCTCTCTGTTCCTCTCTGAAAAATCAATAAAATATATTTTTTAAAAAAGACCAAGCTAGGAAGTACTAAGTAGACTATGCACACCATGTCGTAGAGAGGCTTACCATTACCACATCACATTGCTTCACCTCTCATCCATGGCATCTTAGGCACCTGCTGATTGATGTCGGCTGATAAGACCAGTGGTGAGGACTCAACAGCTCTGCCAAAGTGAAATATACAAAGCTACTGCTCATCTTTCCTCAGCTGTTCCAAATAAATCGTCAGAGGGTGGAAATAACTCAGTGGCTAGATTTACTAAGTTGACTTTGTTCAAAGCAATTGATCCAGATAAACCTTCCTTTTTTTTCTCCATCATTCTGGAAAAATACCACCAGAAAAATGTATGCAAAGTAAATATGCAAGGTTCTAAGAAAATACATATATATTCCACTTCTATGATGCATGGTTAAGAGAAACAAAATGAATTATGGAATTTTTATTGCTGGTTTTAACATAAATCAACTATGTCTTCATCATCTGATAATAACCTCACTTTCTTATGTTTCTATAAAATTAGATAGTAGTTGAGGATGGTGGAAAGTATGCTAATATGTCAAGAGGAAAAATTTTAAAGTGAAATATTGAGATTTAAAAATTGCACTGAGAATTTAGAGAAAATTTGACACAGTTCAAGCCAACCTGTGTCATTTATAATACAATTGACTCTAAGAACTGTATATATAAAACAGATAAAAATTACTAGTCCCTGGAGAAAAGGAAGTTGAATACATAAGTACTTCTCTATGTCAGCCAAGTTTTTAGTAGATGTTTGAGATTCTTGAAAGCTCGCATTTGCTACTACAATTTTTTTATTTTTTAGAAATGTCATTCATGCAAATAGGACTCAAATTATTTTATGAGAGAAACTGTCTCCAATTTCAAAATTATACCATAGAGTACTTATCAGTATAAGAACACAGTTTGATTATTTTTTAAATATTTGTCCAATTAAAGCAGCACCATATATGACTTAATTCCATTATTATAACTTCAATACTGTACCATCAGAGTATTGATCATTTGATGCTTTTATGGTATGTCTTGTTTTATGCAAGTAATGACTTCAGGAAAATGTATATGGAAATAGAATCCTACCCCCCATTGCTATTGTATGATAAGGTTCTGCTGCTTTAAGGACTCTACTCATTTTCTTCTCCCTTTTGCTCCCTCTTTCTCTTTTGTCCCCATCCTCACCCCTGTCCAGTTTAGTGAAGTGCACAAGGCCAATGGAATAAGGAGGGAAGGAGTGATATATTAATTGGAGTAAATATTTTCCTGAAAAATGACTGATGCAAACCACCCAGAGCAGTATAAGAACACATTTAATAATTACAATATTAGCATGATCTGATAACTTTTTCATGCAACAAACATTTGCTGAACACCTATTCTTAGGCATCAGAAATACAAATATGAGTAAGATAATCCCTGACTCAGAAGAGTTCACTTTTTTAAAGTGAAAAGCATCATGGGATGGGAGGAGTGATAGACAATTTATAAGTGTGGCTGGGTTTAAAAGGATTGAATAGGAATTTTCCAGGTGAACAAGGAAGAGAAGGGCTTTTGGCAGAAGGAATAGCATGTACAAGGCAAGAAGATGTGAAATGACAAGGGGTTGGGGGAATTCCCAAGGAAATAGTGAAGGGAGGAGAGAATGCAAAGTGGCCAGAGATGATGTTGGAAAGGGACAAGAGCAAAATCACAACTTCTTTTTAAAAAGAAGTGTTTTTATTGATTTCAGAGAGGGAGGGAGGGGGGAGTGAGGGAGAGAGAGAGACAGATAGAGAGTGAGAAACATCAGTGATGAGCGAGAATCATGATCAGTTGCCTCCTGCATGCCCCACTCAGGATTGATCCCGCAACCCGGATATGTGCCCTGACTGGGAATTGAACTGCAACCTCCTGGTTCATAGTTCAACACTCAACTACCAAACCACACTGGCCAGGCACAAAGGGCTTTGTATACCACTGATCATAAGAGGTTTTCTCTCTTGCTGGGCAGGGAGGCTGGTGAAAGACCTCTGAACCATGTAATTCCTTTTCATGCTTACCAAGTTGTTTTCTGGCTTTGTCTTAGAGATACCATGATATCAGGAAAGTGATACTGAGAGTAGTGAGCAGAAATAAAATGGTAACTGGAAAAATAGAACTCCATTTAAAATTAAGAAATTAGATAAAATAGAGAATTCAGAAACAGACTTAAGTCTCTTTGGAAATTAATTTTATGGTAAAAGTAGCATTTCAAACCAAATAGTAGAATGGATGGACTTTTCAGGAAATGATGTTGGAACAGTTGGTTTGCCTTTTGGGAAAAAATAAAGCTTGGTTCCTACCTCATTCCTTATACCAAATTTTCTGTATCTCCTCTCTAGGGAAGAAGATGGCAGGGTTTGTTTTTTAATTTAGGAAAATAATAATTTTCTCTAATTCTGCCCCTCACTATATACCCTGCTACAAAAGAGAACTTCCTGCTAATTTGATTAGTGTGTGTGTGTGTGTGTGTGTGTGTGTGTGTGTGTGTGTGTTGTGTGTGTGTGTGTGTGTGTTGTGTGTGTGTGTGTGTGTGTTGTGTGTGTGTGTGTGTGTGTGTGTGTGGCAGGGGTGGGGGGGGGAGAAAGAGGGGTTCTATAGATACTGAGCAAGTCTTGGTGCAGTGACTGAACCAAGTTTCTAGACATCCAAAAGTAAGGATTGGACCCTGGAGTATTGTGATCCCACCCAGACTTATCCTACCTAATAAAGAGTAATATGCAAATTAACCATCACTCTGCTCCACAAGCCACACATACCAACCCATCAGAGCGAGTATGCAAATAAACCCATCCAAGATGGCTACAGCCACAGAGAGCAGGAGGAAGCCAAGCTTTCAGCCTGCCCTTGCCGGCCTAAGCCTCCACTCAAGGCTACAAAGTTTCAATTGTAGAAGGTAAATATATCCCAGATACCATAGCATCTGCTTGGGTCACTGGGGGGCATGGCCGGCCTGTAAACCACCACAGGCTCCTCCCTCAGGCTGCCCCATGCCCCAAGAGAACCCCCACCCTGATCTGGGACACCCTTCAGGGCAAACCAGCTGGCCGCAACCAGGTGCACCAGGCCTCTATCCTATCTAATAAAAGAGTAATATGCAGATTGACCATCACTCCAACACACAATATGGCTGCCCCATGTGGTCAAAGATCCTGCCCCCATGTGGACACAAGATGGCCACCACAAGATGGCCAGCAGGGGAGGGCAGTTGAGAGGGACATGGCCTGCAAGGGAGAGCAGTTGAAGGTGATCAATCCTGCAGGGGAGGGAAGTTAGGGGTGACCGGGCCGTCAGAGCAGGGAAGTTGGGGGCAAACAGGCTGGCAGGGGAGCAGTTAGACATCAATCAGGCTGGCATGCAAGTGATTAGGGGATGATCAGGCTGGCAGGCAGAAGTGGTTAGGGGCAATCAGGAAGGTAGGCAGGTGAGCAGTTGGGAGCCAGCAGTCCTGGATTGTGAAAGGGATATCCAACTGCCCATTAGGCCCCATCCCACTGGCAGTTGGACATCCCTTGAGTGATCCTAGATTGGAGAGGATGCAGGCTGGGCTGAGGGACAACCCCCCTCCCACGAATTTCATGCACCAGGCCTCTAGTAGCTCCATAAGAAAGCAGCAATCTCATTTATCCATTCCTTTAGGAAATATTTATTGTATATTGTTAGGCCCTGTTATAGGTACTGGGGAATCTGCAGTGAATAAAACAGAACAGAGAAAAAAATCTCTGCCCTGATGAGGTTATAATCTCATCTGAGCATTTCTATTTATTCATTTACTCATTTGAGCATTCATTCAATAAATGCATATTGAGAAATAATAAGTGGTAGACTCTATATTGGATCAGTAGTTAAGTCTAGCATAATCAGAGTCAATAGCCCCAGTTATTTTTTTTTAAATGGAAATAAAATTAATCACTTTAACCATTTTAAAGTGCACATTTCAGTAGTTTGTAGTATATCCACAATACTGTGCAACCATCACTATGGTCTAATTCCAGAATATTTTCATCACCCCAGAAAGAAACCATATACCCATTAACTAGTCATTTCTCATTCCCCTCCTCTAAGCCATTGGCAAACACAAATTTAGTTTCCATGTCTATATACAGAATGTTCCCCACAAAATGTATACACTTTAACAGCCGATAGCTCAATTGATGTTTTTTTCTTTTCAGATTTAACTCATTGAAATTAATAATTATTCAAAGTGTGTATACATTTTTGGGACACCTTGTATTTGTCTATTCCAGACATTTCATATAGATGAAATCATATATGACATTTTGTGTCTGGCTTCTTTCACTCAGCATAATGTTTTCAAGGTTCATCCATGTTGTGGCATGTATCAATACTTTATATCTTTATTTGGTTGAATAATATTTCATTATATGAATACTAGAGGCCCGGTGCATGAAATTCATGCACAGGAGGGGAGTTCCCCCAGTCTGGCCCGTACCCTCTTCAATCCTGGGCCCCTTGGGGGATATCTGACTGCTTCTTGCAATCCAGAACCATTGGCTCCTAACCACTCACCTGCCTGCCTGCTTGATGGCCCCTAACGACTTCTGCCTGCCTGCCTGATTGCCCTTAACTGCTCCCCTGCTGGCCTGATCACCCATAACTGCCTCTGCCTTGTCCTGCACACAGGATTCCCTCCTCTGGCTGGTCTCAGGTACCCTGGACTTGGGCTTCCCTCCCTCTGGCTAGCTGACTTCACCCAGGCCAGCCACAGCTGTAGGGGACTGTGGGAAGCAGCTTCACCCAGGCTGCAGCCACAGGTGCCCGTGACCACAGGGTGGGCAGCTTGCCCCTATCCTGGGCTGCAGCCTCAATCACTGGTGCCTGGGACTGTGGGGCAGGCAGCTTGTCCCTCTCCTGGGCTGCAGGCATAGGCACTGACTCCTAGGACTGCGTGGTGTGCAGCTTGCCCCTTTCTCGGGCTGGGCCACAGATGCAAGTGCAGCCATTGGTGCCAGGGTCCATGGGGCAAGCAGCCTGTCCCTATCCCAAGCAGAAGCCTGCTGGTCCCCGTTCCTCTCTCTCCAGTGTTGCGTGTCTGAACCATTATGGCATGAGGGAGTAACAACCACCTGCATACTAACTCTTTATTATAGAGACTAGAGGCCTGTTCCAGGAAGATTCCTGCAATAGGGCTTTCTGCTGTGGTCGCTGCTTCCCTCCCTTCTCCCCTGCCCTGCTTGCTTGCTTCTCCACAGCTTCGCTCCCTTCTGCAGTGCTTGTCTTCTTTCTACGCTGTCTTCAGTCTTCGCTGTAGTCTAGATATGCAAATTGACCACCATCTTAGTTACTCTCCTTGATTGGCTGGTGGGCATGGTTTGTGGGTGTAGTGAAGGTACGGTCAATTTGCATGTTTCTCTTTTATTAGATAGGATACCACAGTGTGTTTATTCATCATCAGTCAATGAACATTTGGGTTGTTTCTACTTTTGAGCTATTATAAATAACTAGTGGCCTGATGTACGAAATTACTGCTTGGGGTGGGGGGATGTCCTTCAGCCTGGTCTGCATCCTCTCCAATCTGGGACCCCTGTGGGATCGGTCCTAAACTGGCAGTTGGACAACCCCCTCACAATGCGGGACTAGTGGCTCCTAACCGTTCACCTGCCTGCCTGCTTGATCTCCCCTAACCACTCTGCATGCTGGCCTCCTTGCCCCCAACTGCACCCCCCCCTCCAGCCTGATCACCCCCATCTTCCCTCCCCTTCTGGCCTAATCACCCCTAACCATTTCTGCCTTGGCTCCGCCACTATGGCTTTGTCCAGAAGGATTTCTGGAAGGTCTCATGCTCTAATTAGCATATTACCCTTTTATTAATATAGATAGGATATGACATACTGCCATAACTATAACATATATACCAGTATTACTCTATGAGAATACATACTTCATGGAATAGGAAGGCATCTAATACATTACATAGTATATGTTGTAAGTAGTAGCAAATATTGTATTCATAGCAATAATATACACCCTGTGACTTTCCTTCCTGATCTGGGAATGGTTCCCCAGTTCTTTGAATGTTTCCTGGCCCCTAATGTATTTTCTTTGTCATTCAGTGTAACTTTATTTTCTGTTTATTGTACATGATTTGAGGTCTTTAATTTCTAACCACCAAAGATTCAAAGGATTATTTTTTCCATGAAGTTTAACATTAACATCAGTGACTTCATGTATTCATGTGTTTTTATTGTAAACATCTGAATTATTCACATTGTCATAGATCCTGAACTTATAAGCGTGGACCATGCACAGGCAAGCCAGGAAGCCACTCTGCAAGCAAACAGATACTCTGCACAAGGAGAAAAGTCATAGCACAACATTTAATGTTCAACCTAAATGTCACAATGTTATATATAGACTTAATTCATATAGTGTCGGGACTCAACTGCTTGACTGATGATGGGGTTGACCTGGTTTTGGGAGGAGTATTCCTGAAATAATTAAGGAAAGGAGGGCTCAATCTTTCTTCTTGGTTGCTTGCTCCTCCCCAGCACCTTCATCTTTCTTCCTGTCCTCAGCTTCTTGGGCATCTTCTCCTTCATCTTCATCTCCTTCTTCCTCCTTTGCATCCTCAAATTCTTCCTTGGCTGCTGCTTCTGCTTCTTCTTCTTCTTCTTCTTCTTCTTCTTCTTCTTCTTCTTCTTCTTCTTCTTCTTCTTCTTTCTTCTTCTTCTTCTTCTTCCTCTTCCTCTTCCTCCTCCTTCTTCTTTTCAGCTTCTCATTCAGAAGGGGGTTCATCCTTAGCTTCCTCGGCTTTTGCAACCTCAATGGTCTCCTCCACCTCGATCTGCTCCTCCTGAACATGGCTGGTGTATTAAGAAGGGAAGGAGCGAGCGGACACCAAGTAGGAGCTAGTGTATAAACCACCATGGGCAGAGCACCAAAGATCTGGGAACTCTGGGTGTAGCCATGGCTATGTTTCCCATGCTGGTGAAACTGAACTGGGTCTCCTCACCTTCCAAGAGTTTTCTGTAAGCTGGAATATCAATGTCCAAAGCCATCTTCACATTGAGGAGGCCCTGGTATTCTTTTTTAAAAAATATTTTTTATTGATATTTTACAGAGAGAAAGGGAGAGAGATAGAGAGCTAGAAACGTCAATGAGAAACATCGACCAGATGCCTCTTGCACACCCCCTACCGGGGATGTGCCTACAACCAATGTACATGTCCTTGACCGGAATCGAACCCGGGACCTTTCAGTCCGCAGACCGACGCTCTACCACTGAGCCAAACCGGTTTCGGCCCTGGTATTCTTTTAAATATCATGCCATTTCACTCTTTGTAGTTCTCAACTCTTTTTCTAATTTGTTGATTGTGTCCTGCATGGCACTAACGTCGGACTTCTGCTTATCCTCCAGCTCTTGCAGCTGCTTTCCCAGAGCTTTGTTCATGCCCCGCTTGCTTCCATCTCCCGGGTCTTGGTCTTGAGCAGTCGCTGGCCCACACTGCGAAGGTGTTCTTGGCAGCACGCTTGGTTAGCACGGTGAAGCGGCTCTTGTACCACTCTTCGGCATTCTGCATGTTCTTGACAGCCAGCTTCTTGTACTGGGTGCGGATGTCCTTGAGCATAGCAGAGAGTTGGGACTTGGAGAACATGTCCATCTCCACAGAGATCTGAGCTACTGGATCTGTACCTGTAGCTCGGTGATCTCCTCTTCATGCACCTTCTTCAGAAAGGCGATTTAGTCCATCAGGCTGTCGATGCTCTTTTCCAGCTCAGCGCTGGCAAGAGCCACCTCACCTGCACCTTTGCTCACCTCCATCAGCCAGCCCTCTGCGTCCTCATGGTTCAGCACCTCTTCCAGGTAGCTTGCCTATTGGTTGTTCCCAGTCACTTCGGAGCCCCGGTGCCTCTTAACTGCCCACTTTCCTCTCCTCTCCAGGGACAGAGTGCAGTG
The DNA here is from genome assembly GCA_963924515.1 of Vespertilio murinus. NCBI lineage: Eukaryota > Metazoa > Chordata > Mammalia > Chiroptera > Vespertilionidae > Vespertilio > Vespertilio murinus. The sequence goes on from OZ004710.1 coordinate 73,145,023, forward strand.
GGGCGGGTCCCAGGCTTCCCATTTTCATTAAAATGCTCTACCTAGGCCTGATCCACCAGTGTCCTCAGGCGACCCAGGGCAGACAGTGATCCTGGGAACCCTGGCCACCACTGACTACAGACCCAGCAGGTGACATCAGGCACTGTCCATGCCGCCTGCCCAGTCCCGATTACCTCCTGTACCCCGCAGGCAGTGTCAGGCGCTGCCCACAGGGCCTGCCCAGTCCAGTCGCCTCCTGGACACCTGCGGGCAGCATCAGGCACCACCTGCCCAGTCCCAATCGCCACCTGGATCCCTTGGGCAGCGTCAAGTGCTGCCTGCTGAAATTTCCCACTCCCTATTGCTGCCTGGACCCCGCAGGCAGTGTCAGGCGCTGCCTGCTGGAACTACCCAGTCCCAATCGCCACCTGGACCACGCAGGCTACATCAGGCGCTGCCTGCCCCACCTGCATATGCAAATGTGCCAGCCATCTTAGTTGGGTTTACTTGCATATCACTCCTGATTGGCTGTGGGCATAGCAGAGTTACGATCTTAACATCTTTCTCTTTTATTAGTGTAGATGCTACTATGAAGGCTTGTCACAAGTGTTTGTGTAAATATATGTTTTCACTTCTCTGGGGTATATATCTAGGAGGTGAATTGTTGAATCATATGGTATCTCGATGTTTAATTCACAGAACTGCCAAACTGGTTTCCACAGCAGCTGCACCATTTTGTATTATCATTAGCAATATAGGAGGGTTCCTATTTCTCAGCATCCTCACTAATACTTGTTACTTTTAGTGTGTTTTTTTTTAATAGCCATCCTAATGGATGTGAAGTGGTATCTCATTGTGGCTATACCCCTTTTACTAGTAATATGCTGTAGAATCTGGTTTGCTAGCATTTTCTTCAGGATTTTCGTATCTGTATTCATTTAGTCTGTAGTTTTTGTTTCTTGTAATGTCTTTGCCTGGTTTTGATGTCACGGTAATGTTAGCCTCAAGAGTGATTTAGGAAGTGTTCCCTCCACTTCCATTTTTTTGGGAAGAGTTTGAGAAGGGTTGGTGTTAATGATTCTGTAAATGTTTGGTAGAATTCACCAGTACAGACATCTGGTCCTGGACTTTACTTTATTAGGAGATGTTTGATTACTGATTCAGTCTTTATTTGTTTTAGTTTTTTTTTTCATATTTTCTATTTCTTCTTGGGTCAGTACCAGTGATTTTTATCTTTCTTATTTTAAAACATGCTTTTAGAAAAAGAAGTTGAAATTTGCTTTTCATCTCTGATCCTGTCTTGGTTATCTGTGTCTTCTGTCTTTATTTTCTGAATAATTTCAGCTGAGGTAAAAAAAGGTGAGGTTCTGCCTCATTGTTTCAGCTCTTCTACTGTAAACAAACATACTTTTTACAGTGTACTTGGTGTCATGTTTGTTTGCTTTTGTGTGTATTTTGTTGATTACTTTTGTTTAAAATGCAGTATTGATTTTGTTGGTTATTTCTACTGGTTCTTGCTCTTGAAGTCCTTGTATGTTCGGACATTTTTTACAGTGTTTTTCTCATTGTATTAAAATTTTTATGATAAGAATAATTTGAGATCAAGGGTAAAGGTATTTTCCTTAAAAAATAATAGGTATTTGTTTATGTCAGGCTTTTGGGGGCACCAACAATATGGTACTGCCTTAAGTCTAGTTCAAGCCTTGAGGCTCTTTGAATGACCCATGTAATCAGACTTGGGCTGCAATCCTGTGTAGGAACTATTCCAATTCTGGTTCACCATTTCCCTGAGGGGGTAGCACTTTAGGGTTCCTAACAAACAGGGGAGGGTCTCCTGTTTGTGAGAGCTCCAGACTTTGACTTCTATCCTGCTGCTACTTGTCCTGTGACGTTTCAAAGAGGAAATTCAACATTTTGAGGATTTTCAAAAACCCTCAGTGGAAAACTTGTTTTTGTTCTTCTTCATCTCTTTGGTGAATATTTTCTGTTTAATTTTGGCTTAGTAATTCCATACTGTCCTGTCAAGTATTTTATGCTTTTAAGATGGCGATTTTTTTTTTTTTTTGCCCTGACCAATTTGGCTCAGTGGATAGAACATCGGCCTGTGGATTGAGGGGTCCTGGATTCAATTCTGGTCAAGGGCATGTACCTTGGTTGTGAGCACATCCCCGGTAGGAGGTGTGCAGGAGGCAGCTGATCGATGTTTCTCTCTCATCAATGTTTCTAACTCTCTACCTCTCTCTCCCTTCCTCTATGTAAAAAAAAATCAATAAATATATTTTTAAAAGATGGTGATTTTTATCTTTTATCCAGTTATTCCAGTTGTTTTCAGTAGGAGTGTTGTCCAAATAATCTATACCTCAATTACAAAATTAGGAAGCTAGCATTTAATTCAATCCCATTTTATTTTCTATCTCTCCTGGTTAAGGTGGAGGCTATTCCTGTGTGTACTTTTAAGCTTAATTCCCCATATTTTGTGTGTTATTACTCAGACAGGTGAAGACCTATTTCCACAAGAAGAAACAGTAGTTTTAAGGCAAAAGTCAGTCCCCCAAAGGTAAAAAAAGATTCTGCAGAAATTCAGGTGAATTTTAGTTCAACTACACCCAATGATTTTTGCAATGATCTATATTCCAAACAGAAGTCAGTTCATCAGTCTAAAAATGTCTTCATGTTGCTTCATAGTTTCCTTCAAGAACAAAGAATCATGACTTGTTTTGCATGTATGGAAATGAAGAGCCCATTCAAGGGTTCTCCCCGACCTTTCTCCCTAAAGGAATAGCTTGAACTAAAGATGAATTCTCATTTCCACTTCCTACGCTCCCTGCTTCTATATTTTAAATAATAGCCTTCTCAACTTTTATGCACCGATATTTTCAAAAAGTTCTCAGGCCTCACAATTTATCTTAGGCACCTTGTTAACTTTCCATCATAACTACAGAATCCAACTTATCCTTCCTCCATCTTTCCCCTTCCCAACCTTGGATAGTTTAAATGGAACAAGAGTTGATGGCCCACAATGCTGCCTTTCATAAAAACTGTCTGCTGCTAAATAGGTCTTGCCAACACATTTGCTTGTAAAAATAGGCCCTCTATGGCAATATTTTATTCCAATGATGTTTTTCCATTCTACCAATACGTGCCAGAAATGTAATCATTTTGGTTGATGGCTCTTAGTACAATGGAGTCAAGTGTTCAGCTTTCCTTTTTTTGTGTTTTTATTTGTTTGTTTTGACTAAGAACCCCAAACTGAGGTGTTTTAACACATCAAAGAGACACCAAATCTCTTATAAATAAGGAAGAGAGTAATATTTGAAGGGACTCTATTGGTTTTTAAATTTGAAAATCAGTGCTCACTGTCCAGCAAGTTTTTATTTATTATCTAATGGAAGTATGGAATGTTTTAAACTTGCATCTTAAAATACTGAATTTCAGAACAATTTGAACACAAAGAATTTTTTATATTGGGTGTAGGATGGGAAATGGAGTGAGAATTTCTCTGTATAATGGAAAGTACACTAGAAAGAATGATGAAGGAAGGGAGGGAGACAGCTGCTGCTTAGGCAGAGGAGAAGAATGGATAATTTTGGTAAAGCTGGCCACCTGCCTCCTCCTATCCCTTCAAGTTTGCAGGGACAAGTAGATGAGGATATATTAGGTTATAATATAATCCTATATAATAAAAGGCTAATATGCAAATCAACCAATTGGCTGAATGACCAGTCACTATAATGCACACTGACCACCAGGGGGCAGATGCTCAATGCAGGAGCTTCCCCTGGTGGTCAGTGCACTCCCACAGGAGGAGCACCACTCAGCCAGAAGCTTAGGACACGCCCCCGGCCCAGCAGACAGAAGCCCAGCAGGAGGGGGACAGTAAGGGGGGAGGAGTGTGAACTCTGAGCAGCTGCTGCAGGGCTTGGGACAGGCCAAGCGGACAGACGTTGGGCCGGGGGCTGCTCAGAGCTGCCACCTTGCAGACAGAAGCCCAGCTGACAGAAAGTGGGCGCTGGGCTGGGGTGAGCTCCGAGCCATCGCAGTGCAACTTGGGACAGCACCCAGCCCAGCGCCCACTTTCTGTCAGCTGGGCTTCTGTCTGTAGCCCTTCCTCCCTCTGCAGCCTGGGAGTGGGACGCTATGGGTTCCACCATCTTTGTAGTGGAGTGATGGTCAATTTGCATATTACTCTTTTATTAGATAGGATAACTTGCAAGTCAAGGAAAGAACCTTAGGCTGCACCTCTGTGGTAGAGATTTCTAATGCTCATTAATGTATGGTTCTCCTGTCCTTACAAGCACATAGGCAATTACACTTCTCCATCCATCATGAAGTTGATCAGGGCTATGTGGTAAGTTTGGCCAGTGGGTTGTGGGCTGAAGTGCCATGTATCTCTTCTAGAATGGAGTGTTTAATTGCTTGTGCAAGATCCTCACACTTTCTTTCTTCCCATGTTACATCAATCAGGTTTGAAACAACCATGTGTTTAAGATACGTGATTAAGTGGTGAAACCCCTATTAGCCTGAATAGTATAGTTACCACATGGAGGTACAGTAATGCTAGAAAGTCCCTTAGAACTATATTGGCTATGAGGAACAAATAAATATTTGTGGCATTAAGGTACTAACATTGGAAATTATTCATTACTAGAGGCCTGGTGCATTAAATTTGTGCACTCAGGGGGGTCCCTCAGCCTGGCCTGCACCCTCTTGTTACTGCTGCTGTGCTTTCCAGCCATGAGCCTGGCTTCTGGCTGAGTAGCACTCCTCCTGTGGAGTGCACTGACCACCAGGGGGCAGCTCCTGCATTGAGCGTCTGCCCACTGGTGGTCAGTGTGCATTATAGCGACTGGTCATTCAGCAAATTGGTTGATTTGCATATTAGCCCTTTATTATATAGGATTATATTATCACCTAGTATATCCTACCCTAGCCAGTTTGGCTCAGTGGATAGAGCCTTAGCCTGCCAATCTCATGGTCTGGGTTTGATTCTGATCAAGGTCATGTACCTAGGTTGCAGGCTCCTCCCTGGCCAGGGCTCATGCAGGAGGCAACAATCGAAGTGTCCCTTTCACATTGATGTTTCTCTCTGTCTTTCCCTTTCTCTTCCAAGCTCTCTAAAAAGCAACGGAAACATATCCTCAGGTGAGGATAAAAAAGAAAGAAAATAAATGTCATATCCTATGAAAGACACATCTTAAAATTGCCTAAAGAAAGTTGTCATTTTTTTTTTAATGGTGAAGGGACTGGAGTCCTTGTTGCTGAAAACACCTTGGCAGCTGTGACAGTGGCAGCAGCAGTGGGGTGATGGGGCTCGTGCCTTTCCCTGATCAGCCCAGTCACCTCCCACAGAGGAAGGACAGACTGCAGCTTAGGTCCACTTCCTTTCAATTGGACATCTCCTGAGGGCTCTCAGTCAGTGAGAGGGGGCAGGCTTGATTGAGAGACACTTCTCCCCTGCCCCCCAGTGCATGAATTTCATGCACCGGGCCTCTAGTTGTGTCATAAAATATAACTGAAGGCCTGTCCAGTGTGGCTAAGTTGGTTGGATGTCATCCTATGCACCAAAAGATTGCAGCTTTATCCCCATTGGGGAGTGTGCAGGGAGCAGCCAATCTATGTTTCCCTTTATCTCCTTCTACCTTCTTCTCTCTCTAAAAATCAATAAAAATATTTTTTTAAATAAGTGAAAATATATTCTTCTTAGCCACAGAAAATATATGCTTCTTGGCAAGCTGTGGAAGGAGCCTTTTTTTTCCTTTAGAAAAAACTCCCACTCCTCAAAGAAGGACATGTAGAATAACACAACACAGACTACCATCACAATGTGTTGAAATGAAAATAAGTTTGTCAGTTAATTTTATGTGTCAACTTGGCTAGACTATGGTACCTAGTTGTTTGGTCAAACATGAAGTCTACATGTTGCTATGAAGATAATTTTTATTTTATTTTATTTATTTTTAAAATATATCTTATTGATTTTTTACAGAGAGGAAGAGAGAGGGATAGAGAGTCAGAAACATCGATGAGAGAGAATCATCAATCAGCTGCCTCCTGCACACCCCCTACCGGGGATGTGCCCGCAACCAAGGTACATGCCCTTGACCGGAATCGAACCCGGGACCTTTCAGTCAGCAGACCGACGCTCTATCCACTGAGCCAAACCAGTTTCGGCATGAAGATAATTTTTAGATGTGATGAATATTTACAATTGGTGGACTTTAAGTAAAGCAGATTACCCTTCATGATTTGAGAGGGCCACATGCAATCAGTTGAAGGCCTTTAGAGCAAAGACTGAGGATTCTGAGGGTGAAGTAAATTCTGTCTCAAGACTGTAATACCGACATTCTGCCTAAGTTTCCAACCTGCTATCCTTCCCTACAGATTTTAGGCTCCAGAATACAACATTGGCCTTGGCCAGGTAATTCACTTGGTTAGAGTGTCATCCCAATAAACCAAGGTGCAGGTTTAGTACTGGTCAGGGCACTTACAAGAATTAACCAATGAAAGCATAAATAGGTGGAACAACAAATCAATGTTACTCGCTCACTTTCTTTCTCTAAAAAAAAGCAATTAAAATGTATTTTAAAAAAGACTTCAACATTGCTTCTTTTTAAATTATTTAAATACATCTTTATTGTTCAGATTATTACAATTGTTCCTCTTTTTCCCCTCAAAGCTCCCCTCCACATGGTTCCCACCCCACCCTCTTCCCTTACTTCCCCCCAATGTCCTCATCCATAGGTGTACAATTTTTGTCCAGTCTCTTCCCGCACCCTCCACACCCCTTCCCCGTGAGAATTGTCAGTCCACTCCCTTTTTATGCCCCTGATTCTATTATATTCACCAGTTTATTCTGTTCATCAGATTTTTTTTTATTCACTTGATTTTTAGATTCACTTGTTGATAGATAAGGATTTGTTGTTCATAATTCTTATCTTTACCTTTTTATTCTTCCTCTTCTTTAAGAATACCTTTCAGCATTTCATATAATACTGGTTTGGCCGTAATGAACTCCTGTAGCTTTTTCTTATCTGTGAAGCTCTTTATCTGACCTTCAATTCTGAATGACAGCTTTGTTGGATAGAGCAACCTTGGTTGTAGGTTCTTGCTATTCATCACTTTGAATATTTCTTGCCACTCCCTTCTGGCCTGCATAGTTCCTGTTGAGAAATCAGCTGACAATCGTATGGGTGCTCCCTTGTAGGTAAGTAACTGTTTTTCTCTTGCTGCTTTAATATTCTCTCTTTGTCTTTTGCTCTTGGCATTTTAATTATGATGTGTCTTGGTGTGGTCCTCTTTGGATTCCTTTTGTGTGGGGTTCTGTGTGCTTCCTGGACTTGTAAGTTTATTTCTTTCACCAGGTGGGAGAAGTTTTCTGTCATTATTTCTTCAAATAGGTTTTCAGTATCTTGCTCTCTCTCGTCTTCTGGTACCCCCATAATTCGGATGTTGATATGCTTGAAGTTGTCCCAGAGGCTTCTTACACTATCTTCATATTTTTGTATTTTTTTTTTTCCTTTTGCTTTTCTGGTTGGGTGTTTTTTGCTTCTTTGTATTTCAAATCTTTGACTTGATTCTTGTGATCCTGTAGTCTGCTGTTGGATCTCTGTATATTATTTTTTATTTCAGCCAGTGTATGCTTAATTTCTAGTTGGTCCATTTTCATATCCTCAAGGGTCTTGCTAAATTTATCAGCTTTTTCTAGAAAATTCTTGAAAAACCTTATAACTGTGGTTTTAAACTCTATATCCAGTTGTTTGCTTTCGTTCATTTCTTTCATTTGTGATCTGTTTCTTTGTCTTCGCATTTTGGCTGCTTCCCTGAGTTGATAGAGTGGCTTTGTGTGCTAGGTGTCCTATAGGGCCCAGTGACTCAGCCTCCCCAGTTACCTGAGGTGGACATTCTTGGTGCACCCCTTTGTGGGCTGTGTGCACAGTCTTGTTGTAGTTAAGCCTTGATTGTTGTTGGTATCACTGGGAGGAATTGACCTCCAGGCCAATTGGCTGTGAGGATCAGCTGTGTCTACAATGGGAGAACTTCTGTGCTGGAGACACTCTTATGAGACAAGACTTGCATCAGTGGGGCTTTGTTTCTCACTGAGTCTGCCTCCTGAGTGTGTCCCTTATGGATCTGAGGAGTTTTAATCTGGATCATCCCACTCTGACCCCTGAGTACACTGGCTCTTAGATCTCCAAGGAGGTGCTAATTTAGCCTCTGTCTAAGGCCACCCAGCAGGAGCTATGGAGAGATCTGAGGATTCCTCTTTTTTGTTTGGGTTTTAGAGGTGCCCAAATGAGGTCCAGCTGTGAAGCAATGCAAGCTGCTGTGGGGCCTTAGGCTTTCTTTTGGAAGTTCTGGGGCTCTCTGACCAAGGTGTAGTTTTTAAGGTAAGTTTAGAATTCAAAGGACCAGGCCTTTCATATGCAAAAGCCTCTGTGCTCAGCTTGGATGGGGCGGAGTCTCAGGGCAGAGCAATCAGCAATTGGCTTCGTGGGGTGGGATCTCAGGGTAGAGTAAAACAGCAATGGCTTCCTGTCAGCTCTGCCCTAAGAGTTCCCTAGGTCTCAGTGTTCTGTGGTAATCACTACAAGCACTTCTGAGAGAAAGCTGCCCTCAAGTTTTGCCTGCTGCCAGACAGTCCAGTTTCTCCCTGTACGAGTCTGGGTCCCCAGAGTCTTGCCCAGAATTGGAGTTCAGAGCAGTTAGGAGCTTTTGTCTTCCTTCTGATTGAGAAAGCCAGTCACATACTCAGTTGCCAGCCCTCTCCATGCATGCACCTCTGTACCTCTGCCTTCCACAGCTTCTGTGAGTCTCAGTGTGCTTTTTTATTTCCTTCTGGTTGTAGAATTTCCACTCAGCCAGCCTTCCTGTGGTTCTGGATTATGTCCATTTCATCTTTTAGTTGTAGTTTTGAAATTGTTGTGCAAGGCATAAGTTTAGGTGTTTACCTATATCGCCATCTTGGTTTCTCTCTGCAACATTGCTTCTAACTTAAATTTCTAATCTGTCATCCAGCCCTACAAGTTTTAACTTTGTCAGACCCACAATCATGTAAATCAAGTCCTTAAATCTCTTTCTCTTTCTCTCTCTCTCTCTCTCTCTCTCTCTCTCTCTCTCCACATCTTATTGGTTCTATTTCTCTGGAAACCCTAATACAAACAGCATCTATTACATTTTCATTTACATAAGATACTGATAAAATTCTGTAACTAATAACTGTGCATTGTAGTATTAAACAAATTGGTGAATCATTCTTAGTCAAACATCCTCTTAAAGTTCTCTGAGACAACACCAACAATAATCAGGGTAAGAAACTCTTAGAATCTTGGTAGGGAGATGGGGTATATGAAATGTTTAGCTAAGATACCTCAAAAGGCTATTTTAAAGGGGTGTTGATTACATGCATTTAAATGGAGTCACAATATTTGTCCAGTGAAAGATTAAGGATCTATCAGCCTTCTAAGACTATAACTTTCCCTCACTGTCAGGTCATGTGCCATATAACACTATCATGGGGGTTGATTTTTAAAAAATATATATTTCATTGATTTTTACAGAGAGGAAGGAAGAGAGACAGAGAGTCAGAAATGTCAATGAGAGAGAAACATTGACCAGATGCCTCTTGCACACCCCCTACTGGGGATGTGCCCACAGCCAAGGTACATGCCCTTGACCGTAATCCAACCCAGGACCCTTCAGTCCGCAGGCCGATGCTCTATCCACTGAGCCAAACTGGTTTCAGCGGGGGTTGATTTTTTAAATAAAAGCATCTTTGTCTTTCTTTTAGTAAGGTGCACATATTTTGTGTGATTCTGTGACCTCTGAATTTCTTCTCCATACTGTTTATCATGAATAAGTTCTTATGTGGAAATGATTTTGCCTTACAAATTTTTGATTATTACAAATAACTTCATTGGAGAGGGAGAAAATTTCGTGCACTGGGCCTCTAGTTTATACATATTTGGTTCTTGAGTCAATAAAAGTAATCTCCACCCCACTGCTTGTTCAATTCAAACTAGTTCTAGTTGAGCTTCAGCCACTTACAACTAAATGAGTCCTGATGAATAAAGTGGTTTTCACAACTCTATTATTAGTATTTCAATATGATTTTTTTCAATGTTTTCCAACTCTTCTACTTCCTGATGCAAATGGAAAGTGATAACATTTATATGACACCTGGGGGTTAACTGGAAGAGATTTATGAGTGTCTATATGGGACTCATTGACAAAATTCATTACTTTTTTGTATCAAATAATTATAAGAAAAATAAATATAGGTTTTAAAGGAGACATTAAATATTCATGTCAAACTTATAAATAAAATATTTTCATGAAGGTTCAATGAAAAACTTGAACTTGCTTCCTTCAATATAACTTTTTATATCAGGTATCATGCTTGAAATGATTACACACTGTTTCCTATCAAGATTTTAGTGATGACTCTGAATTTGGGTGACAAAGACAATTTAAGCCTTGTTTTACAGTCATTCCAAAATTTACAACAGTTGAAATTATATTTAAAGTGCCTAACAGCTGTTTATTTTCTGTTGAAAAATACTATGATGAAATATATTGTGTTGACAAAAAATGGATTACAAATCCAATTGAATTTTTCATATCAAGCACAGTACTTCAAAATAATGATGATGCTACAATTTGCAGAACACACATGCAGTCACCATGTGGCTTACTTGGATGCAACTAAAAAGGGCGTATCGAACAGATGTCAAGTACGTGACATATGTGAAGATAGGGATTTGAGCCTAGTACCTGGAGCCCCTCCAGCAGTTTCCCTCCTCATTCCCTCTGCCATCCTCTCTCAAATCCATGTCTCCTTGGTGGAGCGCCTCTTTGGGTATGCTCAGTGTGAAGCAGTGGAGCATTGAGGGGCTGGAAGTCCCCTTCGTGCTGCCTGCTCATGAAGACCGTAGGGCAGAATTCCAGATTCTGTACTGCAGGATCTTTTTTTCTGAAAAAAATCCATCTAGGCTGCTAGCAGCTGGTGGTGGGTGGCTTGAGGGCTCTGGCTTCCCCAAGCTCTGCCTGATTGCTCCAAACACCAAGAAGATTTGCAATTTGTGCCCACATCTAATCCACTGGCAGCACCCCAGTGTGTCAAAGCTCATCAGTTGGGAAGCTCTGTTTTATCTATTAAATCTTTCACTAGAACCTTACAGGGGGGTGGAAGGAAGTCTCAGCATTTTAGGCCTCAGAAGAGGGAAATTCCACTTGCACTCTCACTCTCTCTCAAGCTCACTCTCTAACCTCTCACCCCCTAGTATTTGTTCTGAAGTCCTTCCAGCATGCTCACCTCTTTCTTGGTAAACTACACTCATTTTTAAAAATATATATTTTATTGATATTTTACAGAGAGGAAGGGAGAGAGATAGAGAGCTAGAAACGTCAATGAGAGAGAAACATCGACCAGTTGCCTCCTGCACACCGCCCACTGGGGATGTGCCCGCAACCAATGTACATGCCCTTGACCGGAATCGAACCCGGGACCTTTCAGTCCACAGACCTACGCTCTACCACTGAGCCAAATCGGTTTCGGCTACACTCATTTTCTTGAGAGAAAAGAATTCCTGAGTATTTTGGTCTTTTCATCTGGATACAGATGGAGGCTTGTAGGAACCCAGGCTTGACAAGCATTGAGGCTGAGGCCTGTGGGTGCCATGACTCACGAGTGTTAGACTCAGCTATGCGCAGGTCTCACCATCTAGAGAAGCTTCTGAACCCATGTAAGCCTCAACCACCACGGCAACAGAGATTTTGTTGGACTGCTGGACTCCTAGCAATGCCGTGTTGTAGCAACAGCGGCAACAGCTGAAGAAAACATTTCCTAGGCGGACTGAACAGGCTTCCTTCCAGCTTTCTTTCCTCAAAGCAACGGAGGCCAGTACTGATCCTTTGAAATGAATATGTACCCTTGAGATTCACAGAACTCTTATGAGAGAGAGCACCCTGGAGAGAGAAGCTGCATATTTTACTGATATGTAAGATGAGGGGCTAGGGATAATTTAATTAGAAAAGTAATAGAAATGTAATTGTTTTATTTCAAGCTAAATAAGTGGTTGCTTTTTTTTTTTTTTACACTTTAAAATTTTTTAAATTGATTTCAGAGAGGAAGGGAGAGGGAGAGAGAGATAGAAACGTCAATGATGAGAGAGAATCATTTATTGGTTGCTTCCTGCTGGAGATAGAACCCGAAACCTGGGCATGTGCCCTGACCGGGAATTGAACTGTGACCACCTGGTTCATAGGTCAACGCTCAACCACTGAGCTACTCTGGTCAGGCTTTTTTTTTACACTTTTAATTTGTTCTTTCCCAAAACAAAATTGCCCTAAGTTGTTATTGGCTCTAGCACAACTGTCCTTAAGAGAGAGGTGGTGACACATTAAAGCAGTGAAACAAAGCAGGCCCCCCCTCTCTGTTAATCTTGCCTGCTGCACTTCAGATTTCATTGCAAACCTCACTTTCTTCAGGAAACTAATCCCTGCTCCATCAACTTCTTTAGTCCTGGGTGCCCTTGGAGAAGTAGAACAAAACTTAGGAGTTTTTCCTCATATTTGTTTATCCGTCCAAGTTTATAGAATTTAATCTACCAGTTGATTACTCAACTTATTGACGTGCTCCTCCTCCTACGGCCTGGGGAACATGAAGAAAAGAGCCAAGTACAAAGGAATGTTGGAAGCAGAGTCAAGGTCCTGGAAATTGTCTTCTTTTCTTCTCCCTGGGAATTATAAATATCATCTAGGTCATGAAGCTGCTACCCGGGTTAGCAGCCAAGTCACTGCCTACCCTCAGCTGGGCTGGTATGTCAGCTCACCAGTGTTCCTATTCATTTCTTAACTCTCACGCTTCCTCCTCTGTGCTGCCCTAAGCCATTTAAGCTTTTCCCACCATGGCAATTACCATCCTGCTTCCTTTGCCGTCTTTCCTACTGTAACAAAAATTCAATGAATTCATGGACTGTATCTGCCTTATATTTCCCACACTTAGCATAGGGTCTGCCTGGCCAAGTGTTAGCATTCAATACATATTTGTTCAATGAATGAACCAACTTCTGTTTGACTTGGTGACCTGAGCAAAGTTATTCTGTCCTCTAAGCCCATTTCCTGATCTGTAAAATGAGGGTTAAGGGCTACTTTCAAGGTTCTTTTCAGTTCTGACATTTTATGGTTTACTTTCCTGAAACATCATTCCCATTCCCAGTAACATTCTTCATTTGTGACTTCATCTGGCACTTTGGTAACACTAAAATTGTCCAAAGTGAGATCTTGCAATATATCCTATTCATTTCAAAATTATTTTCATAGCTGCCTCTTTTCCCTTTTATTACCTATTTCAAAGAAGGAAGATTTATCCATTTATCCAACTTTTACTCTTCTACCGTATTCTCTACCCCTCTCTGCTATTCTGCTCTGCAATCTTACTTTCTTCCATTATTCAACAAACATTTGATGAGCATCTATCATGTGAAGACACTACGCTAGGCACTGAGGGTAAAATTATAAGCAAGCATAATCCTTACTTTCAAAGAATTTAGGTCAACTAAATTGTTGACCTAAATCCTTACTTGGGACATCTGCAATACTTTCAACAATAAAGATACACACAAAAAAGAATTTATACTCTTTATGTATCATATTTCTTTTTAAAAAATATATATTTTATTGATTTTTTACAGAGAGGGAGTGAGATAGAGAGTTAAAAGCATCAATCAGCTGCCTCCTGCACACCCCCTACTGGGGATGTGCCCACAACCAAGGTACATGCCCTTGATCGGAATTGAACCTGGGACCTTTCAGTCCGCAGGCTGACACTCTATCTACTGAGCCAAATCAGGTTCAGCTATGTATCATATTTCTGTAGAAGCTCTCAAATCTTTAACTTTATCCTGGTTAATTTTCCAAAGCTTTAAACTATAATATTCGGCCGAAACTGGTTTGGCTCAGTGGTAGAGCGTCGGTCTGCGGACTGAAAGGTCCCGGGTTCGAGGGCATGTACAAAGGTCCTGGTAGGGGCTGTGCAAGAGGCGGCTGGTCGATGTTTCTCTCTCATCGATGTTTCTAGCTCTCTATCTCTCTCCTTTCCTCTCTGTAAAATATCAATAAAATATATATTTTTAAAAACTATAATATTCCATGTTTCTTCTGGGTATCTCCATATGGATGTCCCATCAACCCCTCATATCATATGTAATATATCCCAAATACAATTTTTTCTCTTCCAAAATGTTTTCTTGTTGATAGTTTTACTTTGATTCATGTTTCTATCATTGTCTGAACCAAAAAGATTTGAGGCCCCAGAGTTATAACTGCCTTCCTTTTTTTATTATCTGTGGTAGGTTGAAAAATGACTTCCCATAAAATATCCAGGTCCTATTCCTTAGAACCTGTGAAAGTTACCTTATATGGCAAAGGGACTGTGCAGATGTGGTTAAGAAGTTTGAGATGGGAAGATTATCCTGAATTATATGGGTCTGATGTAATCAAAAGTGTCCTTAAAAGAAAGAGGCTGAGGGAGATATAACACAAAAGAGAAGGAATGTGACAATGGTGGCAGAGATTGGAGTGATGCGACTGTACACAAGGAATGCTAGCAGCCACCAGAAGATGAAAGAGGCAAACACCAGATTCTCCCCCAGAAACTTCTAGAAAGTACCAGCACTGCCAACACTTTTATTTTAGCCCTGTAACATTCATTTTGGACTTCTGGTCTCCAGAACTGTAAGAGAATAAATTTCTGTTGTTTTAAGTCACTAACTTAGTGGTAGTTTGTTACAGGAGCCATAGGAAATGAATACATTGTTCTACCTTAACTCAGTTGCAAAGTCCTTTTGAGTCTATCTCCACCTGTCTTCTAAATCCATTCTCCCCTCACCATCTCCACCACTACTATCCTAGTTCAAGTTTCCATGAAACTTTACCCCATGATACTAAAATAGCGTTCTAGTTAGTCTCTCTTTCTTAAGTCTTGCCTCTTCCAATTCATCTACTGTACTCTCTACCCCGGAGTGATTGTTCTAAAAATAATGTGAGTCTTAGCTGATATTTCAAATCTTCCACAGGTCTTAAATATTCCAAATATTTGACCATAAACCTCTGCTTGAACACATCCAGAAGTGATGACCTCCCTGACTAATGATACAGTTAAGATGATTATTAGGCAACTCAAGTTGTTTGAAAATTATTCCTGTAACTTCTTTTAGGCCCAAGACTATCCACCTGGCCGTTTCTGGTTCCCACCTCTACTTTTGTCCTCCCTGTACAGTTTACTTGGCTAGGCTAAGCTAAATTTCCCAGAAGTTCCTTCCCTGTACATTTCCCATTAGTGTGGACCATAAGAGAGATTCTTGTGTGAGATTTAAAAGGTGGAAATGAAGCAGTGACGATTTTGTAGCTCATCTGTGTGGCTGATCTGTTGACTCACCTCATTGATATGAGACAAAGGCTAGGCTTACAACTAATCTACCTTTCCCTGATCTCTCTTCAGCTTCTCACACTTCTAAGACAGGTGTATGTTTATCAGGACAGCCATACTACCAAAATCAGACCCAACAAGAACTGACTTGGGGTTTGGCCTATCCTTGTGGGCTCCAGCTTATGCTTGTAGGTTTAAGCTTGTCCTTGCTCTTCTGCACTTTACTGCTATCTTTCCAACTGCCAGCTCTCCTAGTGGCTCTGCTTCTTGGATTGAACCCTGACTGAGACCCTCCTCGTACTGGGACCATTTACTAGGGGATAATCCATTTCCTTAGCTACAACCTCAGCTCTGTCTCAGGCTCTAAGACCTATCCTGACCACAGGCCAAAGGAAAGTCAATAGTTGTAGCCCATTTTTCTGAGATTCTTCCTCAGGTCACTCTTGCTGCAGGGCCAGCCCTGAGCGTAGGCCCAAGTTCTGATAACTGGCAGCTGCCTTCTTCAGACCCAGTCTCACACCTTCAAAGTACAGTTCTGATCACTGTGGCTTGAGTGAAGTTCACTTTTGTTCTTACCATGTTCTCACTTGATCTTATACATGAGGGACAGGGAGGATAGAAACCAGAGAAGTTTCTGAGCAAGAACCCATGAATTACCTCATTAGACTCTATTGTTGGATTGCACAACTCTCATCTCCTTCAGCACTTACGTGTTTCCACTTGAGTCTGATTCCTAGGAAAGGGAGTTGAATTGGTCTAGCCTGGGTCACTTGCCCACCCTTGTGTTTAAGGAGGTGGGGGCTACTGACTGGCAGTACAACAGGATCATAGGAAGTGCAGGGGAGGCAGATGCTGGGTGGACAAAAATGAAACATTCACCATATACCTGCTAGATTAGCTTGTCCTCAGTACATTCAGCTCAATTCTAAAAGTTCACCTTCACTCAATCAATTCTTTCTATCCATCACAGGAGGCCTAGCAAATTCCCCGTAATAGCTCTTCCCAGTGCTATTTATGACCTATATTGTTCTTCGTTCTCAAAGTATGAATTACTCTGGCTTTTGGAATACATAGAATAAGTCAATTCCTCTTCTACCCAATATTCTTTTCAGGAGTTTAAAGCAAGCTGCAGACTATGCTTGTCCTCTTCTGTCTAGTCTACCTTGCAGCTACCTCGTTTTTTAGGCTCTACACTTCTCAGGTCCCTCAGCTCTTCCCTGAGTCCCATGGTTCACCTAAGTCAATTTTTGAGGGCAGAAACTCTATCTTAAGACCTGGCAGCGAATATGAGTTTAAATGTTTAGTTATTGACTCATTGACATAGTCTCTGTACTGACCACTCTCCTGGTCAGTCTTCTGGGTACAGTCAGGTTGGCATTGAGTTCAATTGTGCATACAGACTGGTGCAGAAGAGAGTGGGGGTGATTCCATCTTTGGCTGGGATGCTATGCTTATCTAAATGCAGTCTAGTGGGCTCAGACTACATTTGGGAACATAGCAATAGCTCCATGATGACTTTTGGGCTCCCTTCTACCCCTAGCTTCACAAACTCCATAAAAAAGTCCAGAAGCTTGTTTAACTGGGTTTTATTGAAGCTGCTTCAAGGGGAGATGCACTGGCAGCAAACCAGTTGTGTCTGTGAAAAAAAATCATAACCCTCATTAGCATCTGTACTAGTATGCTACCCAAGAATGTTAATTATAGATAAATAGAAAAAATAGCAAAAAAGAAGAGATTAAAACTCCACAATTCCACCATCTAGAGGCAACCACAGTTAGCCCTTGGAGTGTGTCATAGTTTTTATCTTTCCAAGTTTAAATTCTTACTCTGCCAGTGTTTCTTGACTTTGTGAAATTTTAAAACTTTTCCTGGCCCCATTTTCCTCATCTGAAAAACTGAGATAATAATGCCAGTCTAGCAGGGCTGTTGTGAAGATCTGATGAGATAATGTATGGAAAGCACTTAACTCATAGTTACTTTTAAAATTGTAACTATAGTTATTTGATCAGGTTACTAAAATTCCAAATAATAGTATTAACCACTCTCCTGATCTTTCTTGTGATGGTTTTATTTCTTAAAAAAAGGAAAAAAAAAAGAATGGGAACATAGATACATAGATGGAACAAAATTGGCCACCAGTTGATGATTTTTGAGAATGTGAGTTCAATATATTATTCTCTCTACTTCTGTATGTGTGTGTGTGTGTGAATTTTCCATAATTAAAAGTTATAAAAAGACAAAAAAGCAAGAAGTCCTGAATTCAAATGTTTCCCCAATCTCTTGTTGCAAACTTGTTTTCTACAGTTTTAGGACCAGCAGGAAGGGACCTTGCAAGTTGGAGCTTGCAAGTGTGAGCTGAGGCTCATAATTAAGGGTAGTTTGACATGTAACTGTGTGGCCATGAGCATTAATTTTGGATTACATAGTGTGTGGGTATTGAGTTGAATAAGTTACTTTCCCCCTAAAGGGCATAAACCCCGGAAGCTCTATGAATGGTGGGCAGGGCAATACAGAGGTCTGCGTAGAGAGGCTAACATGGTGATGACTTGCCAATACTGTGGAGTAGTTCTTGCTGTGGAGACCCTCTGCTGCCGCCTAGATTCTGATCTTCCGCCTTCCTTCCATCCAGTGAGCCACTTCCAATGAGCTCTGAGGGTCTATTATTAACTTCTCAGGAATTTTGTGGACCCAATGATGTCACACTAGCAGATTGCAAGCACCATGGTGTGGGAGACTTTATATGCTGGAAATAAGTAAATATTATAAATCAGATTATTTTTGTCCTGCACAGCTGGGTGTTAAACATTTACCAGGTGCACCAGTGACCAGACCATGCCAGTAAATTTCCTTTTTATTCAAGTTAGCCAGATACCTGTCTCCTAGCTTCCCCAGGTAAAAAATTAGTAAAAAAGTATTCCTTGAAGAGAGAGAACAGCTTGTTACTGCTGCTGCAACTAAATGCTAAACATGGCATGGGGCTCTTTTAAAGTCAATGGCTCCACTGATACCAATAAAGTGCTTAATTTCCTTAATTGTGAAATAGCTTTGGGGGGAATTCTAAGTGACAGGTACCAGCACTGGTGGCCTCATAGGAAGCAAAACTGCCACACCCTCTTCCTGAACACCTCCAACCCAATACATCCATGGCCTCATAACAGCATCATGGCTTTCTCTCACTTTTCTCTGAGATAAATGACTGGGTGGATGACTTGCACTGATATGACACAGTTCTCAGATTTAGTGGTTCACTGATTCCCACTGTCATGTCAAGTTTTTCCTCTGGTTTGGAAATTCAGTTTTCTTACAGCATTAAAGAGACCTGGGCTGCACACTTCACTCTGTCATTAACTCACTATGTCAACTCGGACAAGTCTCATCTCTTGAGGTTGTGACCCTTACGTTTACTCTGGGATCTGGCATTATCTAACTGTGCATGTGGTTGCTGGAGTAATGGGGCTACTCCTGATCCCCCATCCCAATTTGCTTTAATATTGCTTTAAAACTTAAACAAGTTTTTGAATTAGATGATATTTTTTTTAGTGAGATGAATTCATTCCTGTTTAAAGGTTCAAATAACACAGAGTTTCATATAGTAAAATGTGCAAGTCCTTCATTCCTTCCTCTTCCCTCATTTCTCTTCCTGGAGGTAGCTATGGTTATTAGTTTTTGTCTTTCCATCCAGTTCTTTTAAAATCTATTTTTCAGCCCTAACCGGTTTGGCTCAGTGGATAGAGCGTTTGCCTGCGGACTGAAGGGTCCCGGGTTCGATTCTGGCCAAGGGCATGTACCTTGGTTGTGGGCACATCCCCAGTTGGGAGTGTGCAGGAGGCAGCTAAATCAATGTTTCTCTCTCATTGATGTTTCTAACTCTCTATCCCTCTCATCTCCTCTCTGTAAAAAAAAAAAAAAAAATTAATAAAATATATTTTAAAAAAAAGATTCTCTCAGTCTTTAAAATAAATAAAATAAAATAAAATCCATTTTTCAGCCTGGCCGGCATTTCTCAGTGGTTGAGCATCGACCTATGAATGAGAAGGTCATGGTTTGATTCCAGTAGGGGCACATGCCCAGGTTGCAGGCTCAATCCCCAGTGTGAGGGTGTACGGGGGGCAGCCTATCAATGATTCTCCCATCATTGATGTTTCTATCTCTCTCAGCATATGAAAATTAAACAATGTAATATACCATTCTCTAATTAATATTCTCATATTAAGAGAGTGAAGGATAAAACCCCACAAAGCATCTCAATTGATGTACTAGTAATAAAAGCATTTGAAAAAATCCAACACCCTTTCATGAGAAAAACACACAGCACACTAGGAATGAAAAGTAACTTGCTCAATATGATAAAGGGCATCAACCAAAATCCAGAGCTAACATCATACTCTAGGGTGAAAGACTGAAAACTTTCCCTCTAAGATCAGGCAGAAGACAAGGATGTCTTCTTTCTCCACTGCTATTCAACATTGCACTAGACATTCTAGCCAGGGCTATTAGGCAAAAAAATAAGACATTCAAATTGGAAAACAAGTAGCTATATTCATCTGTAGATGCCATGATTTTATATGTGGCAATCCTAAAGAATCCAGAAAACAACTATTACAGCTGATACATTTTAGTGAATTTGCAGGGTACAAGATCATCAAACAAATATCAGTTTTATTTCTATATGCTAGTAATGAACAATCTGAAAATGAAATTAGTAAATAATTCCATTTATAATAGCACCAAAAAGAATAAAATACATTTCATAAGACAGTTTCTTATCTTCTGAGGCTGACCAGCAGACCCTGAGCAATGGATAAAAGATCACTCTGATACAAGTTTGCTGTGAGATGGCTAAGGGACTGCCTGGCTAAAGGAACCAGACAGCCTTGATCACTTGCCTCTTCAGGCTTTTATTGCAATAGAAGTTTTTTTAAAAAAATTTTTTTATTGATATTTTTACAGAGAGAAAGGGAGAGAGAGAGAGAGAGAGAGAGAGAGAGAGAGAGAGAGAGAGAGAGAGCTAGAAACGTCAATGAGAGAGAAACATCGACCAGCTGCCTCTTGCTCACCCCCTACCGGGGATGTGCCCGCAACCAATGTACATGCCCTTGACCGGAATCGAACCTGGGACCTTTCAGTCCTCAGACCTACGCTCTACCACTGAGCCAAACCGGTTTCGGCACAATAGAAGTTTGAGATAAAGTTTATCTTTTAGATAAAATCAGTAGGATAAGTAATCTTGGGAGGACACATGTGTCTGTAGTGTCCTTTAAGCAAGGACACTTAAAGATTAAGCATAAAGATTCCGGTAAACACCCGAGGGTCTGCACATACACAGACGTGTTTGGAAAGGTCAAGGAATAATTAGGGGCAGTCACCTTCAGCCAGCTCCCATAAGTAGGAATTCTGACAAACAGGGTGGGCCACCTTCAGCCAACTTCCCTTAGGTTGGAACTTCCTCCTTACACTTCCAACCAAGTATCCTGTGCTCCCCCACACTTGTCTGTTCTGCATCTCTATTGAGAATGCACATGATGATCATTGTTACCTGCCCATTTTTTATACTTTATCAGGTCTTCTGAACAACCTAAACCTTCTCTCTGTTCCTTGCATTACATTAGCAGTGAATAGCAAAGACCTTCTCACTTTAATACTGCCTTGAAAGTAATTTTCCTGTTCTAGTCTTTGACTTGTTCACCATGGAGATTCTGAGAAGTCCAGACCTCTAGGACAGTGGTCAGCAAACTGTGGCTCTCGAACCACATGCAGCTCTTTGGCCCCTTGAGTGTGTCTCTTCCACAAAATACCACATGCGGGTGCACACATACAGTGCAATTGAAACTTCATGGCCCATGCGCAGAAGTCGGTTTTCGGCTCTCAAAAGAAATTTCAGTTGTTGTACTGTTGATATTTGGCTCTGTTGACTAATGAGTTTGCCGACCACTAATCTAGGACAATACTTTATAAAGTATTACTTAATAAGGTTTTTTTGGGTTTTTTTTTTAGTAATTACTTCCAGCCCCCCCCCCATTCATGTTTTTTAAAAAATATTTTAAAATTGATTTTTAAAAAGAGAGGGAGGGAAAGGGAGGGAGAGAGAAACATTGATGTGAGTGCAACATCTATCACTTATCTCTTGCATGCTCTCTACTAGGGATTGAGCCTACAACCTAGGCATGTGCCTGAGCAGAAATTGAACAGGCAACCCCCAGGTGCATGGGATGGTACTGAACCAACTGAGCTACACTGGGCAAAGCTCTGAGTACTTTCTTACTTAGCTCTGAGAAAAACACTTTATTTCTTTGTCCTTCCTTCCTTTCCTGCATCCATGCTACCTTCTTTTGCCAATAGCATCTCATTTCATTTTGGGAAATTCTCTACACTTATACTGGATAAATTTGGCAGGAATAGTAATTAAAACACCCTATCCTCTCCTAGCTTAGGAGCAGTGATGTTGATCCAAGCTGAACTGATTAGAAGCTTCCTCTTAAATTTGATCCATGAGTGGAGTAATAAAAAAGACCAGATAAAGCATTAAGCAGTTCTTGCTTGACACCTTCTGGAGTTGCCTGGTTTCTGCCCTGGTTTCTAAAGATCTGGGTTCTCTAGTCTTTCTTAAACCTGTTTTCTCCCCGGTATCCTTTAAATAAATTCCCCTTTGTCCCGAGTTGGTCATAGCTGAATTTTGTTGTTCACAATCCAAGATCCCTGGCTCAGAAAGGCGATCCATTCAATCGTTCAGCAAATTTTTATTAAGTATTTACTATTTGCTAAGTACTGTGCTAGTCAATGGGGAGGGTTCTCCAAGTGCTTAATAAGCTGGTCTCTTTCTGTCAATAAGAGAAAACTGGGAGTTAGCTCCACAAGCCTTCATTTTAAGTGCCAGGAAAGAAAGAGACTCTAGGAAACTCTAGGAGAATAATTAACTATCATTATACAAAGTTTAATAGAAATAATAAAAACATGAATGTTGAGAAATACTTCTCTCTACTTGAAGTAACTCAGGGCTGTAATAATTCTCAACTTGATAAAAAGTTTCTTTAGAGGTCAAATGTATTGTTATACTCTAAAAGCACACTTGATTCCTGTTGCTAACCACTCCAGAACACATTACATAGTGTTGCATATATGAGAAGCAGCTTCATCACAAAACAATGCTGATTATTTGAGGCATCTGCGCTTGTGATGTATTAATAGCATGGGGGAAATATATACTCATTTGGTATTTCAGGCATTTAAAAGATAAAGGGGTAATTTTAAAGGAACGAATGGTTTGGGGGAATTAAAGACTGATTCCCCTCTACTGCACCCCATGAACTACACAGTTGAAATGTGGATATTATCTTAATCTTAAAGGTCTTAGAATTCTGATACTGCTCCATTAATAATTATTTTAGCAACTTTGGGGACTTAATAATTGGCTCCAACATAACCTTTTCATTGGAACATTTAGGCTCCCCTTTCAGGTTTCAGACATAGAACTGGTGTAGATTCTTTGGCATAATTGATTTGGAGCTCAAATTTAATAGCACTACTTTTTTCTAGCAAAAGCATTTTCAGTCATAGCTCACATAGCTCCTGGTCAGCAGTCAAATGTCTCTTTGAATTTAGACTTTGGTTTTAACTGCCTGTGAAAGAACATGATTACCCTGGTTCCATCAAGCATTTGTCTCATTGTACCTCTATTTGTCCTTGAAAGAGCCTATCTTTCCAATTGGCCCTCATATGGGTGTGCATGTCAAACTGGGTTTCCATATTTTAAAAAATGCTCATTTAAAAATGCACTTGATGCCCTGGCTGAGTGACCCAGTTAGTTTGAGCGTCTCCCTAATATACCAAGGTTTCAGGTTCAATCCCTGGTCAGTGCACGTACAAGAATCAACTAATGAATGCATAAATATGTGGAACAACAAATCAATGTTTCTCTCTCAAAATCAATTAATAAAATATTTTTAAAATTTCACTTGGTGATGTGAAACTAACATTCAAAATCTTTGAGATGAATTTTGTGGTATTTAATTTGTGTTTGGAGAAAAAATTAAAATTATTAATTTGGAAAAATTAATGAGATTTTTGAATGTCCTCTATATCCATGGCATTTTAGCAAAATTCATTAAGTATAAATTTATTTTTTTATTTTTAAAAAATATTTTAATTTATTGATTTTAGAGAGAGAGAAGAAAGGAGAGAGAGAGAGAGAGAGAGAGAGAGAGCGAGAGGGAGAGAGACTGCTTTGTTGTTATACTTATTTATGCACTAGAGGGCTGGTGCACAAAATTTGGGCATTTGGGGTGGTCTTTCAGCCTGGCCTGTGTCCAGGAGCCCTCAGGGGATGTCTGACTGATGGCTTAGGCCTGATCCTCATGATCTTGGCTTCTGGCTGAGCGTTGCTCCCCTGAGGAAGTAGACTGACCACCAGGGAGCAGCTCCTGCATTGATCGTCTGCCCCTTGGTGGTCAGTGCATGTCATAGTGCCTGGTTGTTCCTCGATCAGTCCATTTGCATATTGGTCTTTTACTATATAGGATTCTTTGATTGATTATTGTATGTGCCCTGACAGGGCATCAAACCCAAAATCTTGAAGTATTAGGATGACTCTCTAACCAACTGGAACAATGCTATAACCAACTAAACTACACAGCCAGGGCTAAATCTCTTAACTCATCCAAATCTTTATAAAATGATAGACCACTGCCCTAACTGGTGTGGCTCAATTGGTTGGAGCCTGTCATCCCATTCACCAAAATGGGGGCGTGTTTAATGCCTAGTCAGGGCTAGTAAGGGAGTCAGTTGATTGATGTTTCTCTCTCACATTTATGTTTCTCTCTTTCTGTCTTCCTTCCTCTTTCTGGGATCAATAGAAAAAAAGTTTTGTTTTTTTAAATGATGGACTACATCTCTCACTATGAAATAGAAAGAATAATCAAGGTGTTCTACAGAGTCCCTAATGTTAATTTTGATAATACAATGTATTCTAAGTCACACTATCCCAAACATGGCCTCCAAATTTGGTGAAAATCTGTGAGTGGTTTCCATGCCATGTAGAAACAGACAAAACTGGATGTTAATTACATATAAAGAAGACATAGGTAATTTTTACAGTGATGACCTTGTCCTTTTCTTCCTTGACGCCTGCTACTCATTAGTACCTCCACCAGAGGGCAGGCAGTAAAAGAAAAAGGAAAGAAGAGGAAAAGCTGTGAGATCTGCAATATGTGGCAGAACTCAAGGTTACCATCTCTAAACCCATTCCCCAGTGGCCCTAATGGGTCTAACTTATTTGAATTAAGGTATTATTTCAGATGGTGACACCAGGATCAAATAATGGTTCAGTCACTTTGGTAAGTCAAGAACTATTTATTGAATGTCTGTTATATGCAAGGCACTGTTCTAGACACTGAGGATACAATAGTAAACAAGGCTAAAATATTAGCTTGTAGAACTAACATTTTAGTATTATCCTATCTAATAAAAGAGTAATATGCAAATTAATCATCACCCTGCTACACCCACAAGCCATACCTACCAGACAATCAGGAGTGCGTATGCAAATTAACCCAACCAAGATGGCTGCAGCCACGGAGTGAGCAGGAGGCTTGGGTTTCCCTGGCAATGGAGGAAGCCAAGCTTTCCACACACCCTGGCCGGCCAGGCCTCCACTCAAGGCTACAAAGTTTCAATTATAGAAGATAAATAAATCCTAATAGAAATGGCTGCGGCCATGGAGCAAGCAAGAGACTTGGCTCTGATCAAGGTTACAAAATTTCAATTATAGGGAGAAACCAAGATAGCGGCATAGGGTAGACACCTGAATGCAGCCTACCACAACAAATTTGAATTTAGAACTGGAAAACAGGGGAGGCATTGCCCTGAAGCACCGGATGGCTAGCTGAGAGGAGGTTCTGCCATCTGGGAAGGAGAGAGAAGGCATGCTGACCCTCAGAAACTGTGAAGGTATGGAGAACTGTGCATGTGAAAAGGCACTGGCTTAATCCTGGCGCACAGAGAGGGAGGGCAGGGCCAAGATTGCTGCTGGAAGACTCCTGGCGCGCGAAGAGGGCGGGCTGGGCTGAATTCACTGCTGGTTTACTCCCGGTGAGTGCAGAGGGTGGACAGCTAACGTGAGGCTGACTTTCTTGTTTGAGAGGAAAACAGAATCACCCGATTGCTCTGATAGACGGCCCCAGTCAGGGAGAGGCCAGACTGTCAGGCAGCAGGCAGAGATCTCTCAGAGGTGTGTGAAGCCAGAGGCCATTACTGCGGGACTTGGGGAGGAGCTGAAGGGAAAACAAAGCTTGTCGCACCAACCAGAGACTCCGCCCCATCCAAGTTGAGCACAGAAGCTCTCCCGGAGGCTGGATTTCTCTAAGGAGGGGCTGGCTGGAATCCAAAGCTTGTCTGCGTCTTTACCAAAGAGGTGTGGGCGCCTGCAACCAATCTTACGAGACTCACCGTGAATAGGACTTTTCTAAGGCAAGACTGACAGGGAACCAAGATTGTCTGCGCCACCCTGAGACTCCACCCCATCCAAATGGAGTACAGAAGCACTCATAGCTGAGACACTGCTGATCCTCACAGCCAACTGGCTTGGAGATCAACGCTTCCCAATGATACCAACAATAAGCAAGGCTTAACAACAGTTAGACTGCACACACAGCCCACAAAGGGCTACACCAAGACTGTCCACCGCAGGTAACTGGGAAGGCTGTGTTACTGGGCTCTACCAGAACACCTAGCACACAAAACTATTCCATGAAATCAGGAAAACAACTAAAATGCAGACAAAAGGCAGGACACAAAGGAAGGAGATGGAGGAAAAGAAAAGAATGGATATTGAGTTCAAAACTACAGTTATAAGGCTTTTCAAGAATATCCTAAAAAAGGCTGATAAAATAAATGAGACCTATGAGGATATGAAAAGGGATCAACTAGAAATAAAAAGGTATCAACTAGAAATAAAGAAAACATTATCTGAAATAAAAATATTACACAGAGTCCTAAAAACAGAATGGAAGATTGCAAGAATCAAGACAAAGATTTAGAACACAAAGAGCCAGAGGACACTCCTCTACAGAAGCAAGAAGATAAGAGAATCCAGAAAGTTGAAGATAGTGTAAGAAACCTCTGGGACAATTTCAAGCAAACCAACATCAGAATTATGGGGATCCCAGAAGAAGAGAGAGAGCAAGATATCAAAAGAATATTGGAAGGAATAGTGACAGAAAACTTCCCCCACCTGGGGAAAAAAAATAGACTTACAAGTCCAGGAAGCGCAGAGAACCCCAAACAAAAGGAATCCAAAGAGGACCAGACCAAGACACATCATAATTAAAATCCCAAGAGCAAAAGACAAAGAGAGAATATTAAAAACAGCAAGAGAAAAGCAGGTAGTTACCTATAAAGGAGCACCCATATGACTGTCAGCTGATTTCTCAACAGAAAACATGCAGGCCAGACGGGAATGGCAAGAAATATTCAAGGTGATGAACAGCAAGAACCTACAGCCAAAAATACTCTATCCAGCAAAGCTATCACTCAGAATCGAAGGCCAGATAAAAAGCTTCACAAATAAAAAAAAGCTAAAGGAGTTCATCACCGCCAAATCAGAATTATATGAATTGCTGAAGGGGGTTCTTTAGGAAGAGGAAGAAGATAAAGATAAAAATTATGAACAACAAATACATAACTATCAACAAATGAAACTAAAAACCAAGGGAATTAAAAAACCTGATGAACAATATTAACTGGTGAATATAATAGAATCAGAGGTATGGAAGGGGAGTGGACTAACAATTCTCGGAGAAAAGGGGAGTGGGGGTGCAGGAAGAGACTGAACAAAAACTGTGCACCTATGAATGAGGACATTGGGGGATGGGGAAAGGACAGAGGGTGGGGTGGGAACCTGGTGGAGGGGAGCAATTGAGTTGGGGGGGAAGAGGAACACATTTGTAATAATCTGAACAATAAAGATTTATTTTAAAAAATTTCAGTTATAGAAGATAAATAAATCCCAGATACCAGGGCCTCCACTTGGGTCACTCAGGGGCATGGCCAGCCTGCAAACAACCACAGGCCCCTTGCTCAGGCCACCCCATGCTCCAAGGGAACCCCACCCTGATCTGGCACACCCTTCAGGGCAAACCAGCTGGTCCCCACCCATGCACCAGGCCTAGATCCTATCTAATAAAAGAGTAATATGCAAATTGACCATTATCCCAACACACAAGATGGCTGCCTACATGTGGTCAAAGATGGCTGCTACAAGATGGCCAGTAGGAAAAGGCAGTTGGGAGGGATCAGGCCTGCAATGGAGGTTAGTTGGGGGCGCTCAAGCCTGCAGGGAAAGGCAATTTAGGTGGACCCAGGCCTTCAGGGGAGGGAAGTTAGGGGGGGGGACCAGGCCTGCATGAGAGGGCAGTTAAGAGCAAACAGGCTGGCAGGGGAGCAGTTAGGCATCAATCAGGCTGGAAGGGGAATGGTTAGTGGGTGATCAGGCTGATAGGCAGAAGCAGTTAGGGGCAATCAGGAAGGCAGGCAGGCAGGCGAGCAGTTGGGAGCCAGCAGTCCTGGATTGTGAGAGGTATGTCCAAGGGGTCCCAGATTGGAGAGGGTGCAGGCTGGGCTGAGGGACACACACCCTTGTGCATGAATTTTGTGCACTGGGCCTCTAGTATTTTCATAATTCCAGAAGGCTTCAGTTTCCTATCTGTACCATGGGGGCAATAATACTAGAATTTCTGTGAACATTTACATGAGATGCTTAAATATCTAATAAATTTCCTGGATTATAATTTATAATTTGTACACAGTTTTAAACAGTGTCTATAAATCATGCTTTCTAATTTTCATTGTTTTATAAACACTTTTAAAAAATTTAAATTTATTGAGGTAACATAGGATCATATAGGTTTCAAGTATCCATTTCTATTATACATGATCTGTATATTGCATTGTGTGCCCACCACCCAAAGTCAAATCATCTTCCATCATCATATGTTTGGCCCACTTTCCCCTTTACTACCCTGCCACCCCCTTTCCTCTTATAACCATGATGCTGTTGTGTCTATGATTTCAGATTTATATCCAAAATATGAGTGAAATCATATTGCTGAACACTTTCCTAAGAATATTTTAGGCCCAACAGGCATGACTCAGTGTCAACCTACGAACCAGGAGGTCATGGGTTCAATTTCCAGTCAGAGCACATACCCAGGTTTGGGGCTCCATCCCCTGTGTTGAGTGTTCAGGAAGCAGCCAATCAAAGGTTCTCTCTCATCATTGGTGTTTCTATCTCTCTCTTCCTCTCCCTTCCTCTCTGAAACCAATAAAATTTATTTTTTAAATATATTTTAAAAAAATAATATTTTAAGTCAGTATTTTAATAGTTATGTAACATTGTGTGTGTCAATGTACATAATAATTAAACTTACTCTGTTCTATTATATACTTGGTTCATAGAAGGTTATCAGTAAATATTTATTTGAAAAGATGCATGATTATCACAAATTTATGTTCTTTCCATCTTTTCAATATTGCAAATTCAGAGGCAGAAATATTTTCCTTTTACCCTTCTCGATTGTTTGCCTGGTCTAATCAAATTGTCATATGACATGTTAACAAGAGAAAAACACATTTAATTATGTACTGTGGACAAAAAAAGGGGGAGTTCTATGGAGAGTAATATTACAGGGTGATCTGATTCTAAATTCCTAACTGGGCAGGTTATAGTAGGTAGTCAAGTTCCAGGCCTGTAACTTCTTTAGTGAAAGGTTTTAAGCCAGCTTTGTCCATTGTTCTTGGGCATATAGGTTAACACACCTTTGAAGTACCAAAAATAATACCCCTTGAAGGGGTTATTAACCCTTAATTTAAGTGCTTCCCTAAGTGTGGTACGCGTACCCCCAGGGGTACGGGAAGAGTTTGGTGGGGGTATGCGTTGCACCGGAGTTTGGTGGGAATATGCACTGCAACGTGCTTAGCTGCGCCTAATTCTAGGTTCTCATGAGTCAAGTCAAGACAGTCTTTTTTTTAATTTTTTTTATTTTTTTATATTTTATTGATTTCTTACAGAGAGAAAGAGAGAGGGATAGAGAGTTAGAAACATCGATGAGAGAGAATCATCGTATCAGCTTCCTCCTGCACAACCCCCACTGGGGATGTGCCCGAAACCAAGGTACGTGCCCTTGACCGGAATCGAACCCGGGACCTTTCAGTCCCCAGGCCGACGCTCTATCCATTGAGCCAAACCGGTTTCGGCTCAAGACAGTCTTGTAAGGCGTGAGATGGTCCAGTGTGCAAATAAATGTTATTTATAATATAACTTTTATTTATATTTTATTATGAATAATTTTATTTTTCGTTTATTATTATTTTGTGTATGTACCAAAAAAATTAAAAAATAAATATATTTTGATTGTTATTAAAATACATCCATTTCTTTTGACGAGGGATACTCAGCGTTACGAAAATTATAGACGGAGTACACATATGTCAAAAGTTTGGGAAACACTGCACAGAGTACATAATCTTGTTAACTATCCTGTAATCCAATTCCCACCTGCTTTCTCTAATCTTCCTTACATGCCTTCCTTAATTTCAAATACATAAAAGAAGCTGAAAAGCTGTTATTATGCAGAGCACTTGAGATTTTGTTCCCTGATATGTTGTCAGTTTATCTCAAATAAACTCATAAAATTTTTTATTTATTGGTTATATATATATATATATATATATATATATATATATAGAGAGAGAGAGAGAGAGAGAGAGAGAGAGAGAGAGAGAGAAACATTGATTTGTTGTTCCACCCATCCAAGCACTCATTGGTTGATTCCTGTACGTGTCCTGACCAGGGGTCAAACCTGCAATCTTGGTCTATTGGAACGATGCTCCAACCAACTGAACTACCTGGCCAGGGCAGGTTTCAATGTTTGGGGGAGGAGTAGGGTAGGTGGTGGTGGGAGAGGGTATAGAGGGGATAAATGGTGATGGAAAAAGTAAATAAATAAATGCTTAAATTGGTGAAGAAATAAACAAAACAAAACAAAACAAAACAAAAAAAATACCCAACCAGTACCTATGGGAGCCGAATAAAAATATGAGGCCCCAAAGGCAGCCAGGTCATTGAAGTTTATATAATATCCTAAACTAAGGAAAGGAATAGGGGCAAGGGAATACAAAGGGACGACCATTTACATGAAGGGCAGAGGCAATGTTTGGAAAACAGAGTTGCAGATACCTTTCTTAGGTAAAAATATATCTCTGGTAATAGTCTTTCTGTGTAAGTCTCCCATTCCATTGTCAATTTAGGCAGTTGAGGGGAAGGTAAAGAACTTTTTCTGAATCTTCAGGGTTTTGATTGCTTAACTCAAAAATAATCCTTACACCAAAGAATCATATTTTGGGGTGGCAATATCTGCCCCCTTTACATTCTTTTTATCTTTTGAATAAACTTCCTGGGAAAAGTTCTAAAAGTAGGCCTATTGCATCAAAATGCATGATACAAGGTATAAATATTTTCGTATCATGTAAGGGTTTAGAACGAATCACTCCAAGAGGTGCCTTTGTGGTCTATGGATTGTTTTGAATTAAAGTCAACACAACCTCGTGGGCTCAAGAGAAACTTTTGCTCCCCCTTAACTACCTAGAAGAATTTAAATTGGGGGGCCTCGATCATAAGATTATCAGAGGTAAGTTTTTTTTTAAACTTATTGTGGGAACCCTAATCAGAGTATGCCGGATGATCAAGGCCCATTTGACACACGAGCAAAGGCAATGACATAGCAGTTCTATTGTACACACTACCAGGCGTACCTTTCTATAACCCAAATATTGATGTCACTATTTGGCAAGAAGCATCTTTTGTCTGAGAGAGAGGAAGGGAGAGAGAGACTTTAAAGAACTGCTTTGCCTGATGGCTACTTGGTCTGCGATAAAGTCTCTCCTATGACTTCGTTTGTCTTCTCCGTCTAATACACGGTGTCTGAGGACCTGTGCTCCCACAGTTGGCACAGCGAGCAGGATCAAGGAGTAAGTCCTCTGACACCTATCAGAGCAGGGCAAACTACTAATTACTGAACATCTGCTCTTCTTTTTTTTAAAAATATTTTTTTTATTGATTTTAGAGAGGAAGGGAGAGGGAGAGAGAGATAGAAACATCAATGATGAGAGAATCATTGATCAGCTGCCTCCTGCACACTCCCTACTGGGTATCAAGCCCACAATCCCAGACATGTGCCCTTGGCCAGAATTGAACCTGGGAACCTTCAGTTCGAAGGCCGATGCTCTGTCCACTGAGCCAAACCTGCTAGGGCTGCTCTTCTTATTATCCTGTAATGAACTTCTTCCCCTCTGAAGCCCCAAGATGATCCTTAGCTCAGAATGTCATATACAGATAGTCCTCAGGTTACGTCAGACTCGACATACATCGTTTTGTGGTTACATCGCCATCTCCCATCTGTAATAATAAAAGCATAATATGCTAATTAGACCAGACATCCTTCCTGATGAAGCAGGGCTGCAAGGAAAGCATGGATCCTGGGTGCCAGAGGGAAGCTGGTGCCTGTAGCCAGGGGAAGGAAGGCCTACTCTTGCATAAATTTTGTGCATTGGGCCTCTAGTGTATTTATAAAAATAAAAACAGTTCCGTCATTTTGACGTATGTACATATGTGCCTTATGTTTTTTTATTATTTATTTACCACAAGTAAAGGTCAGGAATTGTTATCTTTCTTTAAAATTTTTTTACTGTTTCACCTCATTACTGCTGTGATTGAGTTCCATGGGAGTGACGTAGGTGTTATGTAGGTAGGTTCCGACTTACGGCGAAAATCGCCTTACATCATGTTGTAGGAACAGATCTCCAACATAACCCGAGGACCTACTGTACTTCTCATTTTCCCCTTCTGTTTTTAACCTCTCATACATGTGAGGTCTCTGTCTCATGTTTGTGGGGTTCCCATACATATGTATGTAATAAAATTTGGTCATCTTCTCTTGCTAATTTGTCTCATGACTATTAGGCCAATTGAAAGAAGCTTGAGGGTAAGAAAAGTTTATTCCTCTTCCACAATCCTCAATATACACTGAGGGGTCAGATTATTATGATTTCTGAATGCATAATAATCTGACCACTCAGTGTATACATAGTATATTAGCATCATGTTGTCATGAAGAGTAGTACTAATTTAAAAGCCTGTATTGCTCAGTTGATTAGGCATTGTCTGATGCACAAAATGTTGCCCATTTGATTCCTTGTCAGGGCACATGTCCAGGTTGTAGGCTCAATTCCTGGTGGGGGGCATGCAGGAGGCAGCCAATCAGTATATCGTTCACATTGATTTGTTTTTTCTCTCTCTCCCTCTACCTTCCTCATTCTCTAAAAATCAATTTTAAAATATTTTAAGAAATAAAAATAAAAATTTGACTATCACATTGTTGTTTAATTTGTATTCTTTAATTATTCATATTGTTTAATTTCTTTCACATAGTTACTTATTATTTGGATATCCCTGTTGTAAAAATTATGTGTTTGAGGGGCAGGGCCCTTTGGAGAAAAGTCAAGGGAGGCCCTAGGATTCTAATAAGACTTAAAACTATCCCTTTAACCATCAGGGCTTGAAGATGAGAAAAGGGGCAAAATTTGTCACCCCAAAATATGTTTCTTTGGCATAGGGTTATTTTAGGATCATTATTTTTAAGAAACAACAGACCCAGGAGAAGCTCTAAAAATTGTGTAGAGTTACCCTGTTGTAAGAGACATTTACATGTATAAGGGAAATTTCCATTTGTAGTGTGTCTCCTTCTCCGTACCAGATGCCTAAATCTCTAGAAACTTATCAATGGAGAAGGCATGGATATAAATCTTCATAATAACCATACCATTTCTTATTGTGCTTTGCCTGGTAATCTTCCATAACAGATTCCCCTTCCCCCTCAACATCGTTCTCTTGCCATTAGAAGAAGATGATATGTAAGGTGATGGCTTGGGCCATTTGGGGGAGTTTTTCTGGGTCTCTCCCGTGTATAGAGGAAGGATACTTGTTATTACATGTCTGTTGCTTTTTCTCCTGCTATCCTGCCTTTTTATCATAGGGAAGGGGGCTCTCAGCCAAGAACATATAAAGGAAGAAGAAAAATTATTTCCCTCCCCCACAGGGGAATGAGGTGAAAAAGGAAGAGCAATGCAGAAAATAAATTGCAGAAGCATTGAAGAGATGTTACGGATTTGTTAAAGACTAACAGATGCCAGATAAAGACTGTTACCACAGAGGAGTACCTCTTTGTAGCATCACATCAGGGTGGGTCTGTTTTGAGCAATGAGCACCTGCAGCATTAGAAGTCCTAAAACTCTGCTGCCTTGGTCAGACTCCAGAGAGCTGATGCAGCACCGGGCATAGAAATGTTGATGAATTAGTATGAATAGGTGCCTGCTTGGTAGTGTGATTTGCATACCTGTGGTTTGGGGTTATGAATACCATGATTTTTCCTTTTTGCTCTGAAAAAATAGGACTGGTTGAGTGGTTGAAATTAAGCTATGAGCCTTTGATCTGAAATGGTTTGGTGAAATAACAATTGCATGGTTTTGAAAAGTAATGTATTTTGAAATATTTTCAAGCCTACAGAAAAGTCACAAGTGCAGTATGGAGAACTTCCATGTTCCTTTTGCCCAGTTTCCAAATGAACATTTCACCGCATTTGGGCTCCCTTGCTCTCTCTTTCTTTAATCTCCAGACCTTATTAAAATTGTGCCAACTGTCGGTGGACAAAAAAGGGGCCATGTTCTAAACCTGACAAACTCAGAGAAGCCCTGCATGGTGGGCCTTACCAACCCAGAGACCACATAGGATGCTCTAAACACAAAAATCCCTAACGAAAAGTAAGTCATATAAATCAAATCATCATGTGTGGTCCTTCATGACTAACATCTTTCGCTTAGCATAATGTTTTTCAATAGTCATGTTGGAGCATGTATCAGTAATTTTTATGTGACTTTTTTTGGCCTTTTCAATTTCTTGATAAGATTCTTTGGAACACAAAAGTTTTTTTTTAAATTTTGATGAAGTCCAGTTTATCTATTTTTCTTTGTCTCGAATAGGTAAATATATGGAGACAGGAGCAATTTAGCGGTTGCCTAGTGAGGGTTTGTGGGGTGTTGTAGCTAAAGAGTATTGGTTTCTATTTGGAGGGATGAAATGTTCTAAAATTGACTGTGGTGATGGTTGCAGAACTCTGAATATACTAAAAACAATTTAATTATACACTCTAAATGGGTGAATTGTATGGTATGTGTACAATGCTGTCACAACAAAAAAGATTGAATTAATAACTTGAGGGTTTGGGGATTTGGATAGAGCCTATTACATAAAGAAATTAAGTACAGCTGAAACCGGTTTGACTCAGTGGCTAGAGCGTCGGCCTGCAGACTGAAAGGTTTCAGGCTTGATTCAGGTCAAGGGCATGTACCTTGGTTGCGGGCACCTCCCCAGTAAGGGGTGTGCAGGAGGCAGCTGATCGATGATTCTCTCTCATTGATGTTTCTAACTCTCTATTCCTCTCTCTTCCTCTCTGTAAAAAATCAATATATATTTTTAAAAAGAAATAAAGTACATATCCAAACTCTAAAATTAATCAATAAAATCTTTAGAAATCATTAAAAACAAAAAGAGCAACTCATGGCGGGTAGTCAAGTCCTAGGCTTGTAGCTTCCTTGACGAAAGTCAATCATTACCTTAAGTGAGCCTGTCTATTGATTTTTTGCATCTAAGGTCCAACTCTGGGTGCTGTAAATGCTAACTATCCTGTACCCGCCACTGTAAAAGAAGTATGTGTCTCTCTGTTTTACTTTTTATCCAGTCTCAAAGATTTTCCTGCTTTATTTTCTCTCGCCTTCCTAATCTATTACCAATGAGTTTTATGTAGCCTTGTGCTTACATCTCCTCCTTTGATTGTAATGTATGAAATGAGGTGCTGACTTTTGGTTGGGACCTCAGCTGGAGCTGTCAGTCAGAACTCCTACATGAGGCCTCTTTGTGTGGCTGCTTGATTTCATCCCAGCATTGTGGTGAAGATTCAACACAAGCATCCCAAGAGAACAAGGTGAAAGTGCATGGCCTTTTTGTGATACAACCGCAGAATTCATATAGCTTCACTTTCCTTGTACTCTGCTGGCTGAGGCAGTCATACCTATCCACTGAGTTTCAAGGGGAGGGGACATAGCCCTTACCACTCAATGAGAAGATTGTTAGCCATCACAGTGTAAGAACAGCATGTAGGATAGACTATATTGTGATGGGCTTCTTTGTAAAATACAATCTGCACTGTTCTCCATTTATTTATTCACTTATTCCCTGGCCACCTGTGTGGCTTAGTTGGTTGGAGCATCGTCCTGTGCACAGAAAGGTCACAGGTTCAGTTCTGGTGAGGACACATACCCATGTTTCTGGTTTGAACCCTGGTTGGGGTGCGTACAGGAAGCAGCCAATCGATGTTTCTTTCTCACATTGATGTTTTTCTGTCTCTCTCTCTCCCTTTCCCTGCCTCTCTCTCTAAACTCAATAAAAACACTTTAAAGTATCTATTTATTCACTTACTAGAGGCCTGGTTCACAACATTCATGCACTGGGGGTGGGGGGTGTTCCTTGGTCAAGCTTGTGCCCTTCACAGTCAGGAAGCCCTCAGAAGATGTCCGACTGTGGCTGCAGAGGTGGGCCACTACGCTTGCCCCCTGATGGTCAGTGTGAGTCATAGCGGCCAGTTGTTCCCCGGTTTGGTCTATTTGCATATTACCCTTCTATTTTATAGGACTAGAGGCCTCGTGCATGAATTTCGTGTACAGGGGAGGTGGTCCCTCAGCCCGGCCTGCCCCTTCTCACAGTCCAGGAGCCCTCGTGGGGAGTGGGCCTAAGCTGCAGTCTGGCCTCCCTCTGGGGGAGGCAACCAGATGATCAGCAGAAGGCACCATCCTCATCACCCCCTCACTGCTGCTGCCTCTGGCCTCCCTCTGCGGAGGCAACCCTGTGATCAGGGAAAGGCAACGCCCCCATCACGCCTCTGCTGCTGCCACTGCCGGCTGCTAGGCTGCTGAGCGTTGGCCATCACAGCCACTGCGGCTTGCCTGGGCCTCGCCTGGTCCTCATTACCTGAATCTCAGGCCCTCACAGCGGCAGTGGCCATCAGCGGCTTGCCCAACCCATGGCCAGCCCTGGGCAAGTGGCAGCAGCCATGGCATCTCCAACGCTGCAAGTTCCCGCCCACCAGCGCCTGCTGCACACGCAGCCTGCTGATCAGTCATTACTGTGATGGCATCCCAACCAATCTGCATGTTACCCTATTATTAGATAGATAAGTCTATTTCACAATAATTTCTTTTATATTTTCTTTTTCAAAAAGCATTTGACGTGGACACTGTTTGAGGTGACTACCTGAAACTTTCTACTGGAAGTACAAGTTAAAGGTTGCAGGTAGTGGGAGAAAGTGACTTATTATCCCAGAGGCAGAAGGTTATAGCCTCATCATCCCATGGAACTAAATTCTTTTCTTACTAACTCCTCTTCTTAAACTTCTCATTTCTTCCTATTGTCTCTTTTTCCTGGCCCATCCTTTTTAAAATTCCTGTTGCACACATTCTCTCATTTAAAAAAAAAGTATTTTCTTTCCTGCTCTCCTTTTAAAACTTTTTTCTCTACCCCCTTTCTCCTCACTCGTTATTCTCCCCCCTTCCCTTCTCCACCATATCCCATCCCATCCCTTCTTTTACCCTCTATTTACTGACCACTTTTAACATTTTTCATTTCTTCTCTTTCCTTTTCTCTCTACTTTTACTAGTTACTGGTTTTTCCTTTTCCAAATCAGTTCTATCTACCTGTGCATGTGTCTGTCTATTCATTCGCACACCTACCTAGCCATCTTTATTATATTTTTATTAACTTTTTAAAAAAATCTTATCCCCTTCACACAATTGTGTAACTTCCTTATTGGCTTCTCCCTCTCACACAATTTTTCTCTCTCCTTTATGTAACATTTTCCTACTGACTCATCATTTATAAACTTTTCTTTCCTCATTTCCTACTTCTGTTCCATCACCCTTCTTCCCATCTTCCTCCTGCCCTCCCTCCCACATTCCTTTTTTCCTTTATCTTTACTCCTGCCCTCCCTCCCCCTTTCCTTCCTTCTCACCTTATTTTTTTTTCTGTATTACCTCCCTCCTCCATTTCTTCCTACCTCTCATTCTCCTTTTAAGTTCCACTGGCTCCCCTTTGAACTTTTCTTCTTTCCCTCTTTGTCTCTCTCATCCTACCTTTCCCATACATTCTTCTCTACTTACTTCCACTTTTTAAATATCTATCCACCTGCCTAATTATTCACTATCATTTATTTTTTTTCTGACTCTTACTTTTAAAATCTGTCCCCAGTACACAACTATACTTGATTTTCATTATAACTCTGGCAGCTCACTCATACACCCTCTTCCCTTCTTTAACTCTGCTCTCTACTGACTCCTTTATAAAATTTTTCCCTCCCTCCTTTCCTTCTTTCCCATGCTCCTCCCTCCCTCTTTTGTTCTTTTTAAATGCTAATTTAAAAATAATAATTTCTTCTCTCTCTTTCTATGCTTTTTGTCCTGTCTTCTCCACTTAAAAAATCACTCAATAAAAATACATTTTAAAAAATCATTCTGTACTTAATTTTCTTACTAATTCTTCCTTTTAAACTCCCCTCACTCTCACATTGTTTTTTTTTTTCATTTGACTATTTTTGTGGCCTCACCCCATTTTAGCATCCTTTTCTTTCCTGCTTTCTTTCCCTCCAACCTTTGAACCTCCCCCTCCACTCCCCGTGTCAGTCTTCGTATCTTCTCTCCCCCCCCCTCATTCGTCTTTCTCTTGTGAGCCTGAACCCTGCCTCTCTCCCTCCTTCCCTATTATTGCGCCCCCACCCACTGCCCCCGCCATGTTCACTGGTTCCTCTTTTAAACCTTTCCCTTTCCTCTCTGGGACTTGCTCCAGCCCCGCTAGAGTGCACTTTGATATTAAAGCTTCCGTTTGGGGGGCATTAACCCCCAGACAGGCCTTTGCCGCCCCACCCCCTTCCCTAGCTTCCCCACCACCGGCGTCCTCCCTTTCCCTGCCGGGATGCCCCAACTTCTAGTCAACAAACTACACTTAATGTGCCACCAACCTAACCCTGGCCAGTGCGTTTGGGGTCTAGCCCTTGGGGGCGAAAGGGGTACCCTCACTAGTGTCAGTTTCCGCCCAGATAACCTGGGCCTCCCCTCCCAGCGCAGGACGCCCGGCCCAGAGAGGGTGGCCTAAGCCCGCGTAGCCCGGGCGCTGCTGCTGCAAAGCTGTAGGGCCTCCGCCCAAGGCATCTGACCATCCGCCCCTGGGTCCAGGACCCGTGGGCACCTCCTGGCCAATGGCCTGCGCTGGAGGCCACCGCCCTCCTCTCGCCTGGGCGGTGCTCCCCGTTCTCCTCCTCCGCGCTGCGCTCCGCCCCTTGCCAGGCACACTTGCTCCGCCCCTTCCTCCCCCTCCCCCCGCCGTCTCCGCTCCCTCCCACACGCAGGAAGTGAAATACAAGCCCCACACCCTCTTCCTCCCCCGCCTTTCTCCCCCCCCCCCCGCCTTTCCTTCCCTTTTCTATTCCTGCGTCTTTTTCTCATTTCTTTTCTGTATTTCTGTTTCTCCTCTCAGTCTGTCTGCATGCAGGCCTGCCTTCCGCTCCCGATCCTTCCTTATCCCCTCCTATGGTATCCTATCCTGCCTACCCCGGGCCTCGGGACCATTGTGGCTTTGTCCGGAGAGACTTCCGGAAGATGCCCGCCCTAATTAGCATATTGCCCTTTTGTTAGTATAGATTTATTTGTATCAATATAGACTCATGGATTTTCATTCAATATAATTGGTTGTAATACATTATTACCATTATTTATTTTGGTGTTCAAATCGCCCCAGATTTGACCCTTGCGAGTCTTTTATGATAGTATCTGTGTCCTTTTGACATGTTCCCATTATTTTTTGAGCACTTTCGTTAGTGGAGAGTGATATATAGAAACCAAGATCTGGGCATTTGATATATTCACTACTAATAGGCTATCATTGCTTCTAGGCCCCCTTACAAACAGGAGTAAGAAATACATATATTTCTACATATAAATATATAGCTACATCTCTCTGAATAAATATGTTTAAAAAAACATGAGTTCATACCAAAACCTCCAATTTCAACTCAGAATCTCAGGGGTCGGTCTGGTCTTCCTCTTATCTATGTATTTCATATCTTTTCCAACAGTGAGAATACTATCTCCAATATAATCCTCATTTTTTTTTTTGGTCAATTACTGTAACTAGTCTTCCAAACCACTGGCTTTTTCCTCCACCTTCCACCCCTGCAACTCTACCACCAGCACTCTGCATTCTCAGATATCAGCGGGCACATAACCAATGTACTTCCATGTGCCATCCTAAACTGCTTTAGCACCCCATATCTTCGCATACCTCCAAATTATCTATGCAACTCCCCTCTTACCCCCACCTTACCATTTCATGTCTTTGGGTGCCAGAGGGCATACCATTGATGTTCCTCCGTATAACACCTCTTGGCTCCCTCCCTAGCCCTCTGCATCTTCAGGCACCAGCAGGCATATCACTGATGTCTCTCCACGATGGCAGCCCTCCTCACTGCCACTGACTCCTCCAATGGAAAGGGAAGGCAAGCAATTTTAGCATGATGGAAACTGGCCAATACGTGGTCCAGGTACAGAGGCCTCTGTCTTTGAAGATCCACACTAGCTCCTTTTTAAATCATTTTTAAAAAGTGCAAACTTAGCCGAAACCGGTTTGGCTCAGTGGTAGAGCATCGGTCTGCGGACTGAAAGGTCCCGGGTTCGATTCTGGCCAGGGGCATGTACATTGGTTGCGGGCACATCCCCGGTAGGGACTGTGCAAGAGGCAGCTGGTTGATGTTTCTCTCTCATCGATGTTTCTAGCTCTCTATCTCTCTCCCTTCCTCTCTGTAAAATATCAATAAAATATACATTTTTTAAAAAGTGCAAACTTGATCTTGTTATTCCCCTACTTGAAACCCTTGGATGACTTTCCAGCCCTTAGGCTAAAACCCAAAAACTCTAATATGGACTACAAGATGCTACAACATTTGACACCCTTCATACTTTTCCAGTATCATCTCTGTTTTATTACTCTGGGTTCAGTCCATTCACCAGAGCAGAATTTTTCTCATTTCTTGCTTGGAGTGTATAAACCCGACTGTCAGTATTTGGGGAAGTGAGCCAAGGAAGGGGACGGGATGTCTCAGTGTTCCAAATGCAGACTTTAACTTAATCCCTGTTTTCAGCATAGCACTCAGTGGGCTCTCAGCTGTACGTAGTTTAATTGTTTCATATTTAGCTGGGATGGAGGAAGGGATCTGAGGACTAACTGCTCGTTACAAAAATGTTCAAGCCCTGGCTGGGTTTGCTGAGTGGACAGAGCGTCAGGCTGGGGACTGAAGTGTCCCAGGGTCGATTCCTGGTCAGGGCACATGCCTAAATTATGGGCTCAATCCACAGTAGGGGGTGTGCAGGAGGCAGCAGATCAATGATTCTCTCTCATCATTGATGTTTCAATCTCTCTCTCCCTCTCCCTTCCTCTCTGAAATAAATAAAAAATATATTTTAAAAAATGTTCTATCAATCATCCTGATTTAAACCTCTACCGCTTTAAGAGCTACCTGGTACCTTCAAGTTTGAGCCTTTGGGGGTTTACAGTACAAACAGCTTCCTTAGGCTTTAGCTTTCTCCAGTCTGCTAAGTCATTTATCCAATTTCTAGTTTCCATACTGTGTGGGGGGAGGGTGACTGGGTGTGCTGTACTGCCTGCCGTAGTCTTGCCTCTTATTTTTATGGTCCCCATGGTGTTTTGGTTTTTTAAATCCTATCCTTTTTTGTAGGCTCTCAGGAAGGACTTAAGTGCATGTGTTAAATTTGCCAGATTTAACTAGAAGTGGAGTTGTTTTAAATAGCAAGCATGCTGGTTCCTTTTATTATTTGTGTATGTGGAAATAACATGTATTTATTTTTCAATTACAGTTTGCATTCAACATTATTTTGGATTAGTTTCAGGTGTACAGCATAGCAGTTAGACAATCATATATTTTACAGTGTGCCCCCCCCATATTTCAAATGCCCACCTGGCACTATACATAGTTATTAAAATACTAGAGGCCTGATGCATGAGATTCATGCAAGAGTAGGCCTTCTTTCCTCCCAGCATATTATGATTTTATTATTATAGATTGTTGACTATATATTCCCTGTGTTTACATCCCCATGACTATTTTGTAACTACCAATCTGTACTTCTTAATCCCTTCATCTTTTTCACCCAGTCATCCAACCCCTCTTCCTTCTGGCATCCACTATTCTGTTCTCTTTATCTATGTCTGTTTCTATTTTGCTTGTTCATGTATTTAGATTGTTAGATTCCACATATAAGTGAAATTATATGGCATTTGATTTTCCCAGTCTATCTTTTTTCACTGAGCATAATACCCTCTATGTTTAACCATATTGTCACAAATGGTAAGATTTCATTCTTTTTTTGTGGCCAAGTAATATTCTGTTCTATATATGGAATATTTATCCCCTCTATTGATAGGCACTTGGGTTGCTTCCATATTTTGGCTGTTGTAAATGATGCTGCAAT
Organism: Vespertilio murinus; assembly: GCA_963924515.1. Classification (NCBI taxonomy): domain Eukaryota; kingdom Metazoa; phylum Chordata; class Mammalia; order Chiroptera; family Vespertilionidae; genus Vespertilio; species Vespertilio murinus. Next base: position 73,187,117 of record OZ004710.1, read on the forward strand.
GAACATAGAGGTGCATATATTCTTTTGGATTAGTGTTTTGGGTTTCTTTTAATATATACCAAGAAGTAGAATTGCTGGGTAATAAAGCAGTTCCATTTTTAAATTTTTGAGGACCCTCCATACTGTTTTCCATAGTGGCTGCACCAATCTGTATTCCCAAAAGTGCACAAGGGTTCCCTTTTCTTCACATCCTCACCAGCATTTGTTGTTTGTTGATTTACTGATGACCATTCTGACAGGTGTGAGGTGATATTTCATTGTTGTTTTAATTTGCATTTCTTGGTGATTAGTGATGTTGAGCATCTTTTCATATAGCTATTGGCCATCTATATGTCCTCTTTGGGAAAAGGTCTATTCACGTCCTTTGCTCACTTTTTAATTGGGTTGTTTTTTGTTTTGGTGTTGAGTTGTATGAGTGCTTTATAATGCATAATTATTAACCCTTTATTGAACATATCATTGGAAAATATGTTCTATCATTTAGTAGGTTATTGATAGTTTCCTTTACTATGCAAAAACTTTTAGTTTGATGTAGTCTCATTTTTTCTTTTGTTTCCCTTGCCTGAGGAGATATGTCAGGAAAAAATGTTGCTAAAAGAAATGTCAGAGTTTTCTGCCTATGTTTCCTTCTAGAATTTTTATGGTTTCAAGTTTTACATGTAGTCTTTTAATCCATTTTGACTTTATCCTTATATATGGTGTATGAAGGTGGCCTAGTTTCCTTTTATTTGGCATTTATCTGTCCAATTTTCCAAACACCATTTATTGAATAGATTGTCTTTACCCCATAGTATGTCCTCTCCTCTTTTGTTATGGGTTAATTGTCCACATAGACATGGATTTATTGCTAGACTCTATTCCATATTTTCATTACCTATATGTCTGTTTTGATGCCGATACCATGTGTATGCATGCACATTAGCATAACCAATGGACACAGACACTGTGGCGGTGGGGGCTTGCTCAGGGTAGGAATGGCTGAGGGGGAGAGGTGTCAATCAGAGAAAAAAGATAGATGTGTAAAACTTTAGACAATAAAAAATATTTTTAAAATATATTTTTATTGATTTTAAAGAGGAAGGGAGAGGGAGAGAGATAAAAACATTAATGATGAGAGAGAATCATTGATCGACTGGCTGCCTCCTACACACCCCCTACTGGGGATTGAGCCTGCAACCCAGGCATTTGCCCTTGACCAGAATGAAACCCAGGACCCTTCAGTCCACAGGCCGAAACTATCCACTGTGCCAAACCAGCTAGGGCACCATGCTGTTTTGATTATTGATTTTATTTTTCAGTTCTCATAGTTTTTTTTTGTTGCATCTTTAGGTTTTTCTCTATGTAGTATCATGTCATCTGCAAAAAATGAATTTTACCCTTTCCTTTCCAATTTGAATGCCTTTTATTATTTTCTTCTCTGATTGCTGTGGCTAAGACTTCCAATAGTCATCCCTGTTCCTTTTAAAGCAGATCACATGAACAAAAATTGGGTTTCATAGAATTGTAGAGGTTCAGAACAAGTCACCCCAAAGTGTACCTCTGTGATAGCAGATTATTTTGAACTAAAAGCAACTGAAACCCTGTAAGCCTAGGAGAAACTTTTAGACTCTTCCTTAAAGAATTTATTTATTTATTTATTTTAAAAAATATATTTTATTGATATTTTTACAGTGAGGAAGGGAGAGAGATAGAGAGCTAGAAACGTCGATGAGAGAGAAACATCGACCAGCTGCCTCTTGCACACCCCCCTACCGGTGGGATGTGCCCGCAACTAAGGTACATGCCCCTGACCGGAATCGAACCCAGGACGCCTCAGTCCCCAGACCGACGCTCTACCACTGAGCCAAACCGGTTTCGGCCCTTAAAGAATTTAAATTAAGGGCCTTGTTCATAAGAGTTATCGCCAGAAATAACTTTTTATGATTTATCTATATGGCAGGGCAAATTTCTAATTATTGAACTTCTGCTCTTCATGTCATCCTGTTAATGGAGGGGAATGTGCTTGGTCTCCCTTAGTTGCTGCTGGTTGTGGAGTTCTTGCAATATCTTGAGAAAAGGAATTTTCTGAAACTCACATGGGAGGATGTGATATGGTAGAAAGCTTTGTTTCTGTGGAATTATACCCCTGGTTTTCCAAAGTCCCATTTCCCTTAGCCCAGTCATAGAAGAAGTGTAGCATAGAAGAAGAAGAGCTAAAAATCAGAGCCAGTGTCCAGAGTTTCCTGTCCATGTTAGAGCTGCATCCAGTCCAGCATCAGGCTAGCTGTAGTCTTTTGGGTATGAAGTCTGCATGACCGTGGGCCTTAAGGGGGAATGCAAGAGAGCTAAGAGAGCAATCCCTCAACAACAAGAGTCCCAAGAGCAGAAGAGAGAGAACTCATTTGTTCAAGGGATTATGTATTGATATCTTCACACACTTGCAGTGGCCACACCCATTCTCACCAACCATCTCTGTGCCCAGGTGTAATTGACAAACATCTTCCCTATGTCACCCCAACTTTATTGGGCATGCATTTATCTTTGCCATCTGGTTCCCTCCCCCACTGTTTTGCAGGGAACCTGGCCTTCCCTTTGCTCCTTTTCTGTTATTAATAATGAGTTAACCTGCCCTGACCGGTTTGGCTCAGTGGCTAGAGCGTCGGTCCTTGGACTGACGGGTCCCAGGTTTGATTCCTGGTCAGGGCACATGCCCAGGTTGCAGGCTCCATCCCCAGGAGGCAGCCAATCCATGATTCTCTCTCATCTTGGATGTTTCTCTCTCTCTCTCTCTCTCTCTCTCTCTCTCTCTCTCTCTCTCTCTCTCTCTCTCTCTCTGTTCCTCTCTGGAATCAATAAAAAATATAATTCAAAAAAGTGAGTAAATTACAATGGTATCAATCTTAAAATGACTTCCCTCCCTCTGAAGCTGAAAGGTGCCTTACTTCTTTAGTTCAGAATGCCAAATATACTCAATTTCCCTTTCTATTTGAACTTTTCATGTATGTGGGTGTCTCAGATTCTATCATGTCTGTGGGGTTCTCATGCAAACATATATAATTAAATGTGGCCATTGTTTCTTGCTAATCTGTCTCATGTAGATGTAATTATTAGAGCAGGCAAGAGAATCTTGAAGGGAAGTTTCTTCCTCCATAGTAGAATCATGAAATATTATAACGAAGGTAGAAACATTCATCCATTCCAGTGATTCTTGTCTTGTTTTATTTTTAATAGACTAAATTTTAAAAAAATGTATTTTTATTTATTTCAGAGAGATAGAAAAATCAATGATTGAAAGATGAGATAGCTGAAACCGGTTTGGCTCAATGGATAGAGCGTTGGCCTGCGGACTCAAGGGTCCAGGGTTTGATTCCGGTCAAGGGCATGTACCTTGGTTGTGGGCACATCCCCGGTAGGGGGTGTGCAGAGGCAGCTGATCGGTGATTCTCTCTCATCGATGTTTCTAGCTCTCTAATCCTTCTCTCTTCCTCTCTGTAAAAAATCAATAAAAATATATTTTTTTAAAAAAGAAAGATGAGACAGAGGGCCGAAAACCAGGACTAAAGGCTTTGTTAGAGGAGAAGGACCCCTGCTGGGCTCTCTTGCAAGGGGAGAGTAGCAATACGTGCAGAGGGGAACATGCCTGTTGAGGGGAGGAATGGGAAGTGATGGGGCTTAGGGTACTTGGCACGTGTTGATTGGTTGTTTCATATAAGGCACATGATTGGGCACTTAGGTACTTAGGAATTGGGGGCTTAGGGTATTTGGCAGGTACTGATTGGTGGTTCAGTGTACAGTCCATGTAAGGTGCCTAGTTAGGTGCTTAGGAATGTCCAGGCCACAGGTGCAGGTTATGTCATACTCCGTCCATCAGTTGGGGGAAGGGAGGATCTATCAATGATGAGAGAAATATTGACTGGCTGTCTTCTGCATGCCCCTTACTGGGGGATCGAGCCCGCAACACTGGCATGTGTCCTTGGTCGGAATGGAACCTGAGACCCTTCAGTTCCCAGGTTGATACTCTATTCAATGAGCCCAACTGGCTAGGGCAAAAGACTACTTTTTTTTAGAGAAGTTTTAGTTTTACAACAAAAGTGAGAGGAAGGTACCGAAATCCCCCATACACCTCAACACATGCATAGCCTCCCCCTTTATCAATATCCCTCACCAGAACGGTACATTTGTTACAACTGATGAGCTTATATTAATACATCATCCTCCATAATCTTGGTGTTGTACATTCTATGGGTTTGGGCAAATGTATAATGCCATATATCCATCATCATAATATTGTGCGGAGGATTTTCGCTGTCTTAAAAAATCCTCTGTGCTCCACTTATTCATCCTCATTAGCCCACAGAGGGCTAAACACACTGGGAATCACTGGGGCTTCCTCAGAGCCTCAGGAGAACTGTGTGTTTAAAATGTAATAAAGGTTTCTCTACACCAAACGTGAGTTAAAGCAATGCTGGGAACACTTCAGAGTCGGTGTGGGAGGTCTTGTCTATCTTAGTCAATCAACCAAGCAGCCGGGATAGATTAGATTTGTACTGTGAGCTCTTCTATGCTAGAAGTTACCAAGGATACATGGGCTTTGCCTGACGGGGTTTATGATAAATTTGCTGAGACAAAACATCGTATCAAACAGCTTGTAACCTCTCTAAAGGCATGGCCTTTGTCTTCCCTGGTGCTTGCGGGCCTCAATGCACTTGGCCTCCTTCTGGGTACATCTTAGTTATGTATGGTTTGATTAAGCCTTCTTTGTTGCAGTACGTCTCTCCAAAGGGGAGACAATGAGTGCTGAGCTGATGCAACCATGGAGCCACATTTTCCCAGGTAAAGTAACTACATATATTTTGAAAAGGTAGCATGGTGGTAGGCTGGCAGGCTTACTAGCCATCTCAGAAGGTGGATAAAAAAAAATTGAATTTACTTAAGGGGATGGGATATTGAATATCCAAAGGAAAAGGCACCAATCCAAGGGGACACTGGGTCTATGATGGCAGCACTCAGGAGCTGGAGTTTCAGCCTTATATACACAGTCACTGGCAGGAAGCTCTTGTCCTCAGTGGGTCTGGGGCTGAACTGGTGACTTGGAATGTGGATGGAATTCAAATGTGCGATCAGGTGTCTTTAGGACAGTATCAATTCCTTACATGATCTGTGATAGATCCTCCCTTCCCCCAGTTGATTGACAGACGCAAACCCCACCTGTGGCCAGACATACCTGAACTCTGAACCACCAATCAGCATCTGCCAAGTACCCTAAGCCCCGTCCCCTATCTTCCACATAAAAGCAGACACCCGGGTGTTTTACCGCCTCTTCCAGTCTCTTCCACTCTCTCCCTCTGGAAGCAGCCGGCGGGGGGTACCCATCCCCAATAAAAGCCTGCGTCCTGGTCTCCCAGTCTCAGCTACCTTCTTTAATTAATCTATCAATCTGATTGCTAGTATCCAGCAAGTTTTTCCTGGTCTTTGTCCTCTTGTGGCAGGAAGCGTACAAATGGACATTAAAGATGATATTGCCCTATAGTTCTAACACATTTTGTCTGGAAACTCACCTCCTTGTGCAGAATTCCGTCACACTCGTAAAGGTTAAATTTTCCTATTCTCCTGGCTCTTTTGAAAATATCTACAAATGAGGAAGCTGACAATAAAACCCCCACTGTTTCTAAAGGCTTTGTAGTTTACTGTGATCTCATTTAGTCTATTTTGCCTTTTCCTTCGTGCTTTGTACACAAATGTTACGCATTCTCTCCAGAGGCAGCCATGTGTGACGGAATAAACAGCATGAGATTGGAGTTTTAGCACTCACCTCTTCCAACTAACTATCTGCGGGTTAGTAGGCAAGTTGCTTCTCCTCACTGGGCCTTGATTTGCCGACATGCAGAAGGAGGAAAGGGTTTGGATTCCAAAGAACCTGAGACCACTTCCAGTTTCTAATTGGAGTGCAGTGCTACTGTGTGGTTTCTGTTATGGGCCTGTTGTTCTAACCCAAAGGGCTGGGACGGGATGCAGTCTGAGGATCAGGGACAAAAGAGGAGTGGTTGAGCAGCTTTGCGCATTTGTTGGTCCCTCATTCCCTATCCTTTAGATTTCCCAGGCTGATTAAGTTCATGATCCTAGGGCACAGCTGGTCCACCCCCTGTCACACACACCATGCCATTCAGGGCTTTCTTTCCCAGGGTCTGTTTTAAAGCCAGTGGCATATTTTCAGAGGTCTGGGATCTTCTTATTTCTTGCCCTCTTGACATCTGAGGCCTGAAAAGGACTTGCGTGGCCTGCCTAGGCCGGCTTCCAGAGGCCGCAGCCTTCTGTCTTTCTCGGGGCTGGGGCCACAGGGTGCCCAAGCAAGCGCAGGCAGTCATTGTTTGGGTATTGACTCAAAGGAGTGGGAGCCACAATGCACAGGAAAAAGGATGAGCTCACGAGGGCTAAATGAAAAGATTCTTATCTTGGAAACAGCGGTTTCTTATGCAAAACAGGGGGTGGCAATGTGATTGTGCCCCACTGAGTACATTCAACAACAGGGATTTCAAATGAAGAAGCTGTTTTGCATACCTACGGGAGCAGCAATGGGCCAGATTGTTCATTAATTTACAAAAAAAGGGGGGGGGGGGCGCTGAAAACCCCGCTCTCCCTTGCACTTGCTGCTGAATGAAAGTAATTCATTTGTCTTCTTCTCAGTCCCAATTGATCAGCTGGGAGACAAATGTTATTTTCAACCTCGGCCACCTCTGGAGAAAGGAGGGAAAGGGAGAGGAGGAGAGAGAACCAGAGAAGGGGTAGGGAGTAGGGATGTCACAGATGATTAGAACAGAAGTGATCTCTCAACCATTTCTATTTGGTGTTCAAATGTATTGTACAGAGGTGGTGGGGTTTTGCTGTCTTTTTTTTTTTTTCTTACTCAGGAGGTTTACCTTCCTCATTCTGTTTGATTTCGTGTGAAAGAAGTCTGAGCAGATACCCACCGGTGGGGAGGAAAGCAAAGGAGAGAGATAAAGAGGATGGGAGAGGGGGGTTGGCCGGGAATGTATTCCCCCCTATTTCCCCAACTCTGACATGTGGTCCCCTGAGGGGATGGACTAGAACTGTGGCTGTCCTGGAAATTTCAGAATGTAGGTCACCCGCTGAATGCGTAATGCCACAAGTGGAGGGAAGAGTTGAATGTGGTTGCAGGTGGGAGGCACCAACGCCCTCCCACGTATCTTTCCTACCAGCCAGAATGCTCTTCTACCCCACATCATCTTTTGATTTAGGAATAAGATTGGTTATCATTTACAAAGCACTTTCATGTACACTACTTCCTATGTTATCTCCTATCACTATTATATATGCTTTAACTTACGTTCCTCAGGTACCCTGGGAGATAACTGGATACTATTACTTCTGTCTTAGAAATAAACCGCCGAGACCGGTTTGGCTCAGTGGATAGAGCGTCGGCCTACGGACTCAAGGGTCCCGGGTTCGATTCCGGTCAAGGGCATGTACCTTGGTTGCGGGCACATCCCCAGTAGGGGGTGTGCAAGAGGCAGCTGATCGATGATTCTCTTTCATCGATGTTTCTAACTCTCTATCCCTCTCTCTTCCTCTCTGTAAAAAATCAATAAAATATAAAAAAAGAAAGAAATAAAGAAACCGAGGCTCAGAGATATGAAGTGGGTCACCAAGGACATATAACTTGGTGATGGTGAGAAGGCTAAAAAGGGCTAATTCCAACGTAACCCTGATATTTGGGATTAGTGAATCCAAGCTAGCAAGCTCAGTGTACATTCCTGATAACCTATAATTAAGTCACTACCTCCTTCCCAGATACTGTTCTTACAGAACCTATACTGTGAACAGTGCACTGCCCTGGAGGGTGGGTCATTAACGCTGGCACCAGGCCAGGCCATCAGATATGGCCTGGAGACCCCCAACACCTGGGGGCATTCTTGCAAGGCCCGAGAAAAGGACCAGAAGCATAATCCATAAAGACCACAGGGAGATACAAAGGAGAGCCTCATGCATGTTTCTTCACTCAGATTTGGAAGGTTGTTCCCTGAGTCTGCCAGTATATTAAACAGTGTCCCTCCTCTTCTTCAAGGCGTTGATTGGTTTGTCTTTGGTCTTCTGCAACAATGAGATTCAGGACAAAACTGCCTAAATATGCCAAAGTGGCATGCTGATGGTTTTTCATGAAAGTTTCTTGAGAAAGACTTGGTGCAAGAACATTCTGACTCTCCTCTCTCTGTCCATCTAAAAGCAGAAATAAATCTCCCATATAAAAGGTACAGTCGCTGTACCCAGAGTTAAAGAGACATCTTCATTCCCAGAGATAGGGAATTCAGGACCCAGAGGCCTATATGAACAAGTCTCATTCTTTACTAATTTAATCCCTAAACCATACTCTGCTTAGATTTGATAGATTAATTAAAGAAGGGAGTTGAGACTGGGATGCCAAGACACAGGCTTTTATTGGAGAGAAGGTACCTCTGCCAGCTGCTTCCAGAGAGAAAGAGAGAAAAGAGGCCTGAAGACACCGGGGCCGACTTTTTTTTTTTTTTTTTTAAGTTTTTTTCTTTTTCTTTTATTATTTTATTGATATTTTTTACAAAGAGGAAGGGAGAGAGATAGAGAGCTAGAAACATCGATGAGAGAGAAACATCGACCAGCTGCCTCCTGCACACCCCCCACCAGGGATGTGCCCGCAACCAAGGTACATGCCCTTGACCGGAATCGAACCCGGGACCTTTCAGTCCACAGGCCGGACTCTCTACCACTGAGCCAAACCAGTTTCAGCTCGGGGTCTACTTTTAAGGGGAGGATAAGGGATGGGGCTTAGGGTATTTGGCAGGTGCTGATTGGTGGTTCAGTGCTCAGGTATGTCTGGCCGCAGGTGGGGTTTACGTCTGTCAATCAACTGGAGAAAGGGAGAGTCTATCATTCCAGGCTTCTGATAATATTTTTTAAAAAATTGAGTCCGGGTAAGGTCAGGGGGCAAAGGTCAGTCTTCTGTAGCTACTTCCAGCTGGGAGGGGGCGTTGTCTCTTAGGGGCGTCTACCTGGGGTCTCAAAGATTCTGGTATTCAGTTCTGAATTCAGTGCCAGATAGATCTTTCCCACCTTCTGGTTGGGGAACGCCTGCATTCTGTTCTGCAAAAGAACTAGTGAAACAACGCATGAGACATGGGCCAAAGAGCAAAATTAAGAGTATAAATACCAGTGGGCCTAATAGTGGGAGGAGCCATGGGGTACATGAGCAAAAGCAGGTAGCGTTTTCCGTGCTGGACGAGGGGTGCAGCAGCATGATTTTCTCCAAGAGACTGGTTGGTGAAGTCTTGAGAGCGATCCTGTTGAGTCACTTGGGAGGTAAAAGCTGGTCCTGAGGCTCCCACAGCATCACTTGTCTGGTTTTGCTGCTTTTCTGGGCCTGGAGCTGAAAGACCACCTGGGGGTAAGATTCTTGGGGAGGTAAAAAGTGGGGCTTCTTAGTGTAGCCAGGATTCCAGTCAGGACTATGGGCAGAAGGTCCGGCTAGGAGCTGCAAATTTCTAGAGAGAGAGTTTAGTTAGATTGTCTTCAAGGAAGCCGTTGCTCTTCAAGCTGTCAAGACAGGTAGGCTATTAGAGATGTCTGGGGGCAAAAGAGAGAGAGAGAGAGAGAGAGAGAGAGAGAGAGAGAGAGAGAGAGAGAGACCAGAAGGGTGTCCTGGAGTTAGAAAAAGCTTGGCAAACGAGGGAGGGTAAGGAGACCTGGTAAGGGCTTAGCTACCCTGTTTCCCCGAAAATAAGAGTGTCTTATATTAATTTTTGCTCCCAAAGATGTGCTAGGTCTTATTTTCAGGGGATGTCTTATTTTTCCATGAAGAAGAATACGGTACACATTTATTGTTAAAGGAATAATAAAGGAAAATAAAATAAAGGAAATTTATTACCTGTATACGGTACGATAGTACAGTAGTTGTCAATACAAACCAGACAAACTGAATCCTACAGTATCAAGAATTTACTCATTTATTCAATGACAATCATGTCATCATCTTCTGGAACATCATCATAACAATCTAATTCCTGAATTTCCTGGTGAATTTCTTGTGACTCAATTTCTTTCAGAATCAGTGGACCAAATCTCTCATGTTTAGCAATAGCACTGTCTTTAAATGAGTACTTCTTGTCAAGGTAGCCTGCTCGCAGTGCATTTGCAATGCAATTGTCAGTGATTTTCTCCCATGAATTCTTCACCTAAGTCACAACTTCTTGCAGTTTAGGTTTCACAAAGTTTCCACGCTGATTTCTCTCCATTCACACAGCAGTGATGACAGGACTCTAGGTAACATCACTGGTTGCTAGACGCCAGTCGGGGCGGCCCTAGCGACCAGTTTATGGTAAATTAATTTTCATTCTGAGACAGAGCCTGGGGGCCTTATTTTAGGAGGGATGCCTTATATTTCACTCAGAAGGAAAACTGTAAGTAGGTCTTATTTTCAGAGGATGTCTTATTTTCAGGGAAACACGGTAGGAGAGAAAAATTTTGGGATCCAATGATGGAGAAATCCTACCAGTGGAGGCCAGCTGTGTGCCTCTGAGATGTGTACTGCTGGGTTCTAATAAGCATTCTTGGAGGTCTCTGGATAAGGCCTGGCCAAACAGATGACTTTCTCTGAACCCCTGGGGCAGGATTGTCCAGGTGAGTGGGAGATAGATCTGGAGCTGAAAGATAACTGAGACTTAGATGTTATTTTTTAGGGGGAAAGAGTAGGGGTATTGATATGAAAGGGGAGAATAGGTTACCGTTGGAAGTAGGTTCTTGTTTTTCCAGTTTTGCCCCTTGCTGAGCATCTACATATTTCTTGTAGGTAGAGCAGTTGTTACGGGGACAGGTAAAGACTGACTATTGAGGCTGCATCTACGTTGGGTGAGAGATAGATGGGAGTCACAATGGCGCTACCAATAAGAGGTGACAGATGAGTGATTGAGGCTGCGTTGCAGTGAAAGTGGGAGGGAAAGGGAAGGAAAGGAGTAGTGAAAGCCAGGAACCTGGATGGTTGGATAAGAGGTTAGAGACTGTGAATAGTCTGGTTTAGCTTAAGAAGTGCCCAGAAACCTTGTCCTACCAGGCTTGGAGACTGAAGCCTCTCTATCTATCTATCTATCTATCTATCTATCTATCTATCTATCTATGTATCATCTATCTATCATCTATCTATCTATCTATCTATCTATCTATCTATCTATCTATCTATCTTTCTCTTCTCATCACCATCTCATCACATGCACAAACCTTCAAAAATTGCACTTTCAAATTTACCTTCAAACCTTCACAATTTCAATTAGCCTTCAAACTTTCTTTCTATGTCCTTCAAAAATGCATAACCATGCCTTAGACCTTCCACTGAGTACTTCTAAAATAAAGGGGTTAGGGGAGGGAGGAAACAGGCTCCACAGCGTTTTCCAGGCTAGGCAGGCCTCTCGCCGTTTGAGTTTTTAAACCGCCTGCATTCTTCCTAGAGATAGAGGAGGTAAGGAGATGAGGCGCTTACAGTCCCAGGAATGGCTTGGCTTTTTGGATTGAGAGAGTGAAACTGAGGTAGGTGACTGAGGTTTGGGAAAACAGGGTTTTATGAGGGGATGCACAGTAGCCCTGACGGGGTACCGAGGTAGAATGAGAAAAGAGTGAATGGGGGAATTTGAGGTGGCTAATGACTGTGAGACTGATCTGTCAACCCCAATAATTGAGACTGAGGGGGGGGGCACACAAGGGTCCCAGCGAATTCAGAGAGGGCAGAATGAGTGGCCACAGTGTCAGTGAAAAAGGAGACAGGCTTACCTGCCACCACAGTTGGTACCGAGGCTCTGTCCTAGTGATGTAAGTCTGTGGGGCCCTGTCAGGGCCTGGGCAGCTTCTTCAGTGGCCAGTCCCAGGAGGTCTGGGAGCTCCAAACTGGATCCTGAGGGTGGCCATGCTGGACTGGTTGAGGCCAGACCCAGAGGGGCCAGAGGACAGTCTGATTTCCAGTGGCCTTCCCTCCGCACGTTGGGCAGGGCCCAGGTGGGGATCTTGGGTTTGAGCAGGACTTGGCTCAGTGTATTTGAAGCATGGGCCCGGAGGAGGCTTAGCCCCTGACTTACCCGTGGGAGGACTGGCACTTGGTTTTGGAAAGTGGTGGCTAGGAGCTGGAAGGCCTCCTAATGGGCCTCAGCCTTGGCCTGAGCTCGCCTGTTGTGGGATTTGGGTCTCCTTGTCTCTATTATTAAAGACTTGAAAGGTCAGGTTAACGAGTCTTTTTGAGGGATTTGGGGACCTGAAGTTGTGGCGTATGTAGGGGAGTAAAGGTGGTCAGTAGGCTCAGGGGGAGGAAGTGGTGGAGGGGGGCGGAGGTGGAAGGCCATACCAGGCGGGGCCTGTGGAGGCGGGACTTACTGTTTAAAATGGCCACCATCTACCTGAGACCATGTGGTTGGAGAGGGAACTAAAAGAGAGGGGCAGGACAAGATGGTGGCGGCTCTGTGGGAACCAGAGGAGAGGGGAGGAACAAGATGGCAGTGGCCACATGGAAATCACATTTAGCTGTTCGGGGCTCAAATTCTCAGGATTAGAATTCTCAGAGACTGGGGAGAAGGAAGCTGCTGGTTAAATTTGAGAAAGATCAGAGTGAGAAGGGAATTCTGTAGGGCCCCAAGATTGAGGAATTGACCTTCCCCACTGCCTGTACCAGGATGTGACCTTTACGGTTAAAGATTAGACAGGGATGAGGTCAGTTCTTTACGGTTGAAGATTAGGCAAGAATGAAATCAGTCCCCAGAAACTCCCTACCCTGAGGACTTACCCAGAGGAATGGGAGGGGGAGAGACAAAGGGGCTTGCAAGATAACGAGCCCAGCTCCCCTTCTTGGGATTTCCTTGTTCCCTTCTTCCCCCTCCTTGTGTAACCCCACCTGCGTGTGGTGTTTGCCTTTATAAACTCATGTTCTGCAGTTACTCGGCGCTCCAGGCAGACAGCTCTGTTGCTGTCTGCCTGAGAAGCCCCTGCGCTTGTACTATTAAAACCTCATGCTTTTTGCATCAAGTTTCGGTCTCGGCGTTTGACTTGGGGTCATCACCCACTCCGTCAGACTCACCGGGGGTCTTGGGACCTTACAATTCAACCACTTGTGAATTACCTTTGCGGAGAGCGAGCGCAGAGGAGTCGGAGCCCTTGGAGGGGGGGCGGGCAGAGGGCACAGGAGAAGGCACAGCACACGAGGGAAGGGGGAAGGCAGAAGACAGATCACATGGGAAAGGGCGGAAAGCTCGGGGAAGTGGAGCACACGCACAGGGGAGGCGGAGCAGGGAGGCGGAGCGGGACCAAGCATGGGGAGGGGAATCAGAGCAGTTAGAATTCTCAGGTAGGAATGCCCCACCCTACAAGGCGGGACTAGGAGGAGCTGCATAGGGGAGGGACCTGTAAAGGCCACAGCTTTGTGGATGAAGGGGAAAAAAAGTTTAAACTGCTCCGGGGGACTGCGCCAAGGACTTCTGCATTCAGGCGTGCGACCTGGGAAAAAGTGCCTAGTTAGAGAGGGACAGGTTTAGGGTTGTAGAGAAAGGGGTTTTAGAACAGGTTTGAGAGTGCAGAAAGGATTTCCAGCTGAGTTAATCGAGGTGGGAGAGTAGGGGGGGGGACCTGTTGTGGGAATCGCTGAAGCTTCCTTGTTCAGTGGCAAAATTATCTAGATCTCGGAGGATATTAGAATGCCGTTTTACGAGGCAGTTTGGCGGAGAATATTGTAATTGAAAATGCCGTTTTAAATGAGCTTTTTTGGCTTGATAAAGCCAGAAAGACCGAGGGTCGAGTGATTGGGGAGGAGACACCCCAGGGGCGAATTTTGGGGAACTTTGGGGTAGGAGGTTCCCAACCGAGAAGTTGGGGAAGGGGTAGAAGAAGCCTTCAATCCCCCCTAGCCAACCTGTAGAAAAAGAGACAAGAGAAAGTCCCCAGGTCATCACCCCGAGACCTTTCCAGTGGAGTAGAACAGAGTTTTCTCGGCCAGGCGCCTGGGCTTTTGTAGAATGTAGAACATAGAATGTGAACATAGAATGTAAAACATGTAGCCAAGTAGCAAGAAAACTCTGAGGCTCTGTCAGGTCAAGGGAACCAGGGTGGAGGCGCGGGTAGGGATATCCCTGAGGCCTACTGGTAAGGAAGCGATGAGATTCCCACGTGTCCTGGTACTGGTATGGTGAGGGTCTCAGAGATGTTCTGAACGGGCCAGTCAACTCAGGTCCATGCCACCGAGCATGGCCGAGGATTTTCTACGTTCACCTGAGTTCAGCACCATATGATAGATTAATTAAAGAAGGTAGCTGAGACTGGGATGCCAGGACACAGGCTTTTATTGGAGAGAGGGTACCTCTGCCAGCTGTTTCCAGAGAGAAAGAGAGGAAGAGGCCAGAAGACACCCGGGGTCTACTTTTAAGGGGAGTATAGGGGATGGGGCTTAGGGTATTTGGCAGATGCTGATTGGTGGTTCGGTGCTCAGGTATGTCTGGCCGCAGGTGGGGTGTACGTCTGTCAATCAACTGGAGAAAGGGAGGATCTATCAAGATTCTTCACTAATTAAGCATCCTATTAGGGGCACTGAAGGAGGAATGCACAAGGCCAAAAGGGGTGAAGAATTATGAATTTATTAGGACATCTGGAAACCCAGATGGGGTTAGCCCAAAAATGGCATCAGCACCCAAAGACAGGGAGTCAGAGGTTTTTAAAGGACTGGAGGTGGGCTTTTTCTGGGTAGGGAATTCTCTGTGCAGGTAAATTCTGGAGGGGAGAGATAATGGTATTAGCAAGTGGAATGTGGGCTAAGCAAGTAGAATGTCCCTTGTGAAGTGGCCTAAAGGTCAGTTCCTGGGGAAGGGGTATCGATTCAATTATTTCAACAGACCTAACACACCCAAGCCTAAGTATCTGTATTTGTCTTGTCTATACCTCACAAATATATTGTTTCTTTCCCTAAAAAGTATAAAATCTGCCTGCTTTGGGCATATATTTAGGTCCCATTTCTATGAGACCTCAGTATGTATGAATTAAAGTGTTTTCCCCCTGCTTGTTAATATTTTTTGAGCCAACTTAATTATTAGACCAGCCAAAATAACCAGGGAGGGTAGGAGAGGGACTTTTCCCCCTTTCCGACATTTGGAAATAGCAAAGTTAGGATTTGAACTACTGTGCTATACTAACTCTCCTGCCTTTACCCCGTCTTCCCTATAGTGTATTTGGCCAACTGTTACCCAAAAGGCACATCTCCCAAAGTTGACATTCTGGCAACTAAGGCATGGATACAGGTACGTCTGTTGTGAGTTGAAATCAGGCTCTTCCATCAGTTTTGAGAAAAACATTTCACCAACACACACAGGAGACTACAGTGTGGCAAGATGATTCATTTGTGATACAAAATCAAACGAGTTTCCTTCCTGGGTTCTCAAAGTCCCATCTCCGTTTGTCCTGCCATGAAAAAAGTCCAATCTTGTCTTCATCAAGGCCAAAACAAAGGTCAGTTTTTGTTTCATATTAAAGCTTAGTCATCTGGAGCATGAGCAGTCTGTGGCACCTGGTTGGTGCTAGACCTGCATAGTCTCATGCTCTAGGGCAAGAGAGTGAGTAAAAGAATGGGCTGGTGCTTTACCAAGGCAGGGTGGGGGAGGGAGAGGAGAGAGAGAGGGGGGGGTAGGGAGAGGAAGGGAGAGAAAGAACATGCTCTTTGTTCTTGCAGGAGCTTTTTCTGCAGGAGCTTTTTCAAAATAATCAATCAACTTCCCAAGCTTTCTTGGGCTTCCAACAGGTCCACCCCCTGGCCAATAATCCCTTTCCAAGGTTAGACTCTGTGGTCAAGCACCTATCGCTGTGCCATTTTGACTTCTATTGCACACCTGCTTATCTCTTATTCCATTGGTCTATATATCTGTTCCTGTGCCAGTTTTAAGAACAGTGGCTATGTAATACAGCTTGAAATCTGGTATTGAGATCCTACCTTTTTTGTGATTCTTTGTCAGGATTGCTGTGGCTATTCGGGGTCTTTTTTTTTATTCCAGATGAATTTTTGGAGAGTTCTGTCTAGGTCTGTGAAATATGCTATTGGTGTTTTAATGGGGAGCACATTGAAAATATATATTGCTTTGGGAAGTATGGACATTTTAATGATGTTGATTCTACCAATCCATGAACATGATATATTCTTCCATCTATTTATGTCTACTCTATCTCTTTTTTCAGTGTCCTGTAGTTTTCCATGTATAGGTCTTTTACCTCCTTAGTTAAGTTTATTCCTAGGTATCTTAATCTTTTGGGTGTGATGGTAAATGGGATTTCTTTTTTAGTCTCTCTTTCTGTAAGTTCACTATTGGTGTATAGATATGCCATAGATATATTGGCACTAATTTTTCATCCTGCTACATTGCCGAATTCATTTATTAAGTCTGTTAGTTGTTTTTAAAATATATTTTTATTGATATTTTACAGAGAGGAAGGGAGAGAGAGAGAGAGAGAGTCAGAAATGTCGATGAGAGAGAAACATCTACCAGCTGCCTCCTGCACACCCCCTACCGGGGATGTGCCCGCAACCAATGTACATGCCCTTGGCCGGAATTGAACCCGGGACCTTTCAGTCCGTAGACTGACGCTCTACCACTGAGCCAAACCGACCTCGGCAAAGTCTGTTAGTTTTTTGATGGAGTCTTTAGTTTTTTTTAATGTACAATATCATGTTATCTTCGAATAAGAACAGTTTTACTTCTTCCTTTCCAATTTGGATCCCTTTTATTTCTTCTTCTTGTCTAATTGCAATGGCTAATACTTCCAGTACTATGTCAAACAAGAGTGGTGAGAATGGGCATCCCTGTCTTGTTCCTGTTCTTAGGGGAAATGATTTTAGTTTTTGTCCACTGTTGGCTGTGGGTTTGTCATATATCGTTTTTATTATTTTGAGGTATGATCCTTCTATTCCCACCTTGCTGAGAGTTTTTATCAAGAAAGGGTGTTGGATTTTGTCAAATGCTTTTTCAATTGATGACTATGTGATTTTTATCTCTCAATTTGTTTATGTGATGTATCACATTTATTGATTTGCAGATATTAAATCAACCTTGCGTTCCTGGGATGAATCCTACTTGGTCAAGGTGTATGATCTTTTTTATGTACTGCTGGATCCGATTTACTAGAACTTTGTTGAGGATTTTGTCATCTATGCTCATGAGGGATATTGGCCTGTAATTCTCTTTCATTGTGTTATCTTTATCTGATTTTGGTATTAGGGTTTTGCTGGCTTCACAGAAGGAGCTTGGAAGTGTTCCTTCCTCTTGAATTTTTCTGGAATAGTCTGAGGAGAATAGGTTTTAGTTCTTCCTTGAATGTTTGGTAAAACTCCCTATGAAGCTGTCTGGTCCCGGACTTTTGTTTGCTGGGAGCTTTTTGATGACTGCTTCAATTTCTTCCATAGTTATTGGCCTATTGAGATCTTTAGATTCTTCCTGATTGAGTTTTGGAAGGTTGTATTTTTCTAGGAATGTGTCTATTTTCTCTAAATTGTCCAGTTTGTTGGAATAGAGTTGTTTGTAGTATTTTTTAACAGTCCTTTGTATTTCTGTGTCTGTTATTATTTCTCCTCTTTCATTTCTGATTTTGTTTATTTGGGTCCTCTCTCTTTGCTTCTCGGTGAGCCTGGCTAGAGGTTCATCAATCTTGTTTATCCTTTCAAAGAAGCAGCTCTTGGTTTTGCTGATCTTTTGTATTGTGTTTTTTGTTTGTTTGTTTGTTTTTGTCTCTATGTTGTTTATCTCTGCTCTGCTCAATCTTTATTATTTCCTCCCTTCCGCTTACACTGGGATTTTCTTGTTGCTTTCTTTTTAACTCTTTGAGTTTTAGAGTTAGGTTATTTGTTACCATTGTTTCTTGTTTTCTTTTTTGCAGCAGGCTTGAAGAGCTATGAACTTCACTCTCAAGACTGCTTTCACAGTGTTCCATGGATTTTTGGATTGTTGTGTTTTCATTGTCATTTGTTGCCATGATGTTTTTTATTTCTTCTTTGATCTCTCTGGTAGCCCAGTCATTTTTAATAGCATGATATTTAGCCTCCAGGTGTTTAATTTTTTTGGATTGTTTTTATTGTAGTTGATTTCTAGTTTTATGCCACTGTGACCTGAGAAGATGCTTGATATGATTTCTATCTTCTTGAATTTGAAGAGACTTTGCCTGTGACCCAATATATGGTCTATCTTTGAAAATGACCCATGTGCACTTGAGGAGAATGTATATTCTATGGCTTTGGGGTGAAATGTTCTGAAGATGTCAATTAATTTCATCTGATCTAGTGATTCATTTAGGATTGATGTTTCTTTGCTGATTTTTTTGTTTAGAGGATTCGTCCAATGGTGATAGTGGGGTATTAAACTCCCCTACTATGATTGCATTGCTGTAAATCTCTCCCTTGATATCCTCCAGAAGTTTTTTTATGTACTTGGGTGCTCCTGTATTGGGTGTGTATATGTTTACCAGTATTATTTCTTCTTGTTGGATTGCTCCCTTTAGTATTATAAAGTGGTCTTCCTTATCTCTTGTTATGTCCTTCACTTTGAGATCTAATTTGTCAGATATAAGTATTGCTGCCCCAGTTTTATTTTCTTCATTTCCATTCGCCTGTAAAAGTTTTTTCCAACTCTTCATCAGTCTGTGTGCATCTTTTTTTCAGAGATGAGTTTCCTGTAGATGAGTTTCCAGCAGATATATGGGTCATGTTTTATTATCCACTCAGTTACTTTATGTCTTTTGATTAGGACATTTAATCCATTTACATTTAAAGTTATTATTGATAGGTACTTATTTTTCGGCATTTTTATTCTATACCCCTGTGTTCCTTTTTAGCTTCCTATTTCTTTCTTTCTTCCTTCCTTCCTTCCTTCCTTCCTTCCTTCCTTCCTTCCTTCCTTCCTTTCTTTCTTTCTTCTTTTTTTCTTTTTCTTTTTCTTTTATTTTTTCCAGCAGATCCTTTAGCATTTCTTGCATTGCTGGTTTGGTGGTGATAAATTCCCTTAATCCTTTTTTGTCTGTGAAGCTCCTGATTTCACCTTCAATTTTGATTGGTAGCCTTTCTGGGTACAGTATTCTTGGATTCAGACCCTTCCTTTGCATGACTTTGAATATTTATTCCATTCCCTTCTAGCATGATGAGTTTCTGTTGAGAAATCAGTTGCTAGTTTTATGGGGCTTCCTTTGTATGTAACTTTCTGTCTCTCTCTGGCCACTTTTAAGATTATTACTTTGTTGTTGGTATTTGCCAATTTAATTATAATGTGCCTTGGCGTCAGTCTTTTGGGGTTCATTTTGCTTGGGACTCTGCAAGCTTCTTGGATTTGTGGTTGTTGTTTTTTTTTACCCTATATCAGGAAACTTTTCTGTCATTATTTCTTCAAACAGGTTTTCTATTCCTTGCTCAGTTCCCTTTCCATCTGGAACCCATATTATGCAGATGTTTTGTTTTGTGTTGTCCCAAAATTCTCCTAGGCTCTCTTTTTGCTTTTTAATTTTTTTTCTTCTAGAAGCTGATCTAGTTGGGTATTTTTTTTTCCATCTTGCCTTCTAGCTCACTGATGCTGTCCTCTGCTTCTTCTAGTCTACTCTTGATGCTTTCTATTGAGTTCTTTACAGCAGCAATGCCATTTTTCATTTCCTCTTGGTTCTTGCTCATATTGTTGAATTTGTGTTCCATTATTTTCATCCACCTTATGACCATTTCTCTGAATTCTTGTTCTGATAGGTTGCTTGCCTCTAATTTGTTTACTTCCTTTTCTGGTGATGCCTGCTTTTCTTTCATATGTGGGCTATTTCTTTGTCTCCCCATGGTCTCTCTTCTCCACATGTCTCATTATGTAGTTCTCTCTCTCTCTCCTGCATTGATTTAAAGGCAAAAAATACAACACAACCAGACACAACACACAAGGCACTGAACAGAGATGTATTCACAATATTAATAACCTCCAGTAAAGGTGACCACCAGAGAAAGGCAAATTAAGGCAAAAAAAAAAAAAAGGAAAACAAAGAGAAAAACAATGTTTTTTTTTTTGATAGTTGACAGTGAAGAGAAGGGTGTGTATGGACTTGGTTCAGGGGATGGGAAATTAGGTATATAAATAGGGTGAAATTTTAGCAGAGGCTAAACAGAAAGAATAGAGAAAATATAAAGCAGTTAATGGTTAAGATAAACAAGACAACAAAAGGGGAAAGGTTAGGAAGAGAGTGATGTCATAAAGGTAGAGTTGGGATAGAAATGATGGTAAAGGAAAGATGAAAATAGAATGTAGAACACTAATTCCAAAGTAAAATAAAGAGAAAATAAAATGACACTTTATAAAAACAAGGTAAAATAGAGTAGTAATAATGATGATTGCAAATAAAAATGTAATAATTAAAAAAGTAAAATCAACTGAGGAAAAAAGAAAAAAATTAGTTTCTCAAGTAAATGATGCAAAAAATGAAAATAAAAAATTAAAAAAAAATTGTGCAGTAGTGAAGGTCATTCACTTCCTCTATTGTTCTGTTTGGCATACCTCTTTCCAAGTTCAGACAGTATTGCAGTTCCCTGCATTTCACTGCTCCTCAGTGTTGTAAGCCAGTTCTGGTTTTTAAGCAGGCTGTGTCTTAATTTCTTGTATTCCTTTATTTTTTATTACACTAGAGTCAATTTGTGATTCAACCCCTAAGTGGCAGTGTTTCTGGGTTAACTTCCTGGACTCTAAGGTCTTTCTGTCCTTCTCTCTCTGTGGCACTCAATATTGGTTTGTGGAGGCTGGCGGGCAAGTCCAAGCAGCCTGCACACCCCTGAAATTCCAAGGCTATCCTTCTGTGTCAGATAAAAATGGGTTGCTCTTTAGAGATCCCCCCTGTTATCAGTTCTGAGGAACCCCTTCCACAGTCACAGATAGCACCAGCCCCAACAGCCATGGACTTCTCCAGGCACAGACTTCCCTGTTCCTCCAGCTCTGGCAGCACGTGCGTTTCTCTCTCCCACTGGGATCAGAGACCTCACCTTATCCCCGGTGAAATCTGGCCTTTCCGTGGTGGAGTGCAGAGCTCCTTTGAACCCAAGCGTTCACACCACCTGGGGACTGGTGTACTGGGGCACACAGCTGTTCGGTGGTCACTGCAACTGTGGATTTTCAGGCTTCCAACAAGATCCACTTTTCCTTTCAAGATGGCGAGGTTTCCCTGTCTGAGCCCGTAGCTCTGGGAGGGGACCCAGCCGCCATGGGGGCTGCCCTGTTAGGGGAACCCTGTCCAGCAGTTTCCCCTCACCCCCTTTACCTGGAGTTCAGCTGTCTCTTAGCTTGCTAACAAACACTGCCCGTGCCACCCTCAGCTGTTCTTTCTTTCTGCTCCGGAACAAGGATCAGAACACATCTGTCTGTTCTGCTGCCATTTTCTCTGCCCCAGAAGCTTATAATTTTGGAGGGAAAAGCTTGATTTATTAATTTTTTCTCCTATTGTTAATTTTTCTCTGGTCATATTTAATACATCTTTGTCTAACCAGAGGTCACAAAAATATTTTTATGTTATATTCTTGAAGTTTTATAGTTTTGGCCTTTATATTTTATGTCTATCATCCATTTTGAGTTCATTTTTGTATACTACATAAGGTAAGGGTTGAAGTTCATTTTTTGCATATATAATAGTCTCCCCTTATTTGCTATTTTGCTTTTCATTATTTAAGTCACCAACAGTCAACCATGGTCCAAAAATATTAAATGGAAAATTCCAGAAATAAAAAATTTATGTTTTAAATTGTGCACTATTGCCAAGGCTGGTTTGGCTCAGTGGTAGAGCGTCGGTCTGCGGACTGAAAGGTCCCAGGTTCGATTCCGGTCAAGGGCATGTACATTGGTTGCGGGCGCATCCCCAGGTAGGGGGTGTGCAGGAGGCAGCTGGTCGATGTTTCTCTCTCATCGACGTTTCCAGCTCTCTATCTCTCTCCCTTCCTCTCTGTAAAAAAAGCAATAAAATATATATTTAAAAAATAAATAAATAAATTGTGCACTATTCTGAGTAGTGTAATGAAATCTGCCCTGTTCTGTTCCTTCCCACCTGGGACATGACTCATCCTTCTGTCCACCAGATCCACTGACCATTAGTCATTTAACAACCTTCTCAGTTATCAGATCAGCTGTTGAAATATTTGTATCTCAGTGCTTGTGTTCAAGTAACCCTTATTTTATTTAATAATGGTCCCAAAGCATAAGAGTAGTGATGTTGGCAACTCACACATACAAAAAAGAAGCTGTAAAGTGCCTTCTTTAAATGAAAAGTGAAAGTTATCAACTTAAGGCAAGAAATGAAACGAAACTGTGTGCTGAGGTTGCTAAAATCTATGGTAATAATGAATCTTCCGTGAAATTGTGAACAAAGAAAAAGAGATGCATGCTAGTTTTGCTGTTGTACCTCAAATTGCAAAAGTTATGGCCACAGTGTGTGATAGGTGTTGAAGTAAGGTGTGAAAGGTATTACATTAGTGGGTGGAGGACATTAACAGGAAATGTATTTCCATTGACAGCAATGCATTGTGCCAGAAATCACTAAGCCTATACAAAGACTTCAGCAAGGGATCCCATGAAATCAGTGACACCAAACCATTTATTGCAAGTAGGGAATAGTTATACTGATTCAAGAATAGGCTTGGACTGAAAATATAAAAATTACTAGAGAATGACTTTTATTGTAGTATATTATAATTGATCAGTTTTAGTATTAGCTATCGTTGTTAATCTTCTACTGTGCCTAATTTATTGTCGTAAGATAATTCCAGCATGTCAGCAGGGCTGAATCATCTGGAATGGCTGAGGGCATTTCCCCAAACCTGAAAAGGATGCATAAATGATGCTTGCTGCCAGACAGCCAGGTGCATTTCAATCTCCATGTTATTGCCTCCTACTGGCCAAACACCTGAACAGCCAAAGGCAGTTCCCCCAATCTGACAATGGATTCTGTATACTAAACCTTGGCCTTTGATTTCTTTAGTTAAGTTTTCTCTGGCTCCCTAAAATGTCTTCCAAAATTATGTTTCATCTTTAGACTCTTCAATCATTTATAACATCCCATTCTCCAGATTCCTGAACCCTTTTAGATGCTGGATTAAGAATCCCAGCAATTTATAAATTAAATTTTACTATAGGTATGCATGTGTAGGAAAAAAAACACAGTATATAGAGGGTTCAGTACTGTCCATAGTTTTAGGCATCCTCTAGGGGTCATAGAGGACTACTGTAGATATTAAATTGTCCCAGCACTATGTGTTAAAAAGACTATCATTTCTCCACTGTATTGTCTTTGCACTGTGTAAAAAATCAACTGACCATACACTTGTGGATTTACTTGTAGACTCTCTATTCTTATTGATCTATATGTCTAGCTTGATGATGATACCATACTTCTTTGTTTACAGTAGATTAATATTAAACCTTGAAATCAAACAGTGTAAGTTATCTAAATTTGTTCTTTTAAAAATTTGCTTTGGCTCTTTAATATCCTTTGTTTCTCCTTACAAAGGAGAGATTTTGATTGAGATTGTATTGAATCTATAGACAAGTTTAGGGAGAACTGACAGCTTTAACCCTATTGAGTCTTCTGATACATGAACATGGTATGCCTTTCCACTTCTTTAGATCTTTAATTTATTTCATCAGTGTTTTGTAATTTTCAGCCTACATATTTCAGCCTACATATTCTTGCACATATTTCGCTAGATTTATTTCTAAGTATTTCATTCTTATGCTATTGTAATTTTTACTATTTGTTAAATGTCAATTTACAATTAATATAAATTGGTTTTTATATAAATGACCTTGTGTTCTATGACTTTACTAAACTCACTTATTAGTTCTAGTAGGTTTTTGGTACGCTCTGGGACTTTCTAGGTAGATGATTATAATGTCTATGAATAAAAACAATTTATTTCTTCCTTTTCTATCTTTGTATATTTCTTTTCCTTGCTTAATTGCCCTGGCTAGAACCTCCAGTACAATATTAAATAGAAGTGGCAAATGCAGACATCCTTGTTTTGTTTCTGATCTTAGGAGGAAAGCTTTTACTCTTTTTACCATTTAGTGTGATGTTCAGTTTGGGCTTTTCATAGATGTCCTTTATCAGGTTAAGGATATTCCTACTATTCCTAATTTCCTGTAAATTTTTATCATGAATCGATTGCATTTTGTCAAAAGCCTTTTCTACATGAGGTCATATGGTTATTTCTTATTCTCTTGATATGGTAAATTACATTTATTTATTTTCAAATCTTTAACCAGTCTTGTATTCCTAGGATAAACCTTATTTGGTTATGAGGTATTATTATTTTATGTATTGTTGAATTTGATTTGCTGACATTTTGTTGAGGATTTTTTATCTATGTTCATGAAGGATATTGGTCTATAGTCTTTATTAGGTTTGGTACGAATTGGGTTTTGAACTGGAATTATTTTTTAAGTAAAGGGGCTGAATTTAATGCTGGTCTAAAGCAACAGTGTTATAAGGAGAGCATGTTTCTCTGAAGCATTCACTTTGCCTTCCTCTATTCTGCTAAACCACACTGTTGACCTTTCTTCCCATAACTGCAGATGGCGGTGGACCCTCATAGTCCCTATGCTATTCAGCTTTCTGGAATTTTCTGTCTTCCTTTTCTGCTTCACTTCCAAACCAACAACACAATGCACAAAACAACAGAGACCTGCTTCCTGTATGCAATAGCTACCTAATCAGATACACCAAATCTTAGGGCCCAAGAGACCATGTGTCATATCTATCCATCTATGCTTAGGGTCAACTTGACTGAGCTCCATGGCTGCCTGCACAGTTGGTCACCAGGGTTCAAGGAATGGTGAAGGGCAATTGCATACAGTTTGTGAATGAGAGTACTTTCAGATTAAGTCACCTGTCCTTAGCAAAGGTTTGAGAGTTCTCTGTAGTAAGGATCCTGAGTATCTAAGAAGCATTCTGATGCTGAATAATGATTACAGTGGTACATAAAATAGAAAGATTAGAGTCTCAGTTGCCTGCTTAATATGTAAATGTATTCAGTTATGTGTGAGTGCTTTTAATGAAGTAACTTGAACTTCTATTCCCTGCATTGAGAGTGATTGCAACCCCATTAGAAATTAGCAGCCAGCAGGCCCTTTGAAAGGGCTCTGTGATGCTGCCAGGCCTGGGGCTAAGGAGGCAGTAGGACTGGGTTTTAGCCCTGACTTTAAAATTGATTTCTGCTTCTCTGGGCAATAGGAATTAGACTTCCTTATCTCCAACTGAGCTCAGAGAGTTGTAGATGATGGATTGTGAAATAAATTCACTTATTTACTTTGTATTGGTTCTCATTTCAACATACAGGTATAGATAATAAAAATAGCAGCTACCTTGCAATTGCACTAACTGCTTTGTTTATATTATTTCCTTTAATTATCTTGAAACATAGGAATTAATATTTCCACATTTTATAGATGGAGAAACTGAGGCTTTGAGAAGGTAAGTAACTTGCCTAACCTGGTCTTGTAAGTTAATGGTTAGGCTAGGATTAAAATTCAGATATCCATGGCTACACCATGCTCTCTCCTACTGCTGAGGATGGTGACATCTGTCTGCCAGAATTATCTAACATAGCTGTAACTAGATGAGTTTGGAAATACAAGAAGTGTTTTGTGTGTCTGGGATGAAAAGTTAGATCCAGATGGTGACAAGAGCTAAACACTTTCTTCTGCACCCTAACACACACACACACACACACACACACACACACACACACACACTTCTCAGCTTTTCACAAGACTGATGAGGATTTGAATTGCATCTCTTCTGAAGTCTGGCTTAAAAACAGTGAAAGACTTCTACCTACTATCTTTGTGGCAGTGAAGGGCCCTTTTCCCTTTGCAGAGGCCTTGCAGTAGCTGCAGGAATGTTGCTCTATTGAGTGTCTCTAACTGAAAAAAAATTGTATATAGCACTTATACACCAGACACTTCTCTAACTACTTCATACATATTAACTCATAATTCTTACAAAACAGTCTTGTGAGAACTCTTATTATTCCTATTTCACAAATGAATATATTAACTCTCTTATAAAACAGTCTTGTGAGAATCCTTATTATTCCTATTTCACAAATGAATAAACTGAGGCAAAATGAAGTTACTTAATTTGTCAAAGTCTCCCAAACAACAAACAAGAGGCAGAGCTGGATCCTGGCCAGTATGGCCCAGTTGGTTGAGTATTATCCCATGCACTGAAAAGTCACCAGTTTGATTCCTAATCAGGGCACATGCCCAGGTTGTGGGTTGCACCCATGGCTGGGGTGCATACAGGAGGCAGCCAATTGATGTTTCTCTCTCACATCAATGTTTCTCTCTCTCCCCCTCTCCTGTGTTCTCTCTCTCAAATCAATTCTATATCTATATCTATATCTATATCTATATCTATATCTATCTATCTATCTATCTATCTATCTATCTATCTATCTATCTATAAAAGCAGAAGAGCTGGGATTTGAACACAGAGTGTGATAACTCTAGCTATGTGCTGGTACATATGAAGGTCACTAACCATACATGGCTATTTAAATGAATTAAAATGAAATTATATTAAAAATTAACTTTCTCAGTCATACCAGTCAATTTTAAGTGCTTAATAGCTACATGAGCTAGTGGTTACTGTACATTGTATTGATAGAACATTTCCATCATCATGGAATTATGTTGTATAGCACTAGGTCAGTTCTTGTGCTTTACAAAAGTTAAAAAGCATTTAGATGGTATAGCCCACTGAGGAAAATCTGAGCACATCTCTCTCTCTCTTTTTTTAACTTTTCCATTTTATTTATTTTTTCCTCTTTGTTTAATTTATTAAGGTATTATATGTGTACATAGCTTACCATTGCCCCCCCCCTACCTCCCATTCATGCCCTCCCTCCCCAGAGTTCTGTGTTCATTGGTTGTACTTATATTCATGCATACCAGTCCTTCGGTTGTTCTCTTATCTCCCCCCCAGGTCTCCTTCCCCTCCCCACTGTCATTTGACAATCTGCTTGTTTTATGGTGACTATCTCAGGACCACACGAATAGAATCCACTCCTCCTCTGGTTCACACGGACCCTCCCCCCAGATCCCACTGCTTCCCCGGGGCACACGGCTCTCCCGGGACACATGGCCCCCTGGGACACACGGCTCACCTGGGGCACACGGCTGAGCACATCTCTTTATGTAATTGGATTGGTATCCACTAATCTTTCTCTTCAATTTTCTGTCCCATTCCCCCTTTTAACTTAATTGTTGAAGAGGATAGCATTTCCAGCCCTTTTGAAACCTAGCTCTAAACTCTGACCTAAGCCTCTTCTACTAACCTACCCTGCTGCTTCCCCACCAGCCCCACCTGGCCTTAGGCCTCTACTGATGCTTTGATGTTTGAAGAGCCACAGATTTTGCTCTGGAATTTGTATTAGGCCTGCAGATCCCCTCTGGAAACCCCAAATCATATCAGATAAAGAAAAGATGCCAAGGGGGTGTTGGCTGTTAGCTCCTTGCTACCTCTGTCTCCACACCTTGGTCATTATCAAATCAGTCTGATGTGCTGCCTACAAAGAGAAAAATAAAGGAGCTTCCAAACAAGAGTGACAGAATCAAAGTATGCAGCAGTTTTCCTTGGCTACACTGATTTATAGGCATTACCACAAAATTCCCCAGGGCTGGGGCAAGCATCCAAGTGATTGACCATGATTACCAAAGGAAGTTTGTATAGGTTTTCAGAGGCCTAACAAAGTAGGGTCCTCCTTACCAGCAGATGGCTATGGAGAGGGAAATTGACAAGGCCCTTTCACCCCTTAAATAAATCTCCCTCTGACCTTGTAGGAAGTCTGCCACATCTCCCTTTCATAGCGAGAGTGTGCTGTTTACTTTATGGCTATCACATCAGTGTTGACAGTGTTGTTCATTCTCCCTCCACCCCCCAGGGCCTCGAGAGGAATACAGGGTGGGGATGTTTTGATGGGTGGAGAGTAGTTTGCTGAAAAGTTGCAAGCATGCCAGACACATTGCAGTTCTCTCGTGAGCCTGTGATCCTGTCTGCAAGTTCAAATTCAGAAAGGAAGGAAGGTTTGCAAAAACTCATTGGCACTATGCCTCCCATAAATAGATGTTTCTTGGGGCAAGCCAGGACCAGGATTTCAAGAATGGTAATGACAAGCTTTCAAAAGGAAAGGGAAGCTACTGAGTAGTTAGTTGTGGGTAGGTATTGGAATCTATGGTCGATATAGCAGGTACTTTGCTGTCATATTGACAGGCAGTGGGGGAGGGTGGTATCATTGGCTGTTTATGCCACCAAGCACCCAGCACCTGGGTGAAAGGTGACTTGGAGAGCAAGTCTAAGTCAGTACTATCCTTTCCCTTGTTCCTATTTCTGGAAGCAACCTGTTGTCCTCATGTATGTTGTTATAAAACCTTTTCAATGTGCCTTGCAGAGCCCATCAGAATAGTAATAACAAGCCCCCATGCCTGAATGTTCATATAGCACTTTCAAGTCCTTGGCCTCTCTTGATTTCCACCTGTTGTCTGTGAAATAGGACAGATGACAATGTCATCTCTGTTTTAATGGTGAGAAGATGGAGGCTCAGAAAGGCCTCAAGTTTTTTGGGCAAGATAGTGTTTGAGTGGCATCTGATAGACATCTGACCATCCTTCTTCT
Organism: Vespertilio murinus; assembly: GCA_963924515.1. NCBI lineage: Eukaryota > Metazoa > Chordata > Mammalia > Chiroptera > Vespertilionidae > Vespertilio > Vespertilio murinus. Next base: position 73,215,803 of record OZ004710.1, read on the forward strand.
CAAAGCTTCTAGTAGCTCATTCTGTTCTTTTGTTAGGCCTTTGGGAGAAGGTAGAGAAGTTTGGTTGCTGGAAGAGGAGGTACTGCAGTTGGTACAGTGTGCTCTTTCATGAGGTTGAGGTGGTTAGAAGCATTGATGACATTAGCAGTTTCTCTGGGCTCTCTTCTGACTCACTTTTGTTCTTTAGCTTCTCCCCACTCCCACGATTAGAAAGCCCTTCCAGTTTTGTGTGTTTGTTTTTGCCACTGGCCACGATCCAGTGAGGACAGTGTGAATACAGAAATCAAGGGAATGTTCTTGCATTGATTGCTCTGTCTTCTAACTTGGGGAGATAATGTCCAGCATGCCTTGCTGATTGATGAAGCTATCCATTGAGGACCATGGCATGCTTGAAATGACAGGCTAACAAGTTTGGGCTTCATCGTATAGGCAGAGGTTAGCCATGGAAAAACAAACAGGAAGCAGAAAAAGCTCTGCAGGGGTAAACAAGGTGAAGGAATTACCTCAGGGATGTGATTCAATGAAGACTTGGTGCAAATTAATTGCTATAACTCGCTCCTCACCTTCCAGCAAATGGTTACAATAATAAGATAGTCACAGCACCTAAGTGTGTTGTATTTGTTGGTTTACTTGTCTGCCTTCCCTGCTTTTCTATGAGTTTTGAGAACAAAGTGGCCTAGTCTTATTCCTGTTTCTAGCACAGGACAAGACCTATAGTAAATGCTCAGTAAATGTTTGAATAATGGGAATTTCACAGATACTAACAAATTCCAATCAAGGAATGCTAATCCTTAGTGCCTTTCCTGCTTATGTATTAGGCACGTGGGTGGAGACACTGGTATCCTGTTTAATGGGCTGGAGCAGGCCTTGACTAACTAGAAAGTAGTTGGCTAAATGGATCCCTGGTGTCTGGCAGAGTAGTTTTTCCCCTTAAGGGCCTGTTAAAGAAACATTATTCTGACACCTGTTAAAATGGTAAAAAGATTTTCTTCAAGACTATTGCAATAAGGGAGTGAGAATGAACTCAACTCCTAATACAATAAGGACAAGTAGAGATTTATAGCAGAGTGAGGGGGTTGGTGGATGCAAAATTACTAAGAGGAAATTGATTAGATGTCATTGTGGATTGAATGTTTGTGTCCCCATCCCCATTTTCATGTATTGAAGCCCCAACCCCCAATGTGATGGTATTTGGAAGTTGGGCCTTTAGGAGGTTTAGATGAAGTCATTAGCATGGGGCCCCATGATGGAATTGGTGGCCCTTTAAAGAAGAGAGACCAGAACTAGCTCTGGTTTGCTCCTTCTCCTTCCCTCCCTCTCCTTCCTCTTCCCTCTTTTCCTTCCTCTCCTTCTTCTTCTTCCTCTCCCCTGCCCCTTTACCTTTCCCTTCCTTTTCTCCCCATCTCTCCCTTTTCTCCTTTCCCTCCCCCCCATGTGAAGACACTGAGAAGGTGACCTTCTGTAAGCCAAAAAGAGGATTCTCACCAGGCACTGAATCAGCCAGCTTCTTGATCTGGAAATTCTAGCCTTCAGAACTGTGAGAAATAAATGTTGTTTGAGCAATCCAGTCTATGGTACTTTGTTATAGCAGCCTAAGCTGACTAAGACAGACATCAAAGGTGAGGAAATTCTTACTAAACTGACTTAACAGGATTATTGCTAAAGGCAAGCCAAGGACTTAGAAATCAAAGGTTGGGGGATGAAGAACTTGATCAGATATCAAGAGTGATCAGATATCTTGAGTGGGAGGATTTTCCCATAAACTGACTTAGCAGGATTCTTTGACAAAGGCAGGTCAAAAACAGGGCCAAAGAGGAAGCTAGTTAAAATGAGGGCTTAGAGGCACCTGACCAATCTTTGCTCAAGGAGGGAGTCTTTTTCAGGCCTACTCTGCTGGAGCATAGTTTTGCTCATAATGCCTGGCAGTTGTCACACCACTGAAACCTCCGTTTGTAGGCATTATCTTGCATAGGCAGGCATAGCTGGTGGGAATCTTCAGCTGATACCAGTGGTTGCCTAATGGAGCTGTCCATTAAAATCACCTGGAAGCAGCTTTAAAACTACCTATGCCATCATAGTCAGTTTGGGTCAGTGCATAGAGTGCCAGCCTGAGGACCAAAGGGTCCTGGTTCGATTCTGGTAAAAGGCATGTACTTTGGTTGCAGGCTCTGCCTGGCTCGGCCGCTGGCCAGGACTCGTGCAGGAGGCAACCAATTAATGTGTTTCTCTCACATCTATGTTTCTCTCTGTCTTTCCCTCTCTCTTCCACTCTCCCTAAAAATCAATGGAAAAATATTCTTGGGTGAGGATTAACAACCCCCCACTCAAAAAAACAAACCCAATGCCTGGGCCTGATCCCAGACCTATTAAGTCTGAGTTGATGAGGGGATGAGGCATCTATTTGTGTATTTATTTTTATTATTATTTTTTAAAAATATATTTTATTGATATTTTACAGAGAGGAAGGGAAAGAGAGAGCTAGAAACGTCGATGAGAGAAACACTGACCAGCTGCCTCTTGCACACCCCCTACCTGGGGATGTGCCTGCAACCAATGTACATGCCCTTGACCGGAATCAAACCCGGGACCTTTCAGTCCGCAGACCGATGCTCTACCACTGAGCCAAACCGGTTTTGGCATTATGTATTCATTTAGTTATTATAATTTAAAAAAATACATTTTATTGATTTTAGAGAAAGGAAGGGAGAGGGATAGTTAGAAACATCGGTAAGAGAGAAACATCAATGAGAGAGAAACATCGATCAACTGCCTCATGCATACCCCCCACTGGGAATTGAGCCCACAACCAAGGTACATGCCCTTGACCAGAATCAAACTTGGGACCCTTTAGTCCCCTGGTTGACGCTCTATACACTGAGCCAAAGGAGTCAGGGCAGCTATATCACCAGGGCACTACTTTCCTGGTGATCCTCATTATCAGCCAGGTTGGCAACTTCATGGGTTTATACAGGTTTACTTACACTGTGGAGCAAGAGGGTAACAGAAAGGGGATGGGAACTAGTTCTTGGAGAAGGCAATGAGTAGGAGAGGCTGGAAGGGATCTGATGTCTACCTTGTTCCCTTTCCCCATAGACATGGGTTCCCTCCACCGTTGGAGAATGCTAGGACTTGTGTACTCAACCAAATGGCAAACTAAGTGAATATTGTTTGTAATATCTGCTACCTTTGCTTTTCAGGCCTTCTCCTCTTCAGAGCCTCTGTTGCCCCTCAGACAATTTGGTACTGTCTAAGTAAGAAATGTCCAAACCCATAATAATTTTATGAGTTATTTGAGCCAAACTGACTTCCAATTGCTGGGGAGCAAAATCTCAACAGATTGAGAAAATGCTCTGGAGAATGGTGATTTTGCACCTTATTTTATACATTAGAATCAAAGGAGGGGTAAGGGGATTACTTGACATCCATTTGTGATAGATTAGGGAAGCAGGAGAAAGCAAAGTGGGGGTGGATGGAGGAAATCTCTGAGATTGGATAAAGAGTAGAACAAATACACATACTTCTTTTACAGAGGTGGATACGGGATACTTAACAACGTGATAACAGTAACAATGAGGGGCTCTGTGGTCTCCTGCTCTGGTGGGAGATTGTGCCCAAGAGGTCTTGTAAAAATAAATTATCCTGGTGTCCCGTGGGGCCGAGTGCCCCGGGTGAGCCGAGTGTCCCAGGGGACCGAGTGCCCCGGGTGATCCGAGTGTCCCAGGGGGCCGAGTGCCCTGGGTGAGCCGTACCCCCCTAAAGGGGAAGGGTGTCCCGGGTGAGCCGTGTGTCCCAGGGGGCCGAGTGCCCCGGGTGAGCCGAGTGTCCCATGGGGCCGAGTGCCCCGGGTGAGCCGAGTGTCCCAGGGGGCCGAGTGCCCCGGGTGAGCCGTGTGTCCCATGGGGCCGAGTGCCCCGGGTGAGCCGAGTGTCCCAGGGGGCCGAGTGCCCCGGGTGAGCCGTGTGTCCCATGGGGCCGAGTGCCCCGAGTGAGCCGAGTGTCCCAAGGTGCAGTGTGCCCCGGGCGAGCCGTGTGTCCCAGGGGAAGCAGTGGGACCCAGGGGAAGGGGCAGTGTAAACCAGAGGAGGAGCGGACTCTATTCATATGGTCCTGAGATAGTCACCATAAAACAAGCAGACTGCCAAATGAGGAGCAGATTCTATTCATGGGGTCCTAAGATGGTCACCATAAAACAAGCAGATTGTCAAATGACAGCGGGGAGGGGAAGGAGACCTGGGGGGAGATAGGAGAACAACCGAGGGACTGGTATGCATGAACATAAGTACAACCAATGAACACAGAACTCTGGGGAGGGAGGGCATGAATGGGAGATGGGGAGGGGGGCAATGGTAAACTATGTACACAGATAATACCTTAATAAAATAAAATTAAAAAAAATAAATTATCCTGGCATTCCAAAGGTATGTTAACATATATGCAAAAAGACAACATTCAGGTTCATTTAAGGTAAAGATTGACCTTTGTCAATGAAGATATGGGCCTAGGACATGACTATGCCCCATGACTCAATTTTAGTTAGGAAGTTTAAATTTCAGACCATCCTGTTACAGGCTGCAGGAATGGCACCAGATGTAGACCCATGAGGTCAGACTGGACCTGGGTTCAGCAATCTCAGTACTTAAGTTCTGGCTAAGAAAAAATTTAGAGCCAAGACTCAAACTGTTAGGTGAAAAAGTAGAATACTGGGGACTAGCCATGGTTATGGGAAATATTAATCATGCTCTATTAACCATGATTGTCTTGTTCTGGTTAAAGAAAGGACATTCTAACTTGGCTGGAATATGCCCCCAGGATATGGGAGTCAACCTTGGACCTGGGAATCAACCTTGGAACCATTCTCATTCAAGAACTGCCTATTGCCACTTTGGCCTACGGACTGAAAGGTCCCAGGTTCAATTCTGGTCAAGAGCATGTACCTTGGTTGCGGGCACATCCCAGTAGGGAGTGTGCAAGAGGCAGCTGATCGATGATTCTCTCTCATCGATGTTTCTAACTCTCTGTCCCTCTCTCTTCCTCTCTGTAAGAAATCAATAAAATATATTAAAAAAAAGAACTGCCTATTATCATGGAAATATTAACAACCTTATTGCCCAAACAATGGAGTATCCCCCGATTTCTACTTCCCCATATAATCCTTGTTCTACCCTATATAAACAGATGGTTTATGGTGAGGTGCAGAGCAGATTTTTGTGGATGACCTGCTGTTCTCCCATGCTGCCGGCATTATTGGAATAAATGCTCACATATGATTCAACCCTGTCTCTGCTTAATTGGCTCAAATAGTGACAGGTAGCACAGACCCATTGATTGTCTTGTTACAAAATTATAAAAAAAAAATCCTATATAATAAAAGGCTAATATGCAAATTGTCCTTTTGACCGGGTGTTCAACCAGGAGTTCAACCAGGGGGTGGGGCCAGCTGGCCAATTGCCCATGGCTCCTCCCCCCACCCCATCAGCCCAGCCAGCCCCAATTGGGGTGGGCCGACCAGACCCCACCTGTGGACCAATTCGTGCACTGTGCACCAGGCCTCTGATTTATTTAGAAAATCACCAAGGTAAAAGAAGTAATTTGTAAAAGAAATGGGCTTAGGAAACAAGTTACAGAGGTAAAGGAGCTTGGGAGTAAGGAAGGTGAAGGTGATGCACCTGGGGGAATGAGGAGGGAGAAGAGGAAGGGAAAGGCATGGGGGTGGAGATTTTAGGGGAGGTCCCAGGGAAAGATCACAATAGCATATTTAGCAGTTTTCCAGGTGTGTCCTTTCAAGATTGTGGGCTTCACTGATTGATTGACCGGTGGTAAGCCATGGTGTTGCTTGTCTGGTTTTGCTGCTTTTCTGGGCCCGGAGCTGAAATACAACTGAGGCTAGATGTTATTTCCAAGAAGGAAAGGTCAGTGGTCATGATCAGCGATATGAAAGATTGGGGGTCCAAACCGCATGACCAGCATTACGCTAGGGGAGGGAAGGTCACCCTGGGGATACGGCCCCACACTGCAATTGTCATTTGCTAAGCACCCAAGACTTTCCACCCTGGTGACCTTCCTTCCGTACCTGGTCCACGGCCCTTGCACTGTCTCTGTTTATGCCTGTCTAAATCTACCACAATCTTTTATTTTTAAAGCTTCTTTTGTAGTGTCTAAAGTTTTACGTATGTCTCCTATTTCCTTAATTGACCTCCCATTCTACCACAATCTTATGTGGTTTTCTTAGGTCTGAGTTTGTAAGGCCACATAGAGGCCTCCATGAGCTTGTCAGTTTAGTTATGTGGCCACTTTTTCTTCCACAGTACCCTCACCTTCTCTCTACTCTTCTTTCAGAAAAAGGCAGTTTTAAGTACCGCTCACCAAGGTTTGTGCTTTTAATGAGGCAGACTGGCGTTTATAAAAAGGGACAAATCCAGAAGTTAAAGGACTGGATGCCCCAAAGTAGAAAATTCAGACATCTGAGAAGGGGGCAGCAAGGCTTTGCATGCGTGCTTGCGTCCGGTGGTGGTGGAAAAGCTCGTTAGTATCCCTACACGTTACACTGACAGCTGCTTTCTTTGCCTGAGCCTAAAGTTTGCTCAGATATTTTGTGCCCCAGATTCCTAGGACTTTCTGGGAGATGATAGGCAGAGCTTTTTTTCCTAAAAAGACAGAAAAACTTAAGGTTTAAAGCTAAACCCTGACTCTTAGATAAGATGCAACCCTTACTAAAATAGCACTATGTCAGTAGAACATGGTCTCATTGGCTCATTATCAGGTAAGGTCAGGGCATTATTTCTGGCAGCTTCTAAAAGCCAGAGCCTGTTAGAAAAAAAGTCTTCTTCCTAAGGATTTAATACAGCTTGTTCTTGCTCCTTCTCAAGAGCTAGAGCTTGCTCTCTCTTTTCTTGGGGCCTCCTTTTAAAATGTTAATTAAATTTGCTTGATCTCCATTGAACCCCAGCCCCAGCTAATTTTGGAGATCTGGAAAAAGAGCTTTTATATTTATAAAAGATGTGCCTGTCTTTGCACCTGAGCTACCTTTGTATTTCATTCTATTACATGAAATTGTGTGGGGCCCTAAACACTAACATACATAACATTGATTGTATTCTGCATAACAAATTGGATTAGGATAATTACCACACAGATGTTAAAAAACCCTAAATGCAAATCAATGCAATTAGTCGTGACTTAATATATTACAATTCACACATTGCAATGTCTTATTGTGATTATACTATTTTAGAACAAAATGCTTTAACAAAAAAAAAAAAGGAAAAAAATTCTTTTACTCTGGTGCTGCACGTGCTTTGAACAATAAATTGTTTTATGTTAATTTGGAATTTCACTACTCAGAATTCTTATTAGCTAATCAGATCCTTCAGTTTCTCTTGCCCCCTTTTATATAGAGAAAGCTGCTTCTTTAGCAAGACAATTTCATGCACAATTCAACTTGAATGCCACCATTATGAACAAAGGAATTTGCACACGGATGGTTTTGACAAACATGGCTTTAGAAAACCGAGCCTTGGGTGGTGGGGGGCCTGCCTCCCTCCAATGGCCAGGACCCTGAAACAAAGCAGACAGAGTGTAAGCAATTGGAACGGGTCCAAGTTAGCCGGCAAATTGTCGGACCTGTCACAAAGGGCAATAGGTTCAGAGCTGCCACAAAGGATTGAGCAGCTTGTTCCTAGCTGAGTGATCAGTGGTGGCTTAACTCTAGTCTGGGATCCACACTCGAAGCTGTGCACCCACGTGAAGTAAGGAAAGGGTGATCAGAGAGGGAGAAAAGGAGAAAGGGAGAAAAGAGAGAGAGAGATTGACAATTCAGGTCTTATTACAAGTAACTACAGTAGCTGAATCTCTAGGATCTGAACTGTGAACTCAAATCTAATTCCCAAATTCTCTTCTGGTTTATCCTGTAGTGCTCCTCCACAACGCTCTGTGCTTGCTTAAAATTCCCCAAAATTTAAGTTTTATACTCTCAAGCATGTGCTCTTGTACCCTTCTAGGTTCTTGGCTGAGACCCCCTCACCCTACCCTGTAATAAAAAGACAGGTTAAGCCAAAACCGGTTTGGCTCAGTGGATAGAGCGTCGGTCTGCGGACTGAAAGGTCCCAGGTTCGATTCCAGTCAAAGGCATGTACCTTGGTTGCGGGCACATCCCCGGTGGGGGGTGTGCAAGAGGCAGCTGGTCGATGTTTCTCTCTCATTGACGTTTCTAGCTCTCTATCTCTCTCCCTTCCTCTCTGTAAAAATATCAATTATATATATATATAATTGATATATATATATATATATATATATATATATATATATATATATATATATGACATATATATATATGACAGGTTAACAGGAGAAAAACAGAAGTTTAATGACATGTATATCTCCTGTATACATGGACATACCCAGGAAAACTAACTCCAAAATGGTCCAAGCCATTACCTTAAGTAAATATCATCTCCAGCTAAAGACAAAAGAAGATGGGGAAGCAGTTATGGGAGGCTAGCAATAAAAGCACCGTAAACAAGGATAGGGTTGTTAGGCAGATTTAGGTTGTTGTTTTCTCCGTTGATAAGAGTGTCTAGTAATTCTTCTAGTAATTTGGTGAGTTCCATTGTACATGTAAACATCTCTTACAAACCTCTCCATTTGCAGAGATTCTCCTGAGCCTGCTATTTCTTAGTAAAAAATAATCCTTATGCCAAAAATGTATATTTGGGGCTGGCAATCCTGCTCCCCTTGTCTAGAGTCCCCTTACACAGGGTTGTCACATTAAAATTTTTTTTAAAATTGATTTTAGAGAGAAAAGGAGAGAGAGAGATAGAAACATCAATGATGAGAGAAATCTTGATCGGCTGCCTCTTACATGCCCCCTACTGGGGATCCAGTCAGCAACCCGGGCATGTGTCTTTGACTGGAATGAAACCCTGAACCCTTCAGTCCACAGGCTGTCACTCTATCTACTGAGCTGAACCAGCTAGGGTAGGTTTGCCAGATTTGGTGAACAGTTATTTATTGTTTGTTTGTTTTAAATCCTCACCGAGGATATTTTTTCATTGATCTTTTAGAGAGAGTGAAAGACAGAGAGAAAGACAGAGAGAAACATCGATGTGAGAGAAACACATCGATTGGTTGCCTCCTGCATGCTCCCTGACCAGGCCCCTGGCCAGGGAGGAATCTGCAACCAAGGTATGTGCCCCCGATCGGAATAAAACCTGGGACCCTTTGGTCTGCAGGCCGATGCTCTATCTACTGAATCAAGCAGGCTAGGGTGGCAAATAAATATTGGAATTCCGGATATACAACGCATGCTTTTATAAATATAATAAAGTGAATAACAAATATATCCCATGCAAGATTTAGACATGCTAAAATTGGTGTTGTTTATCTGAAATTCAGATTTAACTTGGTGTTCTGTATTTTATCTGGCAACCCCATTCTCACCTCCACCCCAGCACCAAGCACAGAGATTGTTGATTAAAATAGATCTAGGCCAGTAGTTCTCACATTTGAGCATGCATCAGAATCACCTGGAGGCTATTAAGACACATATTGCTAGTCCTCACTCCCAGAGTTTCTGATTTAGCAAGTCTGGAGATATGCCCCACAATTTGCATTTCTAACAAGTTCCCAGGTGCTGCTGCTGTTGGTCTGGGAGCACACTTTGGGAGCCACTGTTCTAGAACAGTGTTTCTCAAACTTCTCCCATGATGAGAATCACCTGGCGGAGTTGTTAAAATACAGATTCCTGAATCCCAACTAAGAAGTGCTAAACTAGAATTTTGGGGAACATATAGGTAAAATTGTATACTTAACTAGTGCTCTAAGCTTAAGTATACTAGTTAAGTATACAATTTTACCTATATGTTCCCCAAAATTCTAATTTAGCACTTCTTAGTTGGATTCAGGAATCTGTATTTTAACAACTCCGCCAGGTGATTCTCATCATGGGAGAAGTTTGGGAAACACTGCTCTAGGTAGTGGTTCTCAACCTTTCTAATGCAGTGACCCTTTAATACAGTTCCTCATGTTGTGGTGACCCCCAACCATAAAATTATTTTCGTTGCTACTTCATAACTGTAATTTTGCTACTGTTATGAATCATAATGTAAATATCTGTGTTTTCCAATGGTCTTAGGCTCTGCAGCAGCGGTTCTCAACCTGTGGTCACCTAAGACCATCAGAAAACAGAGATTCTCATTATGATTCATAACATAGCAAAATTACAGTTATGAAGTAACAACGAAAATAATTTTATGGTTGGGGGTCACCCCAACATGAGGAACTGTATTAAAGGGTTGAGACATTAGAAAGGTGGAGAACCACTGCTTTAGGTACCAGCGTCTTACCATTGTCTAACCTAGGGATGACAAATTTATACATTAGGGGTTCCAGTGAAGAGGGACTCCATTTCTTTCCTAAGCAAGGGAGCTGCCATTCAGAAGTTATTGGCAGTTTTTAGTATAGACATTGATTCCCTTTGAGGCTTTCTTCCTTTCTTCTGAGAAAGTCACCAGAATCACCCTAAAGTTTCAAAAATATAAAACACTACATGCACATTGACATAGGATACTAGTAGTTGTCAGGAGGAAATTGGGATAATTTACATAAGGAGTACTAGGACTTCTATTTGAGACAGGTTGAGATACTTAGTTTCTTTTCTTTTCTTTTCTTTTCTTTCCTTTCCTTTTCTTTTCTTTTCTTTTCTTTTCTTTTTTAAGATATAACTGGCTTTATTAAGTGATTCATGAAAATGTGGTGGCTAATACCACACAAGTTTTACACATTCTGGATCTGATCATCTAGAACAGGGGTAGGGAACATCTGGCCCAAGGGCCATGTAAGGCCTGAAAAATCATTTGGTCTGGCCCTGTCAAGGCATTAAGGGTGAATTAGTTAAATGTTTGACCAAATATATCAGCCTTATTTTTTTAAAAAAATTCTTTATTATTTAAAGTATTACATATGTCTCCTTTTCTTCCCCATTGACCTCTCTCCAGCCGTGCCCATCCCCTAGCACATGCCCTTACCCCCGTACTGTCTGTGTCCATGGGTTATATATACAAGTCCTTTGGTTGATCTCTTACTCCCCCCCATCCCCCACCTTCCCTCTGAGGTTGGACAATCTGTTCAATGCTTCTATGTCTCTGGATCTCTTTTTGTTCATCAACTTACGTTGTTCATTATATTCCACAAATGAGAACATGTGGTATTTATCTTTCTCTGAATGGCTTATTTTTCTTAGCATAGTGCTCTCCATTTGCATCCATGCTGTTGCAAATGGTGAGTTCCTTCTTTTTTACAGCAGGATAGTACTCCATTGTGTAGATGTGCCACAGTTTGGTAATTCATTCATCATAGCAAGCTAATTTTTAAGTTGATAATTTTGTATGGCCTGAGAATGGTGTTATAAATATCCAAATGGCCCTTGCCAGAAAAAAAAGGTTACCCACTTCTGATCTAGAGAGAGGAAAAGGAAAAGTACTTGAAATGAAGTATTCAGAAGATAATAGCTGTCCACAACACCTTGACTGAGCATGCCTCCTAGGAAGCGATCAAAATTGCTACACAGTACTACTTGTCACCTGTGCTCTGATCTCCTCCCTTTACAGTGCATAAAATGAACGTGGTAGCCTTGTTTACACTTACTGCATTGGTCAAAAGAGAGGATTCCCCTTATCTGTACCAAGTTGTACCCTGTTCTCTGCCCTTATAGTCCTTTTCTGCTCATATCTACTACTGCTTAACCTTGTCCTGCGGTGAACTCAGTCAACTGAATACACTTTCAATGAGCTTTTCTTAGACATGGTGACAGAACTGTTATGGACAAAGAAATTGCCCCCCACGAGGGATTGTGAAAATTAGGAGTAATGCAGGGTGGAGGTGTCATTAAGAAAGTTCCTCTGTCTGGCAATTTAGGCAGGACCTTATAGGGGTACTAGTTAGGGTTAGAAACTGAATTTTGTCAGAGATACTTAGAAGTCAGGAATCTCCTGGAGATGGACTCATGCTAATAAAATAGAAATCACAAGGGATAGAAATATATGTAAAGTTAGAATTTTGATTTATTCATATTCAGACTGGAGTTGCCATATCAGCCATCAAGTCAGACTTGAAAGATAAGCTTAATGATAGCAGAAGGTTGTTTGGGGGACTAGGAATGAGAACTAGGGGACATCCTTGGGTTATCTTAATGGCATCGGTCATCCGCCAGGGGATAGATCAGAGAGCAGGTACTAAATACTGATGTATTTGTATGTCAGAATGAGCTTTCCTGGACAATTGAGCAGAACATTGAGACTTTCTTATTTTTTGACTCACCACCTTCTAGATCTCCACACTAACCTCTCCTTTGGTTAACACATCTGTCTTCAGCTTCGGTCAAATTAGCATGCAATGAGTTAGCAGCAGCATTACTTCAAACTAGTGTTCTGAGAAACATTATTTTGTGGTATGATAATGAATGGTTGCAGCTAACAGATTTTTGATAGTCAATAATGAGGTAAACTTATAGATTTCTTTTCCATCAGATTTCTCAGAGCCTTTAGTGAACCAGTGTGCACTGTGAATTTCCAAAAGAAGACTAGAGATTGCACATTTATTTGACCACTCAGTTGTATTTTTCAAAAGAAGTCACAATAGCAAGTTTATTAGTTTCCTATTGTTGCTGTAACAAATTAGCATACTTAGTGGCTTAAGCCAGCACAAATATGTTACCTTACAGTTCTGTAGTTCAGCCGTCTTAAAATTAAGGTTCCTTCTGGAGGCTCTAGGGGATTATCTGTTTCCTTGCTTTTCCCAGATTCTATAGGACACCCACATTCCTCTTCATCTTCAAAGCCAGCAACATAGCATCTTTAACCCCACCCCCTCTCCTCTTCCCCTCTACTCTGTCATCACACGTATTGACTCTGACCCTTCTGCCTCACCTTTTTTTTCCTGGTCTGTATAATTGTTTTTCTTTTTTTTATTTTATTAAATTATTATCTGTATACATATCTCTGCCTCTTATCAGAACTCATGTGATTGCATTAGACCCATCTGGATAATCCAGAGTAATCTTTTCATCTCAAGATATTTAACTTAATCTTACTGCAATGTCCTTTTTGCCAAGTAATGCAACATGTTCATGGATTTTGGGGATTAGGATATGGACTTCTTTGGATGGGCGGGAGGAGTTAATTATTCTACCTACCAACTGGGAACAATGGGAAACACTGGGCTATGGTATTTAACATGCCAGTACAATCCTACTCTTCTAAGATTATATCCCAGTCAAACTTTATTGAATATGGGGAGTTCTTGATATTTCTCACTGTTTAGAGTTTAGAATGGGCTATTACAGATCTCACAGAATCCTGAGAGTACTTAGTACCTATAAGATCTAATATTATCTACTTGTGGGGCAAAAGCTCCTGGGTGGAGAAAGAGGAAGGGCTTGTGCACTGAAGAAGGGGACTTTCCCCAAGACTCCTTCCCAGAAGCACAGCATTTTCAGAGACCAAAGTTATACAGAAGAATTCCATGGCGGTGGGTTAAAGTTACTGGTTTAAATGAAAGTAGAGATAACCTATGGTTTGAAATGGAAATTAGGGCTCCAGAATGTCTTAAATTAGAGTGTTACCAGCCTGGGAAACCCCCTTTGACTTGTGAGCAAGAAAGTAAGTCTGAAAGCAGGTGACCTTTTTATGCTACCTCATATATTTGTGACAGGTGCTGTGCTATGTTTGAAGAAATTGACACCCCAAATTTTTCATTTTTTCTGTGGAGAAAGTTTGGTCTCGTCTTTCCTCTAAGGATATTTTACTGAATTGCATGATGATGGTCATAGGTCTTGACTTTGATCTAGTTTCTGTTGAGTATGGGGTCCCCAAAGCTAATAATGTCACCAGGAATCAAACTGAAGATGGTGTTATTTTTTTAAAATTTATTGATTGACTTTCAGAAAGAGAGAGAGAGAGAGAGAGAGACAGAGAGAGAGAGAGAGAGAGAGAGAGAGAGAGAAAGAGAGAGAAAGAAAGAAAAAAAGAAAGAAAAATATCAATTTGTTGTTCCACTTATTTATACATTCATTAGTTGATTTTTATATGAGCCCTGACCAAGGATAAAAACTGAAACCTTGGCATATCAGGACAATGCTCTAACCAACTGAGCTTTCCAGTCAGACCTGAAGATGGAGTTACTGAGATTCCATTAAACACTGTTGCATTGATTACTGGTAAAAATAGTAATTTCAGCTTAAGCACCCATTATGCCAAATTTTTAATTACAGAGGACAAGTAAGATTCTTGAGAAAAAGTTCTCATGAAGGTTTGGGTCTAGTTGTAAAAATATATACCAGAGGTTGCTAGGGATTTCTTTCTCACCAAATCTCAATAGTCTTTTCTTTTTAAATTTTTAAAATTTTGACATATATTTTTAATTCAAATACCATTCTGATCATTCATCGTCTAAGAACATTCAAATAACTTAAATAGATATTAAAGATTGGTCTTCAAACATTATAATCAACGATGCCACACATGTCTATGATCTCACTGACATAAAAACACATTCACACCTCAGTGTCCACCAAACCATTCAGCAGAGCTTTCTTAACTGTGAACTGTTTGAAGATACCAATTTGAGCATTATTGCCTATTTTTTTTCAAACTCTGAATAGCTGCAGAGATTTCAGCAAGGGTTGGAGGAACCAGCTCAACCTTGGTATAATGCCATAAGGTGGCCAATCAAGGCTTCTAAGTAAGTCACAGCAGCATTTGCCAGTGCAAGACCCTTCTCCACAAGGTTATGGACAAATTGTGCCATGTTTCTAGAATGGAAAGTTTATGACCTGGAATGACTAGCTGAATGTTATTCCCACCCTCCCACCCCCTAAGAACACCTCAATAGCCTTTTTATTATAAAAAATCTTTATTGTTCAGATTATTACAGGTGTTCCTCTTTCCTCCATCTTCCCCCATAGCTCCCCTTCACTTGATTCCCAACTCCACCCCGTGCCCTTACCCCACCCCTGTCTTCATCCATAGGTGTAAGATTTATGTCCAATCTCTTCCTGCACCCTTCAGACCCCCCTTCCCCCCTAAGAATTGTTAGTCCTATCCCTTTCTATGTCCCTGTTTCTCTTATATTTACCAGTCCATTTTGTTCAAAAGATTTTTTATTCACTTGATTTTTAGATTTACTTGTTGGTAGGATGTATTTGATGTCTTTTTGTTGTTCATAATTTTTATCTTTACCTTTTTCTTCTTCCTCTTCTTAAAGGATACCTTTCAGCATTTCATGTAATCCTGGTTTGGTGGTGATGAATTCCTTCAGCTTTTTCTTGTCTGTGAAGCTCTTTATCTGACCTTCAATTCTGAATGATAGCTTTGCTGGATAGAGTAGTCTTGGTTGTAGGTTCTTGTTCATCATTTTGAATATTTCTTGCCACTCCCGTCTGGCCTGCATAGTTTCTGTTGAGAAATCAGCTGACAGTCGTATGGGTGCTCCCTTGTAGGTAACTAGCTGTTTTTCTCTTGCTGCTTGTAAGATTCTCTCTTTGTCCTTTGCCCTTGGTATCTTTAATAAGATGTTTCTTGGTGTGTTCCTCTTTGGAATCCTCTTGTTTGGGGTTCTGTGTGCTTCCTGTACTTTTAAGTCTATTTCTTTTACCAGGTAGGGAAAGTTTTCTTTCATTATTTATTTCAGTAGGCCTTCAATATCCTGGTCTCTCTCATCTGGCACCCCAAAAATCCAGATGTTGGTGTGCTTTAAGCTGTCCCGGAGGTTCCTCAGACTATCCTCACATTTCTGGATTCTTTTTTCTTTCTGCTTCCCTGGTTGGGTGATTTTATCCTCCTTATATTCCAGATCTTTGGTTTGATTCTTGGGGTACGTTGATTTATAGTTGAGTTTCTGTATATTCTTTATTTCAGATATTGTATGCTTAATTTCTGAACTGGTCCTTTTCCATTTCTTTGATGTGCTCTTTAAGGTCCTTGAAGGTCTCACCAAGCTTCTTGGAGGTCTCATCGAGTTTCTCAAAGGTTTTTAGAAGATTCTGAGTGATCTTATAAATGTGATTCTGAACTCTGTGTCATCCATTAGTTTACTTTCTTCCCTCTCTCCCATTTGTGACATGTTTCTGTGATTCCTCATTTTAAAGGAAGAACTGCTGTGCTGGAGACACGCTTTGTTTCAGTGGGGCTTTGGTGCTCTCTGAGACTGTCTTCGAAATGTGTCACTTATGGGTATGAGGGGTTGAAACTGACCACTGGGAACACTGGCTTCTGGATTACCAATGGGGCACAGTTCATTTGCTTGGGACTTGGCTGTTTTGTTGCTGGAGCTGCAGTTTATTTCTTTAAGCTGCCGCAAAAGCAGCTGTGTGGTGCCTAGGCGGGTCTGTAGAATGTGCTGGTGGGGTCTCAGGGCGGGGCCTCAGGGTGGGGCGGGGTCTCAGGATGTCACTAGGCCAGGGCGTGGCTAACAGTGATGGCCGAAGTCAGCCATCCCTGCCCTTTGGCGTTTCCAATTCCCCCACACATCCCTGGGATCCAGTGCAGTAAACAGCGATTGCTGCACGCACCTCTGCAAGAGAGTCCCTCACTTTCAGAACTGATGGCTGACAGACCAGCTTCTCCCATTAGGCGTCTGGGTCCCCCACGTGACCCAAGAAACTGGATTTCAAAGTGAATGTGATCCGCACTTTTTCCCCACTTCTGGTTGAAAGAGAGAAAAAAAGCCATGAGCCCAGTCACCACCACCAGCCCAGTTCGCAATCTCAGTACCTCGTCTCCTCAGCTTTTCAGCGGTTGCGCTCCTTTCTCTTTCAGCCAGCCTCCCTGTAGTTTTGGGTGATAGATGTCCTTCATATTAGTTTTAATTCCTCTAAATTGTTGTATGAGGTGGCAGACCAGCCATTCATCTACGCCGCCATCTTGGTTCTCCCCTCAATAGCCTTTTATTTATTTCCATGTTTGTCTCATTCCAACTGACACTGACTGCCCTAACATACGAATTTTTTAAATATTTGGCTTCTATGACTCAGGCCTATGCTAGTTTTCTTTTTTGTTTTTTGACTTTTTTTTTCATTTTTTAAATTTAATACATCTTTATTGTTCAGATTATTACAATTATTTCTCCTCCCCCCCCATAGCTCCCATCCACCTTACCCCCATGCCCTTACCCCCTGCCACTGTCTTCATCCATAAGTGTAAGATTTTTGTCCAATCTCTTCCTGTACCCCTCAGACCCATTTCCCCCTGAGAATTGTTAGTCCAATCCCTTTCTATGTCCCTGATTCTACTATATTCACCAGTCCATTCTGTTCTTCAGATTTTTTATTCACTTGATTTTTAGACTCACTTGTAGGTATATATTTGATATCTTTTTGTTGTTCATAATTTTTACCTTTGCCTTCTTCTTCTTCTTCCTCTTCTTAAAGAATACCCTTCAGTATTTCATGTAATCCTGATTTGGTGGTGATGAACTCCTTTAGCTTTTTCTTGTCTGTGAAGCTCTTTATCTGACCTTCAATTCTGAATGATAACTTTGCTGGGTAGAGTAATCTTAGTTGTAGGTTCTTGCTATTGATCACTTTGAATATTTCTTGCCACTCCTGTCTGGCTTGCATGGTTTGTTGAGAAATCAGGTGACAATCATATGGGTGCTCCCTTATAGGTAATTAACTGTTTTTCTCTTGCTACTTTTAATATTCTCTCTTTGTCTTTTACCCTTGGCATTTTAATTATGATGTGTCTTGGTGTGATCCTATGCTAGTTTTCATTCTATCCCCTACTACATACCCTTTTCTTTTATTTTCTGGTTCCCTTTTTTTCTTCTTCATACTAACTGTGGAGTCTCATGAAGACACAGTGAATGGCTGACACCCTTTTCTTCATGTCTTTTTCATCTATCTATCAAACATTTTTTAATGTTTAAATATTTATGTTTGGAGACCTATATTGTGTTCTATACAGAAATGTATTAGATACAATCATTGTCTTCTGGGAACTCAATGAATACAATATAGTGAAATATTTTTCATGAAATACGTAGTAGAAGTAAGTAACAGAAAACTCAGCTCAAGACGACTTAAACAAAAAGGACAAATATTATTTCTTATAACAAAAGTTCTAAAGATATGGAGGTTCCAGAACTGGTCAATTGAATAGCTTAAGAACCTCATTAAGAACCCAGGTGTTTTCCATATTTTCATGTTATGTTTAGTATATCCCTTCCAGAACTATAAGATGGTCCATGCCTCACATGTAGAAATGATGATGTTCATCTAGAATAAGGTGTTTCCTGCAGTATATTTAATTTTGAGTAAGAAAAACCTATCTTCCACACACCCGGTCATTAACATTTTTAAAGTTCTCCAGGTGACTCCCCTGTGCACCCAAGGTTGAAAACCACTGGCCTAGACCATTCCTTGTGATTTTTCCCACTGGAGCAGAAGAGCTCTCAGCTTCCCTTAAGAACACGAGTGTCTGCTATAGGAAAAAAATGGGATTCTATAAGCAAGAAGAAATGAGGAATAGCTTTTTGGCAGGCAAACCACAATGTCTGCTACAGTAACTAATCAACATTCATGATTTCAACTAGCACTTCTATATGGAGACTGATGATTCTGGCTCTGACCTCATCTGAGCTTCTGACCTATTTCTTCAACTGTCTCCTGGCATTTCTACTTGGATTTTTTGTTCACATTTCAATCTTTATTTGTTCCAAACCAAGTGCTCCAGCCTGCTTCTCCTCCTGATGACATTATTTACATCATGTGATACCAGCATTCTCAGGGTATTTCACCCCAAATTCTTAGAACCTTTTCTTATCCTTCTTTATTCCTATTTTTAAAGTAACCTCACCCTGATTTTTCTCCCTGAGATATTTCAATTCTACTCCACTATATCTCCTTCTATCTTAGTTTAGGATATCCTACAACATTTCATGCTTGCATTCTGTAATGGCTACCAAGCTGCTATCCTAATTCCAGGCTTTCACTCTTTCGGGTCATTTTGCATATCACTGTAAACTCATTACTAAAATACTTGTCTTCATTATGTGACTGCACAATGACTTCTTTTTTTATTGTTAATTTTCACCTGAGGATATTTTTTTCCATTGATTTTTAGAGTGGAAGGAAGGGAGAATTCATGCCTGGTGCATGAATTCGTGCATGTTGGGGTCTGATCAGCTTGGCTAGGAGTAAGGGACATGGGTGGTTGGCCAGCCTGCCTGCTGGTCGAACTCCTGGTTGAGGAGACAATTTGCATATTAGCCTTTTATTATATAGGATATACAAAAAACTGGCCAGATTATTATGTGTTCAGAGATCATAATAATATGGTCAATATACATGGAGAGAGAGAGAGAGAGAGAGAGAGAGAGAGAGAGAGAGAGAGAGAGAGACAGACATTGATGTGAGAGAGACACATCAATTGGTTGTATCCCTGCATGAGCCCTGACCAGGTATGTGCCCTTGACTGGGAATTGAACCTGAGACCCTTTTGGTGCTCAGGGCCCATGCTCCAACCACTAAGCAATACTGGCAAGGACATGCACAATGCCTTTTTATGGTTATCAAATTCCTACCTGTTTTCAAGGCGCTTTAATTTGAAGCCCTTCCCATCTTTTAAGATCTTGTTGGAGCCCTAGGTCTTCCAGGAAGTATTCTTCATTTACTCCAATTCTCTTGGATTCAGACAAATCTTGGTCGAACTCCTGACTCACCACTTATTATCTATGTTTCTTTGACAATTTGCATAACCTTTCTGAGTTTCAGTTTCTTTATCTGTAAAATGTGAATAATTCTAGTTTCTACCTCACAGGTTTATTAGGATGAAATGAGTTCCTTTTCTATCTGCCTCCTTTTGGACCTATTATGTTGCCTACTCTTCACTACATAACTGAGCCTTTTATTATCTAATGCTCTGCTCTATGACCTCATTGTTTCATGGATATAACTATCTGTTCTTCCCAACTTGATAGTAAAACTCCTTTAAGGGCAGGCACTGTACAGCTGACCCTTGAATAAATAATATGAGGGTTAAGGTGCATATCACCACACTCCTGCACTTGAAAAATTGGAGTATAATTTAAATTGGTCCTCTGAATCTGCGGATTCCAACGATGAACCAAAAATACTGTTTTCCAAATGATGGTTGCTAGAGGGGAAGGTGTTGCGGGGCTGGGTGAAAAAGGTGAAGGAATTAAGAAGTACAGAGTGATAGTTAACAGAATGGTCAAGGGCTGTAAAGTACAGCATATGAGATATAATCAATAATATTGTAATAACTATGTATGGGGCCATGTGGGTACTTGAAATATTGAGGGGAATACATTGTAAAGTATATGATTTTCTTTTTTAAAAAATTTAATAATTTTTTATTGTTCAGATTATTACAATTGTTTCCCCCACTCAATAGCTCCCTTGGACCCAGTTCCCACCCCACCCTCTGCCCTTCCCCCCTCCCCCCCATTGTCCCCATCCATAGGTGTATGATTTTATTTTATTTATTTTATTTTTTTATTTTTATTTTTAAAAAAATATATTTTATTGATTTTTCACAGAGAGGAAGAGAGAGGGACAGAGAGTTGGAAACATCGATGAGAGAGAAACATCGACCAGCTGCCTCTTGCACACCCCCTACTGGGGATGTGCCCGCAACCAAAGTACATGCCCTTGACCGGAATCGAACCCAGGACCTTTCAGTCTGCAGACCGATGCTCTATCCACTGAGCCAAACCGGTTTTGGCCATAGGTGTATGATTTTAATCCAGTCTCTTTCTGCACTCCCCACACCCCTTACTCCCTGATAATTATCAATCCACTCCCTTTCTTTGCCCCTGATTCTATTATATTCACCAGTTTATTCTGTTCCTCAGATTTTCAATTCACTTGGTTTTTAGATTCACTCGTTGATAGATATGTATTTGTTGATCATAATTTTTATCTTTAACTTTTTCTCCCGACTACTCTGAATTCCAGTTCCAGGCTAGATTCTAGGGACCCAGACTAATACTGGGAGAAACTTGTGTCTCCCTTCCAATTGAAAAAGACAACCGCATCCTCAGTTTCCAGCCCTTTTTGCACGCATGCCTCCATACTTCTGCACTTTACTTCCATATGTCCTCTGAGTCTCAGTGTGCTTTTCTCTTCTCTTCTAGTTGTAGAATTTCCACTCAGCCAGCCTTCATGTGGTTCTGGATGATGTCCGTTTTGTCTTTTAGTTGTAGTTTGAAGTGTTTGTGTGAGGAAGCAAGTTCAGGTGTTTATTTATGCTGCCATCTTGGTTTCTCCTGATTACTGTTTTAATTTCATCAGTAGTTATGGGCCTATTCAGTTTTTTTATTCTTCCTGATTGAATTTTGGAAGCTTTTATTTTTCTAGGAATGTGTCCATTTCATCAAGGTTGTCCAGTTTGTTGAAATACAGTTGTTTAAATTCTTTTTTTTATAATCCTTTGTATATCTGTGGGGTCAGTTGTTACTTCACCTCTTTCATTTCTGATTTTGTTTATTTGGGTCCTCTCTTTTTGCTTCTTGGTGAGCCTGGCTAGAGGTTCATCAATCTTGTTTATCCTTTCAAAGAACCAGCTCTTGGTTTTATTTATTTATTTATTTATTTATTTGGTCTCTATGTCCTTTCTTTCTGCTTTCTGCTATGATCATTATTATCTCCTTTCTGAGTACTGTGGCTTTTCTTGTTGCTCTATTCCTAATTCTTTAAGTTGCAAGGTTAGATAATTTATTACCATTTTGTATTTTATTTTTTTGAGGTAGGCCTGTAGAGCTATGAACTTCCCTATCAGGACTGCTTTCACTGTGTCCCACAGATTTTGGATTGTTGTGTTTTCATTGCCATGTGTTTCCTGGATACTTTTTATTTTTTCTTTGATCTCTTTGGTAATCCAATCATTGTTTAATAGAATATTTAGTCTCCAAGTGTTTTGATTTTTTTCATTGTTTTTATTAAAATGTCTATACTACCCAAAGCTATCTATAAATTCAATGCAGTTCCCATTGAAATACCAATAGCATATTTTACATACCTAGAACAAACTTTATAAAAATTCACCTGGAATAAAAAAAAGACCCTGAATAACTGCAGCAATCCTGAGAAAGAAGAACCAAGTAGAGGAGGGATTTCAATACCAGATTTCAAGCTGTATTACAAAGCCACTGTTCTCAAAACTGTCTTGATACTGGCACAAGAACAGACATATAGACAAATGGAATATAATAGAGAACCCAGAAATTGACCCAAACCTCTATGCTCAATTAATATTTGACAAAGGAGGCATGAACATACAATGGAGTCAAGAAAGTCTCTTCAATAAATGGTGCTGGGAAATTTGGTCAGATACATGCAAAAAGAAAAATGAAACTAGATCACCAACTTACACAATACACAAAAATAAAATCAAAATGGATAAAGGAGTTAAACATAAGATGGGAAACAACAAAAATATTAGAGGATTCACAGGCAGCAAAATCTCAGACATATGCTGAAGCAATATCTTCACTGATACAGCTACATTGAGGAAGGCACAACTACATTTCAGAAGCTGGATTTTAAAAAATTATTTTTGATTGACATAAAATTACATAAAATTAATCATTAATCATGTTAAAGTGTACAATTTGGTGGCATTTAGTGTATTCACAATATTGTGTAGGCATCACTATTATCTAATTTCAGAATATCTGATCATTCCCAAAGAAAACCCTATACCTATTAAGCAGTCATTTTCCACTCACTTTCTTCCAGCCCCCACTCCCCAGTCTCTAATCTATGTGCTGTCTCCACAGATATATTTGTTCTGGAAGATCATATTTGACAGTTCATTTAAAGTCTTTGTCCAGTAAGTCCAAAGTCTGGACTTTCTCAGGAACAGATTAAATTATTTTTCCCCCCTGTGGATGGGCAACGTGGGACTTATATCTTTGCATTCCTTGTGATTTTTTTAATTGAAAAGTAGATATTTTGAATATTATAATGTGGTAATTCTGGAAATCAGATTCTCCATCATACCCTGAATTTGTTATTTGTGCCCTTTATGGGCTTTTCTAAACTATAGGGTGTCCCTCCAAAATGTATACACACACTTTGAATAATTATAAAGTCAGTGTTTATTAAAATACATTTCATTTTCAAAATTGAGCTGCCAGCTGTACATTTTTTGGACACTCTGTATTTTTGGAAAGTCTATGCTCTTTGTCATATGTAGCCTCTGAAGTCTCTGTTCTGTTAGCTTAGTGGTCAACTGTCATTTTAATAGAGTTATGTTAAATGCCTAGAACCAACAAAAGATAAAAAGAAGAGAAAATAAATAAGAAAAGGACTACTACAAAATAATATTGAATGTAAACTATAATTGAAGAATAAAATTTGAAAAAAAGAAAATAAAAGGACTACTCTTTCAGATTTTTCACATTGGTTCTATGTTGGGGGACTCCTTCAATATTTAGTCATGCTATTTACAACTCTTAGTCTTTATTTCCATCTTGTATAGAGCATGAAGCCTAGTTAGAGGTGAAAGCTTAGGGTCTTTTCTGAATATGCATCACACACAGAGCATGCATTTTTTGATTTCCTGGTATACATGGGAGCTTTTCAAAGTTCTTATTCCCACTTGTAGCTCTTTTCCAAACTCTTCCTTTTCAGGATTCTTGGTCTATTTAATATTTTTAATTTTTAAATTATAGTTAACATTTAATATTAGTTTTAGGTGTACAGCATAGTAGTTAGACATTTATATAACTTATGAAGCAGTCCCCCCCAATAAGTCTACTGTAGTACCTCCTGACACCATACATGATTATTATAATATTATTGACTATAAAAATATTATTGACTATATTTCTGATGCTATACTTTACTCTTGTTCTATTTCTTGTCCCAAGTGTTGTCCCTTTCTTCAGACTGCTGCATCCAGTACCTATACCTTTAAATACACTTATCCAGCAAATTACCCTACCATTGGACACTCTCTGAGTTGGGTAAAACAAAGGGCAGTCTTTGCTCTGACCCTTGAAAGAAATGCCAGATAGGTCATGACCTAATTTTTTGAGAAAAAGGTCTATATTGCTCCCTCTGGCACCAGCAACCTGCATCAGAGGTGCAAGCTGTGGTTGGTACAGCCACTGCCAATCTGATATGTGGGAGATGGTTTGTGGGTAAATTCTAAAAACACTAGAGGCTTGGTGCATGAAATTCATGCACTGGGGGGGGGGGGCGGATATCCCTCAGCTCAGCCTGAACCCTCTCCAATCTGGGACCCCTTGGGGAATGTCTGACTGCCAGTTTAGGCCTGATAGCATAGGGATCCAGATTGGGCCTAAACCAGCAGCCAGACATCCCTCTCACAATCCAGGACTGCTGGCTTCTACCTACTTGCCTGCCCACCTGCCTGATTGCCCCTAACCACTCTGCCTGTCAGCCTGACCACCCCCTAGTCACTCCCCTGCCAGCCTGATTGACACCTAACAGCTCCCCTACTGGCATGATTGACATCTGCTTGCCTACCAGTCCGATCACCACCAACTGCCCTCCCCTGCAGGCCTGGTCACCCCCAACTGCCTTCCCCTGCCAGCCCGATCACCCCCAACTGCTCTCCCCTGCAGGCCTGGTCCCCCCTCCCCCAGCTGCACTCTCCTGCAGGCCTAGTCGCCCTCAACTGCCCTCCCCTGCTGGCCATCTTGTGATGATGTGAGGGCGGCCATCTTGTGACACACGGGCATGAGGGTCAACTTGCATATTACCTTTTTATTATATAGGATTGTGCCCTATTACCACAATGTAGCCTCTTCTTTAGGTCTTTCCCTGGTAATTGTCACTTTTTTATTTTGTATTTAAGAGTTATTTAAAAGTTGATTCTGACAGTTTTTGCCAGACCATTAGTTGCTTTTAGGGAGAAGCCCTCTAGTTCCCTATTAGTCTGTATTCAGTGACATTACTCCCAGAAGTAAGTTTTGTGCCTCATAGTAGATATTAGACAACCAAGAAAAAAAATAAATCAATGACTGAAACAGGACACTTAAGTATAAATTTTAGAGAGAGAGGAAGGGATTGGGAGAGAGAGAAACATTGATGTGAGAGTGAAACATCAATTGGCTACCTCCTGCACTCCCCTACCAGGGATCTAGCCCTCAAGCTGGGCATGTGCTCTGACAGAAATTGAACTGGCAACCTTGCTGTGTACGGGACAATGCCAAACCAACTGAGCAATAATGACCAGGGCTCTCCTTTCTTTCTACCCTGCCACTATTGTACAGCCGTGCCTGCTCAGATTGTTAATTCTTCTTGCCTGTCATAAGGTCCTAGCACCATATACAGACGAGATGCACTTAAATTTGATAGATGCAGAGGAGAGTCTTTTATGATAGACTATAAGTGATTGATGACTGGAAATAGGTAAG
Source organism: Vespertilio murinus (assembly GCA_963924515.1). NCBI lineage: Eukaryota > Metazoa > Chordata > Mammalia > Chiroptera > Vespertilionidae > Vespertilio > Vespertilio murinus. The sequence continues at coordinate 73,241,204 of OZ004710.1, forward strand.
AACATGAATTCAGTTTTACCCTGAAACTATCAGAAGTATCTGATTTCACCCTAGTTTTCGGACAGTCTTTTTTAGAAAGCATATTCAGCTTTTTAGTAACATCTTCAAGTTAACCCCAACAGAGTTAGCTTTAAGAAGAAGCCCTAGCTCATTTGGCTCAGTGGCTAGAGTGTAGGCCTGCAGACTGAAGGGTCCCAGGTTCAATTCTGGTCAATGGCACATGCCTGGGTTTCAGGATTGATCCCTAGTAGGGGGCATGTAGGAGGCAACTGATCAATGATTCTCTCTCATCATTGATGTTCCTATCTCTCCAGACTCTCCGTTCCTCTCTGAAATCAATAAAAATACATATATATTTTTTAAAAAGTGGCAGAAGATGTGGTCGTCTACAGAATGAGGTTTGAGGAAATAGCTGGCAGTTCATTACTCTCCACATATTCTACTGCAAGTTATTCTGCCATTTCTCAATTTATTTGTGTTTTCAAAACTGTCCTTGCAAAATGCCAAATTTGGTATAGAGTATACTAATGCTTTTTGTAAACCTCCCTGAAAAGTGACTTCTTTTCCTTTTCAACAACTTTTGGAAGGTAGACAACAGCATGGGGACCATAAAACTTACACTTCTTACACTGGGGGAAATGAGGATGTCAAAACTTTTCCAGATGGCTTGAAATGAGTGCAGGTGTTCCTGGAATCTTGCCATTGCTCCTCATCCTGGAATGGTAGTCAGTAAGCGCACTTTTGGTAAACAGTTCCAGTTTTAAATGTGCCAGTGGAATATGCTAGCGGAAGAAATCCAACTATGAATCTGTTTATTCAGCAAATAAGTGTCCCTGTTTCTGAAGTTTGCATTTTATTAAGGTTCCTTAGATTCTTAAAGTGGTTCACGAGTGTCATTACCAAATATAGTAATGTTGGGATATGGTGTGTGTGTGTGCGTGTGTGTGTGTGTGTGTGTGTGTGTGTGTCTGGCAGGAAGAGGTAATTAACATGCTTACTATGTGCCAGGCACTGTGCTAAGTGTTTTTCATGTTTGTTTAATTCTCATTTGAGATAGATATTATTATTCTCCTTTTACTGCTTAGATGGGTCATAGTAGCAATTTGATTCTAAGTAAGTAGCAGACTTCGATCTAGCTGTGTGACCTTAGGCATGCCACTTTTTTTTGGGCTTTAGTTTTCTTAACTATAAGATGAAATATTATCTTGTAAGGACTTCTAACTGTGACACTGATTCTATGTGTCTGGGCTTCTTCTAGGTTTTGTTTCATAAGGAGATAAAGGCCAGAAGTCAACAATGACTGATTTTGAAGTAGGGATATTTTTAAACATAGCTATACTAGTATTATATTATAAGGGTACTTTAAAATGTAGCTACATATATGAACTAGTGTAAGAGAGAGCAGGTTTCTATCAACAATATGTTTGTCTATTATTTTTGTGTTGTTATTAGTTGTGGTTTTCATTAGGTTGATATGACTTCTTTTTTTTTAAAAAAAAATATATTATTGATTTTAGAGAGGGAGAGAGATAGAAACATCAATGATGAGAGAGACTCATTGATTGGCTGCCTTCTGAACGCCCCTTTGGGAATTGAGCCCGAACATCGGGCATGTGCCCTTGGCAGGAATCGAACCTGGGACCCCTCAGTCCGAAGGTTGACGCTCTATCCATCGAGCCAAACCAGCCAGGGCTGATATGACTTCTTGACACTGTTAAAACATTTTGTTCTCACAAATTTGCTTTGGTTTTAAGAGAGAGTGATAATCAGAACACATGTAATAATTATTTCTTGAGTAGATTTGGATTCTTTTACTGTTTTCTGTTACCTCAAAGTATTAACCCTGTTGACTGGAATGACATAGTCCCATTCACTCAACCAGAAATATTTACTGACCTTCTGCTATGTGTAAAATATTTTTCTAGGCACAAGATATATTTATTAATGAACAAAACAAACTCACATTTCTGCCCTCATGGAGCTTATATTTTAGTGGACTATGCAGAAAATGAACAAAATATATTAGCTCAATGTATAGTGTGTTAAACAAAGATACATTCTATGGCAGAACATAAAGTAGAATGGGAGAGTGTTGAGTACAATTGCTTACTACCTCCCTGGAAAAATCAGTGCTAGTTCTCATCAGAGCTCAGGTAACAGGAAACTCCTTACCGAGGCAATTAAGCACTGACTTTGGGATCAGCTAAACCTGTTGTAATTTACAATGCTGCTTCCAGCTTGTGAATGTGGGCAAATAATTTTACTTCATTGAGCCTTCTATCGGTTTTGAATCAGAGAAGCAGAACCATTTTGGAATGATTAGAAAGAAAAACCAGCCAAATGATTTATTATGGGAATTATATAATTATGGGACCTGATAGTTCCCACAGGCTTTTCTTATTCATCTGATGCTGGGCTTGAAGTCAGCAGGATAGATAGTCATGAAAAGTGAACGTGAAGTGGAGAGAGCAAGGTCAAACTAGAACTTATGAGGAACAGCTGAAACCCATGAGAACAAACCGGAGTTCACATCAGCCTCTCACAGACTTCAAACCAACTTCAAAGATTGGGGAGGGGGGGTCCTGCAGGAAAAGGTGGTGTGCTTTATCACAGATCTGAACCCACACCTGGCCCCTGAGTCAGAGAAGATGCAGAAGGAGAGTCTATGGGAACTGGAGGAAGTGTGGCCTATGTGTATTGTCCCCAAATTCAGAGAAGCTGAAGGAGGATGTTTGCAATTGCTGGGGGTTCAGACACTGTCCCACACCGGAGGCTAGAGGCTGGAGAGAAGAGACAGCATGCCTAAGGTGCAACAGCACTTGGCACCTTACACCCATCATCTAGGCATAAGAAGATGAAGGCTGCTACGTCACTTCCACCTCTCAGACCTCATGCAAAATTATTTTCATGGCCCATGCTAACTCTTAACTATTTTGAATAGGGATGAAAATTCTAGAAATGCTAGTTCTAGCAAATCACCACAAGTCTGTTCTTTTTTTCCTTGTAGAAAAATGTTTTTTAATGTACAAATAACTCTTACAAATTAGACCAATAATCCACAGAAAAAGATTTCCCGGGAAGTAAAATATAAACGACTTCCAAAAAATTGAAAAGAAGCTCAATATTATTCATCATCAGAGAAATACAAAACCAAACAATGAAATAGTAGTTTTTGTCTATCATTCTGGCTAAGATAAAAAAAAAAAAGTTTGCTATATAATATCACCAGGTTGTTGAGAAACAGGCATTTTATTTTTTTAAATTAATTAATTAATTTACATTTTCTTTTTCAATTGCAGTTTACGTTCAATATTATCTTGTATTTTTAGGTGTACTGCATAGTGGTTATACAATAATATGTTTTACAAGTGTTCCCTCAATATTTCAAGTATCCACTGGCACCATACATAGTTACTGTATTTCCTGTGCTGTACTTTACATCCCAGTGGCTATTTTGTAACTTCCAATTTGTACCTCCATCTTTTTTATCCAGCCCCCAATTTCCTCCCATCTGGCAGCCACCAATCTGTTCTCTGTCTCTATGTGTCTGTCTCTATTTTGTTTGTCAGTTTATTTTGTTTTTTAGCTTCCACATATTAAGTGAAATCATATGGCACTTGTCTTTCTCTGATTGACTTATTTCACTTAGCATAGTACCCTTTAGGCCCATCCAGGCTGTCGCCTAAGGTAATATTTCATTATTTTTTATTGCCTAGTAATATTCCATTGTATATATGTAGCACCACTATTTTTATTGACTCATCTATTGATGGGTACCTGGTTTGCTCCCATATCTTGGCTATCATAAATAACACTATGATGAACGTAGGGGTGCATATATTATTTTGAATTAGTGTTTTGGGTTTCTTTGGATATATACCCAGAAGTAGAATTGCTGGGTTATAAGGCAGTTCCATTTTTAATTTTTTTTGAGGACCCTTCATACTGCTTTCTACAGTGACTGCACCAATCTGCATCCCCACTAACAGTGTATGAGGGTTCCCTTTTCTCCACATCCTTCCCAGCACTAATTGTTTGTTGGTTTATTGATGATAGGCATTCTGACAGGTGTGAGGTGATATTTCATTGTGGTTTAAATTTGAATTTCTCTGATGATTATTGAGACTGAACATCTTTTCATATGTCTATTAGAGAGTTTCTATTCAGGTTCTCTGCCATGTTTTAAGTAGATTGTTTTTTTGGTGTTGAGTTGCATTCGGTCATTATAAAACTTGGATATTAACCATTATTGAATGTATCATTGGCAAATATGTTCACCCATTCAGTGGGTTGTCTTTTCATTTTGTTGATGGTTTCCTATGCTATGCAAAAATATTTTAGTTTAATGTAGTCCCATTTGTTTATTTTTTCTTTGTTTCCCTTGTCTGAGGAGATATGTCAGAAACATACTGCTAAGATAAATGTCAGAGATTTTACTGCCTATGTTTTCTTCTGGGAGTTTTATGGTTTTGAGTCTTATATTCATCTTTAATCCATTTTGAGTTTATTCTTTTTTAATTTTTATTTATTTAAAAATATATTTTATTGATTTTTTACAGAGAGGAAGAGAGAGGGATAGAGAGTTAGAAACATCAATGAGAGAGAATCATCGATCAGCTGCCTCTGGCACACCCCCTACTGGGGATGTGCCCACAACCAAGGTACATGCCCCTGACCGAAATCAAACCTGGGACCTTTCAGTCCGCAGACTGACGCTCTCTCCACTGAGCCAAACCAGTTTCAGCTGAGTTTATTCTTATATTAGGTGTAAGAATATGGTCTAGTTTCATTTTTTTGCATGCATCTGTCCAAGGTTCCCACCACCATTTGTTGAACAGATTGTCTTTACTCCATTGTATGTTCTTGCCTTTTTGTCAAATATTAATTGACCATAAAGACATGGGTTTATTTCTGGGTTCTATATTCTATTCCATTGATCTATATGTGTGTTTATATGCCAGTACCATGCTGTTTATGTTTGTTTGTTTGTTTGTTTGTTTTGCCTTTGCCAAAATAAGATTTTATTTTGAAAGTCATTTAAAAGACACTAAGACTCAACAGATGTAGATTCCAAATTCATATTCTGTCCAATCCCCACCAATATCTGTAATGCCAAAACTTGCTCTCTTTGGTAATTCCCACTTTTACTTTCCTGAAGAAGAGGCATTTTCCCATAAACCATCTTCATTTTTTTTGTAGGATAGAGCATTATTTCCACACAACCCAGCACCCACCCATCTGATTCTTGGATAACACCCTCCCCAGGAGAAGCGCTTCTTAAATCCCAACCCTGCCTGGATCCCCCTGCAGGACTGAACTCAGCAGGGCAGGGCCACAGTAGTGAAAAGGCAGGCCAAGTGATTCAACAGGGGACACCAGCTCTGTGTTTTAGGTGGGGAAGAATGGTCCTCTTTCCAAGATACATAGCTCAATTACTATCTGAGTCTCCACCAATAGATGCTCCAGAAAAAGAGCACCACAGAGGTCCCTGCTGGGTGCAATCAACGGACCCCTGTATAGGACCCTTGCTCAACAGAGTGGTGTCTCCAGCAGTGGGAGGAGCAGGCAGTGCACTCCCCAGGCTGGTGCTGTAACAATAGGAGTGCTTGACCCTGAGAAGGAGACATCTAAGTCTCTAGCAGACTCCCTCCTCTCCTGGGTGGACTGAATCCCCACTCATTTTTACCACCAGATGCCATGCAGGATCCTCTTCCTGTCTTTGTTGTTCTGGGTTGGGGATCCTTATGAAGAGTTGAGACTTCTGGGGGAGGGAGTTTTACATGAGAGTTATCCCTCCAGCTTCTCAGCCACCATCTGTGGGAGTGGGCCAGCTCTTTCTGCATCTCTATCCTTATCAGTCTCTCGGTGGCATCTTCTGTAAATCATTGGTTATAATATTTAATTTCAGTTGACCTCTAGTTGGTAATTAAGTTTGATTGCTTTATAATTTAATTGTAAATCAGGTTTGGCTCCATGAGAAGGTGAGTGTAGCTTGCACATACTCTGTAGTCATCTTAGAATCCAAAATTTAATTTATTAAGTCACAGAGTCAAAGAATGTCACAGCTGGTAGGAAATTACTAGGTCAAGTAATCCAACAACTAATTTTGAGCAAACTCAGGTTCAGGAAGGGGCAGTTAATTTGCTAAAGTCACAGCTTGTTTGACCCAGAAGCATTTTTTAAAAACAGGATATCTTTTTAGAACCCTGAAGAATTAGTTAAATCTATTATAGGCATATTGTTAAAAACTCAGTGTCCTCTATATGACATCCCCACATGAGAAATTTTGGAACTGAGTGCCAGGAAATTTTTGTTTGTCCTGAGGAACTGCTTTGCTTTATTCCTCATGGACAATACAAATCTAGTAAATGATCATGTGGAAACATGATAATTTTGCTTTGGCTGCCAGGATGTTCAAAGCCAAATTTGCAGCTCAAACTTTATTAACCATGTAGTACTTTATGCCTTAAATATCTATGTCCTACTTCCTTTTGGCTCCCCCCCCCCCCTTGGTCTAGATTTTTAGTTAATTTCATTTTTATATGTAATGTGTTGACTGTATTATTGTAAGTTATCTCAAATCCTTTGTAGTATGAGGAGGGATATACCGTATTTTTCGGACCATAAGACGCACTTTTTCTTCACCAAATATGCAGTCCCCAGGGACACGGAAGGTCCCGGGGGACCCGCTGCCGCTCTGCAACTCGGACCATAAGACGCAGGCACTTTTCCTCCCACTATTTGGTGAAGAAAAGGTGCGTCTTATGGTCCAAAAAATACGGTAGACATCTAAATAGAAGAATCCTATATTATTTGACCTCAGTGGAAAAGCATTGAGTTTGAAATAGCTTCTAGTCCAAGCTTTGGTATTTTAACAGACTTCTTAGAACCTCATTTGCTTTTGATCAGCTTGGATATTGCAATCTCTGATATGATTCAGCAGACAGACTTTATTAAAGAATAGAGGTATCTGAAACCTACTATGTAATAATTGTCCCTGACTTATACTAGATGTTTTGGGGAACTGAACTCTAAGAGATTCAGGGTGATTTAAAAGAAACATTTAACTCAATTCTGGATAGGAAACAAGGACTAGATTAAGTTTTAAGATTACTGAGAAAAACAGTACTGAAAGTAAAATTTACTCACTTATTTGCTTTTATTTACAATTTTTTATTTTTTTAAAATTATCATACAGTAAAATTTACTTGTTGGGAAAGTGTACAGTTCTATGAATTTAATAATTACCCCAGAAAAACCCCCACCCAAGTCATGCTCTCCTCCCACCCACAAGCCTTGATTTTATTTTAAAATGTTCTCCCCAGCCGAAACCGGTTTGGCTCAGTGGTAGAGCGTTGGTCTGCGGACTGAAAGGTCCCGGGTTCGATTCCGGTCAAGGGCATGTACCTTGGCTGCGGGCATATCCCCGGTAGAGGGTGTGCAAGAGGCAGCTGTTCGATGTTACTCTCTCATCGATGTTTCTAACTCTCTGTCTCTCTCCCTTCCTCTCTGTAAAATATCAATAAAATATATATTAAAAAAAAATAAAATGTTCTCCCCAATATCTTAAAGAGAATAAGATTAAGAAAATTGATTTGATTGACTCATTCACTTGAGAGTTCTTACCGTATACTCACCACTGTGGTAGGTTCTGCAGGCCATATAAGGAGTATCATATGTAGACCAAGGCTTTTAGGATGTTACTTACAATATGGTTGGCAAGATCAGCCTAATACATTGGAAGCAATTAGAGCACCATATAACACACTGTACAAGCAAGTGCTAAATTGGCATAGATTAGAGGATGGGAAAGCATCTGTCTAGGCTAGACTATAAGCTTCTGCAACCGAATGACACATGATTCATATGTGTCTGTATCTTTCTGTGTGAGTATAGATTAGAATGTATTTAGAAATGTAAAGAGTTAAGTTTAATCTCTGAAAGTGATATATTAGTTTAAACAGATGAAAGGAATCACATGCTTATGAGCATATTTACAAAAGTCTTCAGGATCTATAATCAAGGAAATCTACCTAAGTACAAAACATTATTTTACTTTTCTAAGATGTGGAGAGACATATGACAGCCAAATGGCTCTGCTCTGTGTCCAGATAAATTGAACAAAGCTGACATCCAGATATCTATCGCAGAAGTCTGACTAGAATTTTCCGTTATGAATACAGTGCATGTAAATTCTGAACATATGGCTCCCATCAATGATCTATGAGGAGGTGATGGAATGTAGGTTGGGGAAGACAAGAGGAAGGCCAAGTCTCTGACTCTGAAGTGAGGGGCAGCTGGACACCATATGTGTGTGTTTAGACTTGGAGCCAGCTTTATGTCGAGGGAGTGGGCAGTTACCCAAGCCTTGTGATTTGTAGGGTGTGGAGAAAGGATGTTCCTTTGCCAAATTCTTCCCCTGCAGGCAGGCCCCAAGGCCTGGACTTTCTATTAGAGAAAGGAACAAAATATTGTGTGTTTTGGAGCCCTTCTTAAAAATATAGGGAGCTGGATGGGGAGGGACACCAACACATGAAGCTGGAAAGAGTTATCAGAGATCTGCTGTGGGGCAGTTTATCTAATTATCTTAGCAGAATGGGGTGAGGGGAAGAAAAGTGTGACCTGTGGGATAGGGTAGGGGTGTGTGTGTGTGTGTGTGTGTGTGTGTGTATCTGTGTGCATGTGTATGCATTCTGGGAATCAGGGTGTTTGTAAAAAGCTGGCCCCATAAAGGTTAGAATGGTAGAATTTAGTGCATAGGTACACAGCTCATTGGCTGTATGTTTGGTGTCTGCAATGGTTTACTCTCCAAGGTGTCAGGCATCTCTAATATTGGTAGGTATACAACTTAACCGCAGAGATTTGCTAAGAATTGGTCAGGAAGATGGCCCTGTGAGGCATCTTGGCCTTAACATACCAAAGAACTTTTTAAAAATATATATATTTTATTGATTTTTTGCAGAGAGGAAGAGAGAGGGATAGAGAGTTAGAAACGTTGGTGAGAGAGAATCATTGATCAGCTGCCTCTTGCACATCCCCCACTGGAGATGTGCCCGCAACCAAGGTACACGCCCTTGACCGGAATCAAACCCAGGACCTTTCAGTCCACAGGTCGACGCTCTATCCACTGAGCCAAACCGGTTTCGTCCCAAAGAACTTTCTTAAACACCCTCCAGCCAGCCCCCACAAAAGTGGGCTCAAAGTCAGAAGTGTGAAGCCCATGACGTGAATGGAGAGATTCGTTGTTACAGAAATTATCACTTCTCTATAAATAACCTAGATATTTAGCCTAGAAGCAGGGAGGTCTGGTGTGTTTGATGAGTGCCACAAGCCCTGCCCTTTCTAAGCAATGAAGTGACATGGAAAGCACAGGATCCTGCCTCAAATCCTGAAAACTGACCTACTACCCCAAACAAAATTGCATCTATTTTGTTGTTGTTGTTGTTGGTTTGTTTTGTTACTCCTCACCTGAGGATATTTTTTCATTGATTTTTAGAGAGAGTGGAAGAGAGGGAAAGATAAAGAGAAACATCAGTGTGAGAGAAACACATAGATTGGTTGCCTCCTGCAGGAGTCCCGACCATGGCCCAGGTCAGGGAAAAGCCTGCAACCAAGGAATGTGCCATTGATTGGAATCCAGCCCAGGGTCTTTTGGTCCATAGGCCAATGTTCTATCCACTGAGCAAAAGTGACTAGGGCCTAAGCTATTTAAAAAATATATATACTTTATTGATTTTACACAGAGAGGAATTGAGAGGGATAGAGAGCTAGAAACGTCGATGAGAGAGAAACATCGACCAGCTGCCTCTTGCACACCCCCTACCGGGGATGTGCCCGCAACCAAGGCACATGCCCTTGACCGGAATCGAACACGGGACCTTTCAGTCCGCAGACCGACGCTCTACCACTGAGCCAAACCGGTTTCGGCCCAAGCTATTTTTATCAGTCAGTGCAACCTCACTAAGCTGGGAAAACACACAAAGCTCCCTTTTCTTTTGAGCTTGAAGAAAAATGTATGCCAAGAAGCTATGAAGATGTGAAGGATGTCATTAAATGTTGGACTCAACTATTTGAAATGTATAAGAAAAATCACTCCAGAGACTGTCAAACCTTCAGAATACAGAAGCAGCATTGGACCTACAAAGAAGGAGCTTTATAGAAGTTAAAATCTAGGGCCAAACCTAATGCCATATTCATTGACAGAAAATGGTTAATTTATCATCTCACATTCCCATCTCGCTTTGGTAATTCTACAACTGAAGCGTTTGTATGCAGAAAGAAATGTATTTTTCAGATTGGTTTTGGGTAAAGAAAATCAGCAAAACCCCATGTGGGTGTGGTGTTGGCTTTTCTGAGTTCAGTGTTGGATGGAAAATTCAGATTACTTCTCAGCTTGAGTCATCTGAAAAAATTGGATTTGCTCATTTGCAGGTGGAAATTTTAATGTGCCCATTAATTTCTTCAGATGATGACATTTAAAGGCGAAAGTGATAATGGTGCTGGGAAGCTGTAGCTGGGGATCTTTATGGTACTGGGCGGAGAGTTACTGTTGCAGTTGTGTGAATTTGCTTTGTCAAAGGCAGAAGCCGGGGTTCCAGTATAGTTTCCCTGCAGATTGATAATGAAAATTTCTCATTACAGTTTGTGGTCACTTGATGTATTGGAAATTCATAAATAGAATTCTTGGGACTTGAGACCTTCCTTCTGTCATATAATTGGGGTAACTTTGGGGTGGTATCTAGGGATGGGAACCACACCAGCTTTCTCAGTAGCCTCTTGCATTTCCAGGAAAGCCAAGAAACTATTTTCAACCATGTCTCTCCTACTTGAATTTTGCCCATAATACTTGGTCAGTGTTTCATTTACATTGATGATGACTTCCTAGCAATGTCCTCATCAAATCCTTTCACAGACTATTGGACCATACTCCTCAAGTCTTCTCCAGGCTAAATAATTTTCTTTCTTTTTAAAAATAGGGTTTTATTTGTTTTGTTGTTGTTATTTGTTTTTTGCTTAGAAGTTTGGGAAAAGCTGTTAGGAATCAGTGTTTTAACTAGAGGGAATTCACTTTATTTCACTCTAAGAGCAGCACTTCTGCCTGGGAAATATCAAACCTCAATGCCTGGCTACACCAGATATCTATAGTTTTTTTGCCCAATCACCCTCTTTTAAAAAACTCTTTATTCTTTTAAAAAAACCTCTTTATTGTTGAGAGTATTACAGATCCCCCACTTTTCCCCCCTTGCCCTCCACCACCTGGTTCCCGCCCTGCTGCAGGCCTTCACCACCCTATAAAATATGTTTTTTAAATGGATTTTTAGAAATAGAGGAAGGGAAAGGGAGAGAGAAAAAAAAACCCAAAACAAACACATGATAAGCTGCCTCTCACATGGTCAGAAACTCCCAGATGTGTGGATTTGCCTTGACTGAGAATTGAACCCGTGACCGCTCAATGCACCTGACGATGCTCACCCAAATGAGCCACACCAGCCAGAGCCTAAATAACTTTATGTAGTGACAGTATAGGCTTCTTCTCCCTCCCTCCCTTCCCCTTTTCCTCCCTCCCTCCCTCCCTTCCTTTTTTATTATAGGTTTAAGGTTTATTAACTTACTAATATAGGAACGAGTAAGATGGTGAAGCTGGTTCTAAGAGCACTTTGGGCTTTTGTTTGTTTTTTGGTTAATCCTCATCTGAGGATATTGTTTTCATTTATTTTTTAGAAAGAGTAGAAGCGAGACAGAGAGACAGAGAGAAACATTGATGTAAGGGAGACATATTGATTGGTTGCCTCCTGCACGCACCCTGACCAGGGCAGGGGAACCTGCAATCAAGGTATGTGCTCTTGACTTGAATCAAACCCAGGACCCTTCAGTCTGTGGGCTGATACTCTATTCACTGGGCCAAACCAGATTGGTCTGGGCTTTTCTTAAGAAATGAGTCTTTAGGCTTCCTGCTTTTATAACAATAACTAGAGGCCGGGTGCATGAATTCATGCACCAGTGGGGTCCCTTAGCCTAACCTGAGGGATCAGGCCAAAACCAGTTCTCCAACATCCCTCAAGGGATCCCAGATTGTGAGAGGGTGCAGGACAGGCTGAGCGACCCTACTGGTGCATGATTGAGGCCCTGGGAGGGACATGGAAGGTTGGCCAGCCTGGGAGGTACTGTGGGAGAGCTGCAGGGTGTGTCTGGCCCCTGCTGCTCAGTCCTGATTGGCCAGGCCTCAGCAGCAAGCTAACCTACCAGTCAGAACATCTGCCCCTTGGTGGTCAGTGCATGACACAGCTATCGGTTGAGTGGCCTTAGCATATCATTAGTATATTACACTTTGATTGGTTGAATGGATGACCAGACTACTGGACACAGCATATTAGACTTTTATTATATAAGATAGTTATAATAACCATAATTTTTTATAAAAAGGCTAATATTTCTTTTAAAAAATATATATTCATTTATATATGATTGGGGGTAAATTTGCTAAATATGTGCTCTGCCAATTTATGCCATGCTGAGGTATTAATACTTTTTAAAGCAAAGAGTAGCTGACCTTCATCTGTACTCAAATTATTCCCTTAGGAATATTCCATTTCTTGTTTCCATTAATAAGCTGCCTTGAAGAACAAATTAGTTCTATGAAGGATGCTACATTAAGTTTCAAAGTGCTAAACTCAAAGGAAATTTAACATTTTAACCTTTATTCTATTCACATGTGTCATCCTATCTAATAAAAGGGAATATGCTAATTGACCATCACACCCTCACAAAATGCCTACACCCACAGCCAATAAAGAGGAAATATGCTAATTAACTGCCAGGCCCTCAAAGATGGTGGCACCCACAGCCACTAGATGGTGATTCCCAATTCCCTCAGCCCCGCTGGGGTGGCAGGTATGCAGCACGGCTGAGCCTGTCCCCAGGCAGGTCCAGCTGCTCTGCACACCTGTCTCCGGGGATCCCCAGTCTCCTCAGCCCCTCAGCCACCCAGGGCCAGCCTGAAGTGCAGGCAAGCCTTGGATGTAGACTTCCCAGCTGCCCAGGGCCAGCCCGAAACCCAGGTAACCAGTGCTGGCTGAGGCTTGCGCTACTGGCAGTGGCAGCATCAGAGGTGTGATGGGGATGTCACCTTCCCCTGATTGCTGGGTCACCTCCTTCCCCTGAGGGCTCCCAGATTGAGAGAGGGGGCAGACCAGGCTGAGGGATTCCACCCCCCCCCTTTTCAGTACATGAATTTTCATACACTGAGCCTCTATCGCGTTTCCCCGAAAATAAGACATCCCCTGAAAATAAGACCTAGTGCATCTTTGGGAGCAAAAATTAATATAAGACACTGTCCTATTTTTGGGGAAACAGGGTAGTAGTTGATAAAATTTTACAGGAGTCCCTACTCTGTGCATTGCCTCCTAGTCCTAGGGGATGTCAGGTGGTAACTAATAGGAACCATTGTATATCACCAGTGAATGGATTGTAGGTCACTTTGCAACTTTTTATGGTCTGGTAGAAGGAACAAGCATAAACCTATATTGTAGTTAAAAACATACCAGATTGCACATGGTATTTGTCCTCTGAGTACATATCCAGAATTGCTTTTGGTCCTTGGAGAACTGAGGAATGCAGACAGCAAAGTGTACACTTTCAGGGGATTCAATCATGTCTGAGAAGTCAGGGAACCAGGATAAGTTAAGGAATTTGGTTTAGAATTTGAAGGAAAAGACCCAAAGAGGAGTAGAGAAGTTCTGAAATGGAATTCATTCGTTTTGTATTGGAATTAAATTACTGGTCCCAGATTGGCACTGCTAAGTGCCATGTTAGACTGGGGCAGAAAGTAGAGCAGAAACTCTTGGATCCTAAGCCAACCTTGCCACTTTGTAGGTGTGCAACCTTGGAAAAATTAAATCTACCCTCCGAGTCTCTCAGTTTCCTTGCTTATAAAGTGGGGATAAGAATATATATACCTCATAGACTTTTTGTGCTGGTAAAACAGGATAATAAATGGGAGACTGCTTTGGGTCTATAAAGAGCATTAGAAATATTAGTCATTATTAATAATTATATTATATTTAATTATATATATATTGATTTCAGAGAGGAAGGGAGATAGAAACATCAATGAATGATGAAAGAGAATCATTGATCACCTGCCTCCTGCAAGCCCCCTACTGGAGATTAAGTCTGAAACCTGAGCATGTGCCTAGGATCAAACCTGGGACCTTTTAGTGTGCAAGCTAACGCTCTATCCACTGAGCCAAATTGACTAGGGCAATAATTATATTTTAGATGTGTTGTATTATATATGATACTAGAGGCTTGGTTCATTAATTCGTGCACCAGTGGGGTCCCTCAGCCTGGCCTGCAGGATTGGGCCAAATCCAGCTCTCTGATATTCCATGAGGGGTCCCAGATTACAAGAGGGTGTAGGCCAGGCCAAGGGACCCCACTAATGCACGATCAGGGCCAGGGAGGGACTTGTGAGGTTTGCCAGTCAGGGAAGGACCATCGGAAGACTCCAGGGTGTGTCTGGCCCATCTTGCTCAGTCCTGATTGGCTAGACCCCAGTAGCAAACTAACCTACTGGTCAAAATGTCTGCCCCATGGTGGTCAGTGCATTTCATAGTGAGCAGTTGAGCTACCTTCGCATATCATTAGCATATTACACTTTAGTTGGTTGAATGGATGTCCAGACACTTAGCATATTAGGCTTTTATTATATAGGATTTTTTGTTTATTATCTTTAATTTCTCAGGAATATATTTTACTTTCCCAAGTATGTCTCACAGTATGGAATTGAAAATATTTGGCAACTGATAGTATTAAGTTTAGCCACTGATCCAATTTTGTCTTAGCTACTCCTTCAGCCCACTTCTGAGCAGATTTAGGTTGGAGGACACTGTATGAACGTCTCCACTCTCTTTTTAATTAAATGCTCTCCATATTCCTACCTATTCATTTGGCTTCCAAGTTTATGGCTTGCACTTAATCAGTAACCTAGGCCAAAGGGGTGGATGTATGGGCCACCTCCACACCCCCTCCCAGAGGTAGTGCAAGATGATCTATTTTGGAGTAGGGAACTCATGAAAATTTATATTTATTTTTTCTTGAAACAAAAGAAATTAAACCTTACCAACGTTTAATCTTTGGATTGACACTGTCCACTCATATGGATCTCTGGGTACGATGTGTCATGTATGTCATCAATGCCCTGAAGGCAGAATGAGTGTTTCACAATCCAAAGTGGTTCTCATAAGTGGCCTCACCTGTTTTTGCTTTCAGTATATTGCAACATTCTGTGGTTTACCTGTGCAGGGAGAAGGTTATGGCTTATATAAGCTTAAATAATAGGACCTTTTGAATACTTTGTATGGAGACTGGCCATGGAAAATCTTTTATAACAGAGAGTTCACTAGTTATCTTGAGGAAAAGATTTTAAGAGGTGTTGAACTTAGAGATGACTTACACTGTTTTCTTTTAAACAAAAATGGGTATTCCAAATTTGCTGACTTTTCACTTGCGAAGTAGTTGGCAATAGTATGATACCCAGAAGATATTACTAAAAAAGGGACTTACTCTATCCTTTCAAGGTGAATTTTCATGAGTGAAAAGTATCTGCTTAAAACAATGTACTTTAAAAACAGATACTGGAAAATGTTTCTATCTTTTATGTGGTTTTGTTGCTTTGTCACCTAAGAGACACCTCTGGTATGTGCATGATTTTTTTTTAAATTGGAAAAAAATATTTGTAACCCATTTAAAACTCTTTCATATAAAAAATTTAGTAAAAGTCGAACCCATTTGTTCAAAGAATTGATGCCATGCCTGCTAATTAGTTTGCAGCCATAACTGATTGATCTTAGGAAATTTGGAACCAGTCCTTCAAATGGATGCATAATAAGATTTTAAAAATCAAGGAACCATGTTAAATCATATTTCTCTCATTTAATAAATTATGCTGAATAATAATTTTTAGTAAGAACAAAATAAAGTCTTGCTCTGGCTGCTGTGGCTCAGTTGGTTGAGTATTGTTCTGTGCACCAAAAGGTCACTGATCAAGTCCTGATCAGGACACATGCCCTGATTTTGGGCTAGATTCTGGTAGGGGGTGTGCAGGCGGCAGCTGATCAATGTTTCTCTCTCTCCCTCTGTCTCTAAAATCAACAAAAACTTAAAAAATAAAGTCTTATATTAAATACTGCTGATTTTCTTATCCTTAAAAAATTAATATTTTTGTGTTTTTTCATAATGTATACAATATACTTGAATATAAATTTGTATTTACTTTTACTTGGAATATGTGCTTTTAAAAATTAATTGATTAAAAATTTGGCCTGGCCAGTGTGGCTTAGCAATGGTTGAGCATTGACCTATGAGCCCAGAGGTCACAGACTGATTCTCAGTTAGGGCACATGCCCAGGTTGTGGCCTGACCCCAAATACGGGACATGCAGGAGGCAGCTGATCAATGATTCTCTCATCACTGATGTTTCTATCTCTTTCTCCCTCCCTCTCCTTTCCTCTCTGAAATCAATAAAAAATATATTTAAAAAATTAGAGGTTACTGAACCTAAACTACCTACTTTCTCCAAACACTTAGTAGTTACTATAACCTTGAATTGTCTGCCCTAGCTCTGAAAAAGAGCCAGGCTGAGAAAACTGATATTAAATAAGGGACATGCCCCCCACTTCTGTGGGTGTTATATGTTCTACCCTTGGCTCAAGTTATAAGGGCTACATATCTAGGAAGTCTAAAGTTAGGTCAAGGTTAAAGAGTAGAGCTGGAAAGCTACTAGAGAAGGAGTGGGGGTCAATAACTGGAGAGGGAGGAATGAAATACAGTATGGAAGGATTGATATTTTGCACACTCTCCATCTCTAGCTTGACCTAGCACGAGTCCTCAGAAAAATCATCTCAAGATAGTACTCTATAGCACATTTCATTCCCCTTATGAACCTGCTCCAGTCACACAGGCACACAAGATCACAAAGAGGAGTGAGAAGTGTTGAGCCATGTTATCTCATACTGTTGCTTAATAGTTTTATACAAGTAATCCCTGGATAATGGGAGTCTAGTTAAAAGCAAGAACATCAGACCTTAATTTGAATCCTGCTTCCAATGATTGCTTGCTGACTCTGTGATCTAGGACAAGTAATTTAACCATTTTTTTGGTTAATTTAAAATTTTTTAAATCTTAATTTTTTTCCCATCCACAAAATGAGGATACTAATACCCACCTGCCAGGGTGATTGTGAGGATTAAAGTCATGCAAATTCATGGAAAGCATTTAGCAAGGAATCTGACATATAGCAGGCCACTCAATAACAATAGTATTATCCACTAGGTTGCCACTTTCTGATTGTTGGGACCATGCTAGATGCTCTATGCTTCTTTCTTATTCGCACAGTGCCTAACACAGAGATAAGCATATAAGGAGGTATTCAGTACTTGTTGAACTGAATAGAATTAGTGGGAAAGGCAAATCCGAATAAGGCTGAAATAGGAATCTAGTGTAGCCCAAGATTAGAGACTTTCAACCAATTTACTTCCTTCTCCCTGCTAACAATAACTTACTCTGGAAAGGCATTCTGAAATTTTCTTACCTTAAATCTGTTGCAACAATTCTTTTTATATATTTATATGTTTTAGACTTTTAGGCGATAAATAAAGATCTTTCTATTTCTATCAGCGGTTATTACTTTTCTCTTTATCAGCGAAGTTTGACTCTGTCCTCTCCTTCCACTCTAATAGGACATTGCTAGCAATATAATTATGCTTCTTTCTGCATAAACACTGTTCAAAAATGACTCCCCCTTTCTGCCATCGAAGCTTAAGCTCCTGAACCTGGCATTGAAGGTCTGGCATTGAAGGTCTGGCATTTCCCTTGACCTTATCTGACCTATCCAAATCCTACCCTGCCACCTGCTCTAGCCAGATGGGTCTTACCATTGGGCATAGGCACAGCTCAAACTCTTAGCTTTTCCTTTTCTTAGGTTAGTATCTTCCATTCTCAAATGTGAGAATTTATCTAGCTACTAAATGTCCCATTAAATTCTTCTACGATGCTCAATAGCTGTATTGTTTATTTGTTTTCTTAGGTAAGTGTCATATGTGTGTGTTTGTCTTCCACAAATGAGATCTGACCAACATGAAGGCAGGGAGTTACCCCCAAGGTGCTATGTATTCTACAGAGCACATAGTAAGTGATTAATTAAGAAGAAAGAACCATGAAAGTGCTTTGTAAACCTAAATATAAGGGATCATAAAAATTCATTCATGCATATAATAATAATGTATGGAACATCTGCTGTGCTGGATAACTGAGATGGATATAAGTAATGTGTATTTTTTAGGGACCCTCAACAATTCCTGTGGAGGGGAATTTGGTAAAAGAATAGATTTTCTGCAGTTCAGTGGGATGACTGCTTACATTTGGTCAGTGAAGTATTGTGTGACCTCATGGACCTGTGAAATCAGAGATATTTAGGTTGTAAGATTCTAAAATAAAGAAAGGATGAGCCCATTAGAAGGGATTTGTTAATATCTTCGTTGCTCATCATTTCATCTTAGTGCCTAGAACACAGAGTTTGGCACATAGAAGGATTTTAATGATCACTGTTGAATGAATAAAGGTGAGGTTTCTGGGAAGTTGATTTTTCTCTGGGTATGATGACAAAATAAGGTTCCTGGGATCATAAGCCTGAAGGTGAGACAATGGTATATTTGCAAGGTTACTGTTGACCTAAAAGAGTTCTTGGAAAATACCCAGCCAGGCTCCCCAAAAGCCCCCAATCTGTCTTTTTCTACTTGAAAAGTCCTCAAAAGCACCTTTTGGCAGTACTAACTCCCTTCTTCTCTGAAAGCTAAAGTAACTTTGTACATTTTCCATACATAATTAAAACATTGAGTCTTAGTTTATCTTCTCTTCCATATCTGGCCTACATTCACTGTGTTACATTTTATAAATGCCGCTCTGCAACAACCTACATTAGTCAGTCTGCATCTTTTACTTGTGGTATTTGACACTCAAGTTTTCAGTTAGGCGCCTTCTTCACTTTTCGCATTTTCATAGTAAACCACACAAACCCCGAGAAGCCAGTTGATCATCCTGTCACTCTAGAAAGCAGATAATTTGGAAGTTGTTTTAAAATAAATATAAAAACCTCAATCCCAATGTGAGCTCGAGCAACTTGAGTACTAATAACTATTGCTGTTTTTGCTTCTCAGTCTATGGATGGAAAGTTCCCCAAATGATCTGAGAAGCATTTTCATTCCACTCTTCAGAGCCAAATCATCTGGTTTGTGTGCCGAGTCAAAAAAAAAAAAAACACACACACAAAAAAAAACACACCAAAAAACACACTGCTGCATACTTTCCCTAAGGAGCAAGCCAGAGACAGCAAGCCTAAAACCTACTGTGATCTGAAAAATCACAGTAGGTTTTAGGTGAGAACTTCCAGAATGTCCTTGAAAATAAAGGCTACATGCAATAAAAAATATCAAAATAAAAAAAATGCTGTTTTCCAGCCATTGCCTCTATGTTTTCTCTCTTGTGTTAAATGGCAATGGAGGTCAAATGCCATTTGCCTCTCTGTTCCTTCACAACCTAATTTGGGTGCTATTGCCTTCACTTCAGCCTTTTAAGTTGCTGTTCTATGAAAGCAAGCATGGGATGAGGATTACAGGATGCATTTACTAGGACATCTCAGCATCGGTCCTGTTATTAGCCATGGAAACAAGCACTGTGGCCTGCATTCTTCCCTTGGCTCTTGTCATGTTCAACTCCTGGTTCCTTTATTCCTCAGCTTATATGTTACTTTTTTCCAAAAGGCCTGCCCTGACCATCCCATCTAATATAGCTAGTACCCCCTGAGCCTATTCACTCTTTGTATCATATTCCTCTAATTTCCTTCAGAGCAATTTATCACTGTCTGAAATAATCTAGTGTATTTACTTGTTTACCTTACCCCCTTACCTTTCCATTAGCAGTGTTTCCCAAAGTGTGGTACGCGTACCCCCAGGGGTACGGGAAGAGTTTGGTGGGGGTATGCGTTGCACCGGAGTTTGGTGGGGATATGCACTGCACCGTGCTTAGCTGCGCCTAATTCTACGTTCTCATGAGTCAAGTCAAGACAGTCTTGTGAGGCATGAGATGGTCCGGCGTGCAAATCAATGTTATTTATAATATAACTTTTATTTATATTTTATTATGAATAATTTTATTTTTCGTTTATTATTATTTTATGTATGTACCAAAAAATAAATATATTTTGATTGTTATTAAAATACATCCTTTTTTTTTGATGAGGGGAACTCAGCGTAACGAAAATTATAGAAGGGGTACACATATGTCAAAAGTTTGGGAAACACTGCATTAGAGTATAACTTCTACTCAGGCAGGGACCATGTCTGTCTTGTTCAGCTGCTGTATATGCCTAATACTTAGCCTGGTGCATTCTAGGTGGTCAGGAATTATTTGTTCAATGAATAAATGAGGAGGACAGAGGGCAGTAAGGCTAATGCAGGGCTCCACAGTGTTCCTTCTTCCTGCCACACAACAGAAATTTGCCAAGATCTGTCAAGCTCGCTGACCTCTACCCACATCTGCTGATTCATGTAGGTACAAATGATATAATCAAAATAGACTGAACTGGCTCTTTAGTGAATTTAATGTTGGATGTGAAACTTGAAGTGCATTGCGAGGTCAGGTTGCATTTTTATTTCTTTCAGAGGGTTAAAGGGATGACTTTGGCAGAGAATGGAAGATACAGGAAATTAACAGTTCACCACGTTCATAATGTTGTAAAGGATTTAATTTTCTGGACTGTGCCTCACAGTAGTAGAGCAATGGGTTGTCAGTTAAGGATGGAATTTATCTTGTGAAGACAGACAAAATGTGTTTGTCAGGAGACTCACGAGCCTCATCAGGAGTGGAAGATTGCCAGATTGGACAAAAATAAATAGACCAAAATCTAGGCTATCTAGTTAAATTTGAATTTTAGATAAACAATGAATAATTTCTTAATAGAAGTTTGTCCCAGGCATTTGGTGTCCCGAATTTCATCTGGCAGCCCTACAAGAGTGTTTTCATCCAGTTCTCATTACTCTGTATCACTCACAAGGATTTCATAAGAACTTTATCCGATGGTTTGCTGACTTCTAGAGATAATGTGCCTGTGGCAACATTTCCCAAACTCTGTTCCATGAAACCAAAGGGTCCCACAAGAGGTGAATATACCTTGATAAATGCTCAAATAATGTTTTCAGAATAAACTATCCCCTTTCTTAGAAAACCACAGTGTGTATTTGGGTATTAAAAGTGCTGAGAAAGATATGCACATACATACTATCCCCAAATTTGCTTCCCTTTTGAGGCTTCACACTCTCTAGCTGAATTATTTCTCCTTGGGATTCCCATTCTCACCTCAGGTGACCAGTCTGGCAGAATATTTTGGCTCTAAGCTTGAACTGAGTTCTGTATTGGCTGGCTTTCATATTTCCCTCTAGAGACAAAGAATGCAGAAAGCTGAGATTTGGGCCCCAAAATAAAATTGCATAGTCTTGCTGAGGGCCTCACTGCCATTCTCAGCTGTGTGAGCAAAGCCAGAGCTGTTCAGGAGCTTCTAAGGCTTTGTGATCCTACCTACATAAGTGCCCAGCTTAGATGAAACCCCATTATGTTCACTGTTTTAGTTATATTTTGTTGTCATGATTTTAAAAGTAGATTATAGCAATCTCGGTATTGAAAAAATAGTTTTTTATAGGAATTAATGTCATTCATATGTAATTTTCTTTCTTTCTTTTTTCTTTTGTCTGTTAATCCTCACCCAAGAACATTTCCCCCCATTGATTTTCAAGAGAGCATGGAAGAGAGGGAGAGAGACACATTGATGTGAGAGAGACACATTGATTGGTTGCCTCCTGCATACGGCCTGAGCACAGGGATTGTGCCTGCAACTGAGGTACATGCTCTTGACCGGAATTGAACCTGGGACCCTTCAGTCAGCAGGTCAATGCTCTATCCATCGAGCCAAACTGGCTAGGGTTCATATGTAAATTTCTCTTTAAAAATTTAAAAAAATATATATTTTATTGATTTTTTACAGAGATGAAGGGAAAGAGATAGAGAGCTAGAAACATCGATGAGAGAGAAACATCGACCAGCTGCCTCCTGCACACCCCCCACTGGGGATGTGCCCGCAACCAATGTACATGCCCCTGATCGGAATCAAACCCGGGATCCTTCGGTCCACAGGCCTATGCTCTATCCACTGAGCCAAACCAGTTTTGGCTCTTTAAAATTTTTTTATTAAATATATCTTTTATTGATTTCAGAGAGAAAGGGAGAGGGAGCGAGCGAGAGAAACATCAATGATGAGAGAGAATCATTAATTGGCTGCCTCTTGCACGCCCCACACTGGGGGATTGATCCTGCAACCTGGGCATGTGCCCTTGACTAGAATAGAACCTGTAACCCTTTAGTCTGCAGGCCGATGCTCTATCCACTGAACCACCCTTTAAAAAAAATTGTCCTCTCATGCCTTTCATAGCCAGCCCTATACTCAGGACGATCCTCCTAAACTGAGGGGGAGGTTGCTGTGTGTCTTGCCAGTGTACTTTTCTAGGTTAAGTCAAGAAATCATCTTCTTCAAAGATAAACTTTACAACATTTGCTTCACAAATAACATCATTCCTCACTGTCTGTCCTCTGTGAATGCTCTAGCCTCTGATATTCAATAAAGCAACAAAGAAATCAAACATGCCTACCTAACCTTTATGAGAATATTTGAAATTATGATTTATTTTTTAATCTCCCATGGTAGTACTAAAATAAATGTTAAAAATCTCAACAGGGCCAACCGCCTATTTTGCAGTAACACTTAGGGTATAACCACGACGGTCAAAGAAACCAATGTGGCATGAGTTGGGCAAAGAGAGGGTGGTGGATGTTGACATTTTGCATTTCCTGGAGACCCATTTATTAATTGTCTTTCACAGTGGGTGAAGAGTCAGTTTTGACATGTACTATTTCACAGTTTGAGTTTTCACATTATGCCTTGTTTTTCCTTGCCATTGAATTTCTCCCTTTTGCCATTAAACAAACACCAAGAGACTCAAAACACACAAAACAACCTTTGCAATAAGAATTAAAAAGGCAAGAAAAAGCACAGCTTTAAAAAACCTTTAAAAAGAGCCACTCAGTCTAAAAAGATAGGATTTGAGGTTTATAGAGTCTATTGTGAAATCTTTTACACAAGTAGCTGAGGCCTGGGTCACTAGGCATAGTAGAGGTTTAAAAGGGCAAATTGAGGAGGCCAAATTAAATAGGATGGTTTATTGTGTTGGAATGCTACTAACAATATACTGTTGATGTAGTAACTAGTTTCTCAGTGTTTCCACAATTTAAAAAGTTAGTGTTAAAAACCTCACACCCCTAGGAAACAAATTTCTAAGTTTTGTAACATCTCATGTATAATATACACTGAGTAGCCAGAGTATTATGATCTCTGAACGCATAATAATCTGGCCACTCAGTGTATATCCTATATAATAAAAGGCTAATATGCAAATTGTCCCCTCGACCAGGAGTTCGACCAGCAGGCAGGCCAGACAACCACCCATGTCCCCTCTCCCTGGCCAGGCTGGGAAGACCCCACCCATGAAGGAATTCATGCACTGGGCCTATAATCCTATATAATAAAATGGTGATAGCAAATTGACCATCACTCCAACACACAAGATGGCCACCACAGATGGCCGATAGGGTAGTAGATGTTGATATTTTGTATTTCCTAGGGGTGATTAGGCCTGAAGGGGAGGGCAGTTAGGGTGACCAGGCTGGTAGAGGAGGGCAGTTGGGGGTGACCAGACCTGCAGGGAAGGACAGTTGGGGGGGGCCTAGGCCTACAGGGGAGAGAAGTGGGAGGGGGACCAGACTTGCAGGGGAGGGCAGTTGGGAGAGACCAGGCCTACAGGGGAGGGTAGTTGGGGTGACCAGACCTGCAGGGGAGGGCAGTTGGGGGTGACCAGGCCTGCAGGGGAGGTCAGTTAGGGGTGACCAGGCTGGCATGGGAGGCAGTTAGGGGCAATCAGGCCGACAGGGGAGCTGTTAGCCATCAATCAGGCTGGCAGGAGAGTGGTTAGGGGGTAATCAGGCTGGCAGGCAGAAACAGTTAGGGGCAATCAGGCAGGCAGGCAGGTGAGAGTTTGGTAGTCAGCAGTCCTGGATTGTGAGAGGGATGTCCAACTGCCCATTTAGGCCTGAGCCCATTGGGATTTGGCCTAAATGGGCAGTTGAGCATCCCTTGAGGGGTCCCAGATTGGAGATGGTGCAGGCTGGGCTGAGGAACACACACACACACACACACACACACACACACACACACGTGCACAAATTTCATGCACTGGGCCTCTAGTATAAATATATAGAATGATGAATGTGCTAATTAACTAAATAGGAGGAATTCTTTTACAATATATATATATATATATAAAATCATGATGTGCACTTTAAATATAGTAGTCCTTCCTTATGTGTGGGAGATATATTCCAAGACCCATAGAGGATGCCTGAGATATCAGATAGTACCAAACCCTATATGTGCTATGTTTTTTCTATATATGCACATACTTTATGGCTTCTCTGGCATATCTGAATTGCCAGCATCACTACTCTTGTGCTTTGGGGCCATTACTGAGTGAAACAAGTGTTATTGGAACACAAGTGCTGGGATACCATGATAATCTGTCTGATAATTGAGACAGCAGCTAAGATGGGAACATATACGGTGTGGAGACTCTGGACAAAGGGATAATTCATATCCCATGTGAGATGAAGAGGGACACTTGAGATTTCATCATGCTACACAGAGCAGTGCACAATTTAAATCTTAAGAATTGTTTATTTCTGGAATTTTTCATTTAATATTTTCAGATCACAGTTGACCACAGGTAGCTAAAACAATGGAAAGCAAAATTGTGGAAAATGGGGAACTACTGTATCTTACAATTTTCTTTGTCAATTATACCTCAAGCTGAAAAAAAAATACTATCTTGATAGCTTTTCTCTTTCCTGACACATTTCTTAACAGGGACTATGAGAATGTGTAGTTATAGAGGAACATGAGAAAATGTGCCTGTGAAGAAAAAAACATCGTAGAAGGGCCTTGGAAATGAAATGTGTTTTGAGTGATCTCAAATTTCCTTGGGGGGAGTTTAGGTGGCTTTTTCAGCTCTGTGGGGGATAAAAGGTTTTGGAGTATATCCTCTTCATTAGTATTAGGTCAAATTATTTTATACTAGAGGCCTGTTGCACAAAATCCGTGCACAGGAAGGAAGGGGTGTTCACTCAGCCCAGGCTGCACCTTCTCCAATTTGGGATCCCTTGGGGGATGTCCGACTCCCACCTAAACCAGCAGTTGGCCATCCCTTTCTCAATCCTGGACTGCTGGATCCTAATCACTCATCTGCCTGCCTGCCTGCCTGCCTGGTCGCCCTCAGCTGCCCCCCTCTGCCAACCTTGTTGCCCCTAACTGCCCCCCCCAGTCTGGTCACCCCCAACTGCCCACCCCTGCTGGCCTAGTGACCCCTCACTGCCCCCCTGCCAACCTAATCACCCCCAACTGCCCTCCTGCCAGCCTGGTTGCCCCATGCAGCTTGCTTCTTCAGTCATTTGGTTGTTCCCCACTAACCCCCTTGCCAGCCTGGATATAAGCAGCAATCTTGTGAGAGTATGAGGGTTAATTTGCATATTATATCTTTATTATATAGGATAAGGAAGAGGCAGAAAGATAAATGGGTGCTTTGTGTTTTGGAGATGGAATTATATCTTTTTCCTTCTGATGCTGTCTTCCTAGACCTAGAAGATTCGGGAGTTAGAGAGAGAGAGAGAGAGAGAGAGAGAGAGAGAGAGAGAGAGAGGTAAGGTAGAATTTGAAATACAAAGAATGACAAACAAATGCATATTTGATCCACTGCTGCCCCTCAGGCTTCCTGTTTCTTTGTCTCTCCCCCCCCCCACTCTCCCCCCCCCACCACAGTATTTCAGATCCAGAGAGTTGGGAGCTATATAATGAGAGAGAAAAATCACCTGATGAAAATGTAATTCCTTCTATGTTAGGAGACCTAAAATTGAATATAAATAAAAATCTTTTATTGTTTGATTTGAACTTTATATTTCATTGGTAAACAGTGTGAACTTTTTCATTCCAGTGACAGTTGTCTGTTAGGGATAGAGTCTCAGTGATTGGTTTTGCCTTTTTTTCAATTCTGAGGAGGAGGTGTCAGAGAGATTTTTCTGGCACATTTCCTACGGCAAACCACCGGCTCCTTTTGAAAGGAGGTTGATCCTTTGGGCTGGTCAACCTGGGGTACTCCACCTTATTGCACACTGTCTACTCTGGTCTAGTGCAGACTTCAATTGGCTGCACAGTGTGGCCACCAGAGACATATATTGCTGTATCTCTAAACAGACCAGAGATCAAGAAATTAGGCCCTGGGCAAGGAACCTTGTGTTCAAAACCCAGCAGGCGTTCTGAGCATAGTAGAAGCATGCACAGAGTTCTGACAAGGTTTATTATCCCTGGGAGAAGAGAGGCCTCCTGTTTCCAGCACCTTTGTGGGGTCAGAGGCCCTGACAGTGGAGAGGCAGAGCCTGGAAGGGAGAAGGCCAGATCTCCCAACTCTTATCCAGCTCAAGGGAAAGAAATCAGAATGATTGATTTTTTTAGGAAGGGAGCCATGTGCAAAGAGGGCTCCTGGACCCCAGAAGGAGGCAAGGGGGAAGGGAGGGGGGAGGAAACAGATGTTTGAGTAATAACAAAGGGACCCAGGAGGCTGTTATGCTGTGTCAATGATGTAACACTCAATTGAAATGACTCCTCTAACTAGAGATGTGTAGGCTGTCCCTCGCCTTGGGAGTGAAGACTGTTCCCGTGCAGGTGCACATACCTGAGTTCCAGACAGCAAGTCACAAATAAACTAGTGCCTGCTCCAATCTGTAAATATTATTTTGGCCCAGGATTGGCCTTAAGGCCTGCATGCTGATTACTCTGGGGATATGGACTGAAAAGCTTTTCAGTGTGATTCATGAATGGCTGGGAAGGGGGTAGTGATAGACTTTGAGCCACATGTTGCTAGCTCCCCCAGTCTTTTAAAAAATATATTTTATTGATTTTTTCTTTTTACAGAGAGGAAGAGAGAAGGATAGAGAGTTAGAAACATCAATGAGAGAGATTCTTTGGGCTGATTGCCCCTAACTGCCCTCCCATGCCAGCCTGGTCACCCCCAACTGCCCTCCCCTGCAGGTCTGGTCACCCCAACTACCTTCCAGTCCGCAGGCTGACACTCTATCCACTGAACCAAACCCAGTTTTTTTGCTTTTTTTTACACTGCTTTTCTCACTTTGAAATCCCCCTTTGATAAGACCCCAGAACTTTTCTTATCTATAGATGTCTCCTGGAAATTCCTGACTGTGTACAGATCCTCCCTCAGGGCTGGACTGCACACTCATTTCAACCTCAATTTTATGGTGAGAATGGTCAGATACCATAGGGTGAAAATAATAGAAAAACTTATTATTTCCTTGCTTTAACCCTTCCAGTGGTTTTCTCTTTCCCATCTCTATGCCACTCGACACCTATTTATTATGCTCTTGTCTCCCTGGCTTTCCATCAGTTTCTAGACTATTCCAAGCTTTATCTCACTGCAAGGATTTGGCTGTAGCTCTTTTCTCTGCTTGGAAAGCTCTTTTCTAAGATTCTTTTAAAAAATATTTTATTGATATTTTACATAGAGGAAGGGAGAGAGATAGAGAGCTAGAAATGTCAATGAGAGAGAAACATCGACCAGCTGCCTCTTGCACACCCCCCCCCCCCACCGGGGATGTGCCCGCAACCAATGTATATGCCCTTGACCGGAATCGAACCCGGGACCCTTCAGTCCACAGACCGATGCTCTACCACTGAGCCAAACCAGTTTTGGCTCTTTTCTAAGATTTTTGATGGCTGGTTTCTGCTTATTCTTTAGTTCTTAGGGCCTAGCCAGTGCCCAGCACATACTTGACACTAAGGAAACACTGAATGGGAGCAGATTATAGTAGGGTGACTGTGTTTGTCTGTTTATTTATTTGTTTATTATTTTAAATACTTACCTGAGAATATGACTTTTTAAACTGATTTTAGAGTGAGAAGAGAGAGAGAAAAACATTGATGTTTTAAGTAACCATGCCACCCGGCCAGGGCATGATTGTGTTTATTTTGGTCTGGGGGTAGAAAGGGGCTGTAGAGGCCATGTTTGGGGGTGAGGATGAAGATAAAGGTGGTGATAGGAGGCATTTTGTACCTAGAATGAGTGAATGTAGAGCAGTGAGCAGGGGAAGAGTTTCATCTGCTATTCAAGCGGCAGAGCTGAGGCACATGGCTGGGTTCTAGGACTGGGAATTCACTGATAGGTGTTGCAATAGCCTGAACCAAGGAGGAAAACCCTTGGTCAAACTCATTTATTGTCATAATCTAAGGAAGCCAAATAGCAGCCTCTGGGATTTCCAGGGAGGATTTCATTTACACTTTTAATTAAGGGGCTGATTATTAAATAATCATCTCTTCTTGGCTTATCTCCATCTTTGAGAGAGATGTTTTTCCAAACTCCTTTCATCCCTGGATGAAATAGGTGTCCCTCTTCTGCATGTTCTCACTACTCTGGGATTCTTTCCATCAGGACACTGATGTCAGTGTACTGGGATTAGCAGACATAAGTCTGTCTTTCCCATCCAATTATACGTTTTATGAAGGAAGGGTTCATATCACTAGCAGGCCTGGCAAGGGCTAGAGGTTTGTTGTTGGATGAATGAATGAAACATTCTCTCACTCTCAATATAGGTGGCCCTCATCTTATGTTCACTCATTCATTCAACATTTTTTTTAAAGTAATGACTCTGTTAAGCCTTCTGCTAGGTGCCAGGTTACAAAGGCAGAAAAAATACACCTTTCTCTTTCACAGAGCTCGCTCTCTAGTGGATGAGGTAGACAAGCTAACAGGTTACTACAGTACAGTGCGGTAAGTGCTAAGACAGGGAGAGTAAAAGGTGCTTCAGGAGCACCGAAAGGAGGCTAAAGAGCCTTTTAGGCAGAGGAAACAGAATGTGAAAAGGCCAAAGAGTCAACAATGTGGAGGAATTTAAAACTTTTCCAGTTTGGCTGGAGCAGATAATAAATGTATGGTTTCTAGATTTACCCCCAGCCAGAAATTGTGGTCTTGAAAACTTCTTTTAGGTTGGCCATCATCCTGGGCAAGTGAGACAAGTCTTCTGATCACTAGGCCCACAGACCTTGTCCTCAAAGAGCCCACAGACACTCAATGTACCTGTCTCTTACCTCGTACAACCCCCACCCCCAAATACTTAAAGTGAAAAGACAAGTACTAGAATATAGACTAGATTGAGAACTATAAATCAAGAAGAAAAAGGCAATAAACTGAATAGGAAAATGGGCAAAGAAAAGCAATTAAAAAATGGAATTCATAGAGTAGAAAACATGAATGTCCAATAAATATGAGAAAAAATGTTTAATATCATTAGTGATCAAGGAAATGAACATTAACCATAATGAAATGTCATTTTACATCCATCAGACAGACAAAAAATAAAAGTCTTACAGTACCAAATGTTGGCTAGAATGGGGAACAAAGAGAATTCTTTGTTGAGTAGAAGCATAAATTGTTTTTGTACACTTGAGAGAGGAATTTGGCAATATCTAGTAAGCTTAACATGCAGAAAACCCAGCAATTATATTTCTGGGTATATACCTATATAAACCTGGATACATATGGATAATATTCTGTAAATATAAATATATGATACAGGTGTATTATAAAACAGGTGGACTAGTAAGATTTCCTTTCTTTTAATTTTAGTTTTGTTTCTAATGGTGAAAAATCGGAAACATGGTAGGTGTCAATTAATGGAAGCATGGATAGGTAAAATAAGGTGTATTCATCTGATAGGATTCTGAATAGTAGATGAAAGAAATGATCTAGATCCATTTGCTACAAAATGTTGGGTGAAAAGGGCAAGTTGTAGTGTATGTATATCCATGGTGTCCCAAAAAATGTATACACACTTGGAATAATTATTAATTCCAATAGGTTAAATCTGAAAAGAAAGATTGAGCTATTAAGGTATGTATAAAAACATACCAAAAACTATACTCTGTTGTTCATGGTGCATGTAAATGCACTTAAAGTATAGAAGATGTTCTGTAATAATGCACACTAAATTTATTATGGTGATTGCCTCTAAAGAGGGAGAAGGATAATGAGATTGGAAGTGTGGATCCAAGATGACCTAAATTTACATGTAAGATTTCCTTTCTTTTATATGTAAGCAATAGTGTGCTGATAAGTGTTTAACAACTGGATCTCTAGTAAAAAAACAAAACAGAAACAAAACCAACAACATATATAGTGAGCACATTTTTAAGGTTCTTGATACATATTTACAAGTTGTTTCTCAGCAATTACACCATATTAGCCCTAGCCGGTTTGGCTCAATAGATAAAGCGTCAGCCTGCAGACTGGAGGGTTCTGGGTTCTGTTCCTGTGAAGGGCATACACATTGGCTGCAGGTTCCATCCCTGGCCTTGGTTAGGGCTCCTGTGCAAGGCAACCAATCAATTTGTCTCTCTCGCATGGATATTTCTCTCTCTGTCTCTACACCTCCCTTCCACTCTCTCTAAAAATCAATGGAAAAATACCTTGAAGTGAAGATTAATAAAACAAAACAAAATAAAAAAGAAGATAAAAGAAATTACACCATATTATATTTCAACTAACAGTATAGGAGATAGAAGATCCCAAAACTCTTGTGGACATGAAATATTATTTTAAAAATATATATTTTGTTGATTTCAGGGAGGAAAGGGAGAGGGAGAGAGAAATAGAAACATCAATGATGAGAGAGAATCATTGATTGGCTGCCTCCTGAATGGAGCCTGCAACCCGAGCATGTGCCCTGACCAGGAATCAAACCGTGATCGCCTGGTTCATAGGTCAACACTCAACCACAGAGCCATGCCAGTCAGGCGGAAAATTATCTTTTTTTTACATTTGCCAATTTGATAGGAAAAAGAAAAAGATATGTTAACCAGAGTAGTGTTTTTTTTATTATTGATACAGGATCATATGTATATCTTATTTTGTGGCTTGTCTGTTTATGTCCTTTGTTCATAAAGAGCTTTTTATATATGAATACGTTGTCCACTCTATTTATTGAAATTTTTTTCTGTTGGTATTTTGTTTATAGTCTTTTTAATGACATTACAGGCTTTAACTATAAATGAAACTATAAATGCTTTCCCTTATTTTTGTTATTGCTTTTATGCTCAGAAAATCTTCATTATTCTTCAACCAGATTGATATTTCACCTTATATTTATAATCTACCTTAAATATTCTTGTAGTTATTTCAGTTTTTTTTTTTTTTAAAGAAATTGACTCTTGAATACATTTGGAATTCATCCATATATATAAAAGCCAAGAGACTGGAACATCAGAACAACTGGTCACTATGATGGGCAACAGTGGCCAACCGACCAGATTAGGGCCCCAATCAGCCCCCCAGAACTGCCTGTGACCCTTCCTATGGCTGGCCCCACCCCTGATTCCTCAATTGGGGTGTGACTGGCCATCAGATTTCCTGTGGTCCCCCTTCCCCCCTGCTGGCCCAACCCTGATGGCCTCCATCAAGGCAGGCTGGCATGACCCTACCCATGCACAAATTTGTGCACTGGGCCTCTAGTTTTAATATAAACTTTGAAGAAAAGTTAGTCCTACCTGGTTTGGCTCAGGGGATAGAGCACTGGCTGTCAGACAGAAGGGTACTGGGCTCAATTGTGGTCAAGGGCACCTAACCTTGATTTTAGGCTAGATTCCCAGCCCTGGTCAGGGCATGTGAGGCAATCAATTTTTGTCTCTCTCTGTCTCTCCCTCCCACTCTCTTTAAACACCAGTGGAAAAATATTCTTGGGTGAGGATTTAAAAAAATAAAAGTTACTTTATTTTGTTTTCACAATAGTTTAACAAGTTCTCTTCTATCAACTTGATTGAAATTGTCTTAGATATACTTTGGGAAAGAATTGACATCTTTATGATTATCAGCCTCATGCTTATTATCCAGGCACTTTGTCTGTCTCTCCATTTATTCCAGTCCTGGTTTTCTTACCTTTCAGTTTATTCATACAGTTTTCTTCAAGTCATTCCTTATATGTTTATTAATGAGGTTATTTCTAAATAGCTATAATAATGATAAAGCAAATATGCTAATTAGACCAGATGTCTTTTCTTCCAGACAAAGTCACAGGGGGCACTGGGCGGGGGCCAGGGCCAAGGCCCTTGCATGAATTTTGTACAT
Organism: Vespertilio murinus; assembly: GCA_963924515.1. Classification (NCBI taxonomy): domain Eukaryota; kingdom Metazoa; phylum Chordata; class Mammalia; order Chiroptera; family Vespertilionidae; genus Vespertilio; species Vespertilio murinus. The sequence continues at coordinate 73,273,594 of OZ004710.1, forward strand.
CAGGCTTCTAGTTTCATATAATAAAAGGCTAACATGCAAATTGTCCCTTCAACTGAGAGTTTGACCAGGGGGTGTTGCCGGTTGGACAACTGCCCATGGTTCCTCCCCGTGGCTGGCCCTGCCCCTGATCCCCTGAATCAGGAGCAGGGATGGCCAGACAATTTCCTGCGGTCTCCTCTCCCCCCAATCCCACTGGCCCAGACCAATAGCCCCCATTGGGGAAGGCTGGCTGGACCCCACCTGTGCACAAATTTGTGCACCAGACCTCTAGTTTTATATAATAATTGGCAAAGTGAATGGAGTCTTTTTCACCCATTATCCCATTATATTTTCTCATAGGTGATTGCTCTTATATGGGAAAGCTATTGATTTTATATACATTCACTTATTCTCTTAAATTCAGTTGATTAGATTTTATTGGCATTTTAAAACATAATTTGTAAGAATTATAATTATGTATCCTTTCTAATAGTTATATTCCTAATTCATTTCTCATGTTTTACTGATAGCACTTTTAGAAAATGTACATATACTGACTGTAGAGAGAAATCTTATTTGGTCCCTGACTTTAGAGGAAATGCTTCTAGTGTTTTACCCTTAATTAAGATGGTGACATTTAGATTAAGAAACATATTTTTATCTTAATAGAGAAACATCCTATTTCAAGGTTAAGAGATTTTTTTCATTCTGTTTTAAAAAATTGAATTTAATCAAATGTACATTTTCCACTTGTGTTTATAAACACAATATTTTCTTTGCTCCACTGATATGATGAAAAATATGGATAGGTTTCATTATATTGAAATATCCTTTTAGTTCTGAAATAAACCATATTTAGTGACATATTATTCTATTTATATGCTGTTGGATTCACTTTGCTGGTACTTTATATGCCTTCATATATAACTAAAATTAATTGTGTGTGTGTGTGTGTGTGTGTGTGTGTGTGTGTGATACATGCTATCTGTATCAGCTTGGAATAAAGATAATGACTACTTTGAAAAATAAGTGGGAAAATTTCCATTTTAATCTTTGTTTTTAAATTTTATAACTCATTTTTATTTCTTTTTCTTTTCTTATTGACTTTTTGCTTTGTACTTGTTTTATTCCACCTTCAAAGTAACTATTAACCTGGTACCATTTCACTCAACTGTGAGTTCTAAGGGTGAGGACAGGGTCTATATTTGCTCCCCATTTTATTCTCAGCTCCTTGGAGCAGAGATGTAGAAGATGGATGTGGACATGATGTAGTCTATAACCCAGGGAACTTTGGTGATGTGCTTTAAACATTAGGATTGGATATTTCTTTATGTTCCATTCTTTTCCTCTCATTTGCTTATCCTATTTATTAACCACCATTTACTCCTTAGCCTCTAGTCACCTTGCATTCCCAGTACTCTCCTGAAACTATTCAAGTTTACTCTCACCAGTGACCTTTTAGTTGCCTAGATGATGTTTTTTCAGTTCTAATATTTTTGTTCTCTCTGTTATTTCTTGTTCTCACTGTTGATATCTTTAAATTCTCTCTACTCTTGGTTTTTGGCACTGTGTACTATGCTTTCTTGTTCTTCTATGTCAAAGTACTTTCTAATGATAGCTAATATGGATGGAATGAAAATTTATCTGGTGTAAGATAGGAGCTGTGGAGAATGAAGAGTACATGCTTTCTGTAACAGGACATGCACAATAGAAAATTATTGTCATGCAAAAATGTTGATCTAAAAGTGCAACGTCTCAAGATTTTTCTGGAGAATCTGGACTTTTTAAAAACTTAAATGTCAATTTATAAATGTTGGTGACTAATTACGTTAAAAATTGAATCCAAACAAAACACATCTGTGGGCTGTCAGTGATCTCTGGGCTAGAGGGTTTTTAGATTCATAATTGCAACACAATTTTTCCTATAGGAATTTTTGATAAGATTTATTGATATATAATTTACATAAAATAAAATGAATATAGTTTAAATATATAGGTCAATGAGGTGGTTTTAGTTGTTGTTTTTAACAAATGTATATACCTCTATAACTACTACCTCAATCAAGATGAATAACATTTCCTTGCAACTGTCTGGTAAATCCTTCCCGACCCATAGCTGCTGTTCTGATTTAAGCTACCATAGTTTAGTTTTGCCAGTCATATAACTTCATTTAAATGGAAGCAAACAGTCTGCACTCTTCTTTTTTAAAAATATATTTTTATTGATTTCAGAGAGGAAAGGGGAGGGAGAGAGAGATAGAAATATCAATGATGAGAGAGAATCATTTATTGGCTGCCTCCTGCACCCCCCTCACTGGGGGTTGAGCCCGCAACCTGGGCACATGATCTGACTGGAAATTGAACTGTGACCTTCTGGTTCATAGGTCGATTGATGCTCAACCACTGAGACACACCTGTCAGGCAGTCTGTATTCTTCTATGTCTGGCTTCTTTCAGCATGATGTTTTTGAGATTCATTCATGTTCTTGTGCATATCAATAGCTTATTCTTTTCATTGACATGTAGTATTTCATTTTATAACTATATAGCAATTTGTTTATCCATTTTCTTTTTGATTAATATTTTGGGGTTGTCTCCTTTAAAAATTTAAGTAAAAGTAGAGTTTAAAAAACTCTAAGGGTTTAGTTATAAACCTAGACATCACTGAGCAAATCCAGCTTTTGATTCAGTTAACTTTTGTTGCAGAGTGAGTTGCCTTTCTGTTCTGCTCATTGCTGTTTTCTTTAGCCTGGATTTCTTCCACATCTTTATCACCCTTATCATTTATCATCCATTGTTACCATAAACAATCCACCAGAGTGTACTGCACACAGAACAGATGTGACTCTAGCAACATCTTGCCCCCATTTTAGGTACTAGCTCCTGATGGCAGAGCTCAGTATCTGGTTATATAATCTTTATAATCTATATGATGCAAATCATATATCATAATTAATTTTTTGTGTTTGGAAATCTTACCAGTAGGAGAAATGACTGTTTTCCATTCCTGGATGGTCTCCCGCTCCCTTCCTCTTTGAAATCAATGCCTGAGAAACCTTGTTTTATGTATAAACAGAAGTGAGTGAATTTATTACTGCTTTTATATTACCCTGCCTTGAATAATTATCTGTGAAATGTTCGTGAATGTAAACCTCGAGATAAAACTGAAAATGTAACAACTGTCAAGCTATTTGTTGTATACATTCATGCATTCAACATCTCAATTTTGTTTGTTCTGATACCAAAAAATAAAACACATGAAAGGTACAGTTGAAACACCTTTGTATCTTTCTAAGGTGTTATTTCCTTCTCTCCTTCCCTCCCCAGTGATAACCCCTAACCTGAACTTAATTTTTAACTTCTCCATCCATACATATATACTTTTAATGCACATATATTCATAAATAATATTTAGTGTTGTTCTTTCTGTTTAAAACTACATAAGCAGCAGCATCTTGTATTCATTATTTTGCAGCTTGCTTTTTTTTGTTTAATGTTATGTTTGTGAAATTTTCCATGTTGATACATGTAATGCTAGCTCATTCATGCTAACTGCTTTGTAGCATTTAACTGAATGAGTGTACCGCAATTTATTTTTCCATTCTCCTGCTGATGGTCATTTAGGTGGCTCCTAAATTTTATTATTATAAGAAATGTAGCAATGAACATTCTTCTATTAGTCTCCTTATGTGCATATGTAAGAGACTCGCTAGGGTTTTTATCTAGAAGTGGAATTGTTTAGGTTGTAGGTGGTGTAGCCTTCCCCTCTTCCTCATCAAATGCTTTAGTAGCTTATTTACAAGCACTTAATTTCAGTTTCTCCAAGAATTTATAAGAGCACCCATATTAGAGTTTAAACTGAGTCAATATAGCAGGTACAAGTTATACATAGGACTGATTAATATAATAACTTATAAATAAAAATGAAAATTTCAGAAAAAGCTATGTCTTAAATTTTCTAACTTAAAAAAAATTCAAATTAAGGGAACCCATGTAATAATAGTCTTTTTTTTGTATAAAAGTCATCTTCAATTGTACCAACTAGAATTGAATTTTCTTTTAATTCAATTTAACTTTGTAATATCTGAGTTTTTATCTCTAATTTTTCATTATACCATTTATCTCATTGAGGCCACATTTTTTTTTTTTTTGTAGAACCTGTTTTCCTGACCTGACCTGAACTGGTTGTTCTTGAGGCCTGCTGCACAGCTGGAATATTAGCATTTCCCTCTCCTGCTCTTCTGACATAAATCCATTATTTTTTGGATCAGGTTGTGACTAAGACTGCTAGTTGCTCTTCAATTTTCATTGCTCCTTTCTAAAACAGAATTAATCCTCTATTTTTAGTAAGGTAAATAAAGATATTTCCTGGCCCTCCTTGCAGGTAGCTGTGACTATGTAACTAAGTTCTGACCATGTAAAGTGACCATGGAGTTTCCAGAATGGGCCCTTCTTATCCTTCTTTCCTCTATTTTTACCCTCTCCATTCTGTTGCCTGGAATATTGAAGTATGCAAATTGGTGCATCAACTTGAAACATGCATATGACATAAACACCTTGGGAAAGATGAAGCAACAAGATTTTTAAAAAAGCCCAGTTCTCTGATGGAGACTCAGGTATGATGCCTGCCTGCTGGCTCTGTGGGGTAGGGTGGAGGGGGTGCTTAGCATGGAATAATACTAAGGAACAAGGGAACAATGGCCTCTGCCAATAATTCTGTCTGGGAGAAAGCTTCCTTTCCAGTTCTTGCCCTGCTGCCAGACAATTCAGTTCCTCTGCATTTGTTCCTGGTTCCTTTCAAGCTGCTGCCCCAGCGCTATAGCTCAAGGTGAATGAGTCAGAGTAAGTAAATTCATGGGTGGGCCCTTTAAAAGGAACGCATGGGACTCTAGCAACCCTCTGTCACTTAGCCCACACTGGAACTCTGGGGTAGAGGACCTGGTGTGTGGCTGGGACCCCTCATTCTTTAGGGAGGACCTCTGAAGCTAAGATATTCCTCCCAGTTTTTAATTGCCACACATGGATGTGGGACCAGTCCATTTGGTGTCTCTGCCCCTCCTACCCGTCTCAATGTGGCTTCTTCTGTATATCCTTAGCTATAGGACTTTTGTTCAGTTAGATTTCAGGCAGTTCTGAATGATGGTTGTTTTGGTAGTTTAGTTGTAATCTTTTTGTGGTTTTGGGAGTGTGCAAGTACCACATATACCTACACCACTATCTTGACTGGAAGTACCCTGTTCATTTATTTCTAAGGAAAACTTACTGGATAGCTAATGTGGGTTTTCCCTTTGCTGTTTTGGAAAGCTGGCCTCTTTTTCAAATAAAGCAGGTATGTTTTCCAGGTGGTTCTCTCCGCTAATGGCTGATTAGGAATTCTGACAGGGAAGCCTTTATGAGGTAAGGCAGGAGGGGCTGATTTCTTGACAAGCTTTATTTTAGGGTGGGTAGGCTGGGAATTGGGTATCTGGCTATGAGCCCTCTAAGTACCCAGTGAGAAAGGTATTTCTCTGAGCAGCTGATATCCAAACTAGAATCTTAACTTTCTTCACAGCATTCCATTTATTTATATATAAAAGCTCTCTAGTTTGGGTTTTATTTCTTATTTTTACAGGGACTGGAAAACACCATTAACTGGTACTCTAGACAAAGGAGTTGGGGTAGAATGTGGTGATGGAGACTAATGTAGCTGTTCTGTTTTACAAATTGTCAATTAATTCCTTAGTTTAAATTCTCATTTCTCACTCCAGCTCCATTCTGTACTCGCTGACTCAGAGCCCAGAGCATCTCCAGGGTTCTGCTAGACAGGCTGGCTTCCATCTCTTGTGCTGCTTCTTCATAACATATTCTAAACTGTGTTTTCATCCGTTTCACTTGCCAACTTGCTCACATCTACTTTTCTTCTCTCAGAAATGTGTTGCAATCTCTATTGCTGGCAATCTCTCGCCTTCATCTCATTCTTTTTCTTTTAGAGATTCATTCCTTTATGTTGTGATGTACTTATATTTTCATGGACTCTAGGAGGGATTGTGTGCAACGCGTGTACCTAGTCCAACATCTTGAACTGGTATCAACAAATAACTTTGGGCACCTACCCTGTACCAAGTACCATGCTAGGTGCTGGAAGAGTAAAAATGAGTGAACCTTATTTCCTGGTGTCAAGAAGCTAATATAGTGGTAGTACTGACTGCAGTCTTATGCAACAGATATTAAAAAGGGATTTTTCCTGTTTCACTTTTGGATGAGAGTTTAAAGCTGAAAATGAAGGGATCATATATTCTAAAGAGAGGTGGCACACATATTTATAGAATTGGCTAACGTATGACTTCTAAAACATGATCTGTGGCCCCATAGCCCATTACTTATCCCAAAGGTATATAAAGAGAAGCTAGGGGATTGATTGAGAGGAAAGCGGTAGAGAGGATGCTTTTGAAGAGAGTTGTGAGAATGCCTTGGAGATTCTTCTGCTCAGGGGAGAACTGAGGAGGTATTTACCACTCACTTAAATGGAATGGGGCTGTAAGAGAGTCACTCCAAGGGTTTGACATTCTTCCCATAGGATTGACATTTACAGGGACTGGCAACTGACCTACATCTGAAAACAAAGTTTTAAGGCTATGGCTAAAGCAGCTTGTGACAACAGGGCTGCATTTTCAAGGATCCATACTTGCATCAACATGTGAGCAAAGCTGTTTCCCAAAGGCCAGATATAGGATTCTAGAGTTGAATCATCTTAAGGGATCACCCCTAAGAAGATTGCTCAGAGGTATGAAGTAACCCCAACAGAGGAATAGGATGATAGAAACCAGCAACAGAGGAACTGTAAGACGCCAGCTAGAGGAGGTGTGGCCTAGGTCAAGGACACTGAAGTTGAGAGATTTCCAGTGACAGGGGAGCTAACCCTTTAGTTAAAGTATCAGCAACACTCTTCAATGCCAGGTTAAAACTGAAACAGTAAAGGAATACTTGTTTGGGCCCTTCCTTCTAGTTCTTCCCTGTGTTTCAACACAGGCAGGGTTTGAGGCAGTACAATGAGTGTGGGAGGAGAGTTAGAAGAGAAAACGAATGAGGAGGGAAGCCAACCATACCTCTTACCCTTCCCCCACCATGAATTTCCTGAGTGAGTTAGATCTGAGCTGGGGGAGGGTAGAAGCTAGGAAATGGATGGCAGATTGAATCTGTGATATATTAGATTGGACTGAAATTTTTAATGCCTAAAAAACAAAACTATTTTTTAATATCCGAGAGTGACTGAAAAAGGTATGAGCTCTGTCTGAGATTTCATGCAGGGATGGGGAAAAATGATTCCACAGAGCTTGTGGTGTGAAGCAGTAGTGTGAAAGAATTATATTGCTTTCTGTGTACACCCTACTGTGTCTACCTCATTCAATAAACTAGTTTATATAAGTGCCACACTATATGTATAGTCAAAGTTCAGTGAGTGGTAGCACATAGGAGAAAGTAATAAACTCTTCCCAGGGGGGCTGGGCTAGGCTTGGCACCTTTTCTAAGAGGAGATGGTGCTTGAGCTAGATTTTAAAGAACAAGAAGGAATTTGCCAGTTGAAGATGTGGTAGGAGGACATTCCAGGAAAAGGAAATAGCATCTACAAAAGTAGGAGGTGTATATGGACAAATGCATGTAGTTTTGTGATTTTGAGTCACTGTACTGTGGGAAAGGAAGAAATTTCTTCCACCCTTCTAGGTTCTTCTGGCTGGTCTAATAATTAAGTTGACATGAGACAAATTAACAAGAGAAAAAAATTAATAATTACATATGTATGTATGGGAACTACACATACCTGAATCAGAGACCCCCAATATATATGAGAGGTTCCAAGACAGGGAAAACGTGACATCCTGAACCAAGGAATGAGGTAAGGTGCCTGGAGCTTCAGAGGAGAGGAAGGAAATTTGCAGGATGATAAGAGCAGATGCTTAGTAATTAGAAGTTTGCTCTGCCCTACAGATAGGTCATAACAAGTTATATCTGGTAATAACCCTTATTAAAGGCAAGGCCCCCAATTTAGACTCTTCTAGGTAGATAGGGAGGGGCAGAAGTCTCTCCTAAACCGACAGGGTCTCAATTTTTCAGTTAAAAATAATCCATATGCCTAAGTAGCATACTAGTATCTTAGGAAGGCCTGTTCAAAACCCCTTCAGTAAGGTAAACTGCTGTTGGGCAGGGGAGGGAGATAGGATTACATTTGGGAAACTGCTTATTAAATGCTTTTTTTTTTTTCTGAAAGGGAGAGCCAGAAGAGCCAAGTATTTTAAGCAGGGGAGTCACATGATCATATTTGCATTTTAAAAGATCACTCTTGTCACTGTGTGGTGGGTGGATTGGTGGAGATTGTGGAGAGTGGGAAGCAATGCCAGGGTAAAACTGATCCAGTCAAGAAGGCCTCTTGATTACCTAGAAATATTCTAATAATAGACCCTTCTATTTTAAAAAAACATTTCATTTAAATATAGTAGGGTTTCTAGCTGGACTCCTGGCTGGGATTTGTATTTGCCTGGGCTTATGCAATAGACTGCAGGGGTGGGCAGCTATACATTTTTGAACATGAGGCCCTGTAAGGACTCCTTAAAGAGAACTAATTCTAAGGCAGTAATTTTAACCTGGGGTGCATAAATAGAATTCACGGGATCTGTGAACTTGGAAGAGAAAACAATTACATGTTTGAAATGTATCATTTCCCCTCAATTATGAATATAGGCAACAAACCACAATGCAGGCAGTCTTCAGGTTACATCAGTCGCAACATATGTCGTTTCATGGTTACGTTGCCATCTCCCATTGATTTATTTTTTAAAAAGTTCCATCATTTTGATGCATACATATGTGCTTTTTTTTTTTATTAGTTATTTACCACAAGTAAAGGTCAGAAATTGTTATTTTTTTTTTCTTTTTCTTTCTTTCTTTTCTTTTCTTTCTTTTCTCTTTTCTTTTCTTTTCTTCTTCTTCTTCTTCTTCTTCTTCTTCTTCTTCTTCTTCTTCTTCTTCTTCTTCTTCTTCTTCACTGTTTCACTTTATTACTGCTGTGTATGTGCTCCATGTGAGTGATATTGTGTTTATGTAGGTGGGTTCCAACTTATGGTAAAAATCGTGTTACTTTGAGCTGTAGGAACAGATCTCTGACATAACCCAAGGACCTACTATAGTAGTACTATCTGTGACTCTGTCATGGGTGGAAAGCACAAATATGTCTATATTCATACTAGAGGCCTAGTGCATGAAATTCGTGCATGGGTAGGGTCCCTAGGCCTGGCCCAGCAATCAGGGCCAATCAAGGCCTTCTGGCTGCTGGCCAGAGCTTCCCTTCTCTGGCTGCGGGAGGGCCCTTCCTTCATTCCCTGCTGCCCCTGGTGGTCAGCGCACATCATAGTGAGTGATGGAACTCCTGGTCTCCTGGTCGATCTCCCAAGGGAATGCTTTACATATTAGCCTTTTATATATATATATATATATATATATATATATATATATATATATATAGCAATTTCTTTCAGATGTCTCAAAATATTATTTACTCATTTACTACTCTGAATTATTGTGGTATTAAACTTGCTGCTAGATCATTTATTTACTGTGTTAATAAAAAGCATATTCATTATGATATAAAATGTGTTAAAATAGGTTGATAGCTATATTTCAATGTAATTGGTTTCTTTTGTAATCTGATGTATTTTATTTTATGCATTTCAGAACACTGTTTTGTGAACAGGTCCATAAACTCACTAGACTGCCAAAAAGGTGCATGGCACACAAAAAGGTGAGGAACTCCTAATTAAGGAAAGAAGAATCATTTGAATTTGTCCCTGTCCATTTACATGTGAGACAGTACAGTAGGGGAAGAAAAATAATTTTCCTTCTATCCTTCTAACTTTTTATTTGAGACCTCTCCTCCTCCAATAAAAGATTTACAGGAGAAAAACAAACAGAAGTTTAATAACTATATACTTGCTGTATACATGGGAAAGACTCAGAAAAACTGAGTAACTCACCAAAAGGGCCCAAGCCACTACCTTAATTAATATTATTAGGGGCATAAATAGGATATTGGGGACCAGCTACAATTATAAGAAATATTAATCATGCTCTGTTAACCATGCTGGTTCTGTTCTGATTAGAGAAAGCACATTCTAACCTTGCTGGGAAATATATACCTGGGAGGTAACATTGGAATGCAGCCCATCTTCCTTCCAAGAACTACCTATCATTATGGAAAAATTTATAACCTCATGACACTTAGTCCTAGACTAGAGGCACCTATTACATGTAATCTGGGCCCAGAGGCACCCACTCTCTGTGACTCCTCCCAGCCTTGACTTGTAACCTGTAATGATTATCTAATTACCACTTTCCCGTGTCTGTAATTCCAACTTTTCCACATAATCTTGTCCTTCCACCTTACATAAGCAGCTGCTTGTGGTGGGGTGCAGAGCAGACTTTTGTGGGTGACCCACTGCTGTCCCATACTGCTAGCATTATTGGAATTAATGCTCATATATGACTTAAGCCTACCTCTGCTTAAATGGCTCAAGTAGTGACAGTCAGCCCAGACTCTTAGTTTGTCCCATTACAATATTTCCAGCTAAAGACAAAAGAAGTTTTTGGAGTGGAGGAGGAGGAGACAATTATGAGAAGTTATCAGAAAAAGCACAATAAACAGAGTTAAGATTATTATGCAGATTTAAGTCATTGACTTCTCTGTTGATAAGAGTATCTAGATATAGGTCATCTTTTCCTGGTACAGAGAGGGAGACACCATTACAAATGGAGATTTCCCTTACTAATGTAGATTTGCCTCACAAAAAGGTAACTTTAGCTTGATTTTTAGAGCTTTTCGCTGTGTATGCTATTTCTTAAAAATAACGAGCCTAAAATAATCCTTATGCCAAAGAGGCAAATTTGGAGGTGGCAAGTTCATGCTTCCCTTCAGTATCTTATGATGAAATCAATATCTGCATTCTCTCAATATAAATGACAAGGCTTTATTTCACATATACTACTCAGGCTTCCTCTTTTCACTAAAACAGATAATAGGGCACAACCAGCCTTCTTCCCCATTTGTTAGTTGAGTAGCATGCAGTTTTGACATGTGTAAATCACAGTGCCTCAGTTTAAGGGAGACCTGGTGACATCAAGGAGCCTGATGGGAGATGGCAGGACAGGCCTCACAGAGGAGAGTGATGCTGTCTGATGCCATGATGCTCAGTGAAGGGAAGGAACAGGGGAAGTGTGCTGGGGCTGACCAGCAGACCCTGAGCCATGAATAAATGGATTACTCAGGCACAACATTTGCTGTGAAAGAGAGGGCTAAGGGACTACCTGGCTAAAGGAACCAGACAGCCTTGATTGCCTGCCTTGTTAGGCTTTTATTATAGCAGCAGTTTGAGATAAAGTTTATCTTTTAGATACAATCAGTAGGATAAGTCATACTGGGAGGACACATGTGTTTGTAGTGTCCTTTAAGCAATGGCACCCAAAGATTAAGCATAAGAATTACAGTAAAACACCCAGGGGTCTGCACATGCACAGACTTTTTTGAAAAGGTCATGGAATAACTAGGGCACCACCTTTGGCACTATTCTAAGTAGGAATTCTAATAAACAGGATGAGTGGCTTTCCACACACTTCCCTTTTCTCAGAATGTTCTCCTTACAAATTTTCAACCAAGTCTCCTGTGCTCCCCAACAGAAGTGAAAGCAGAAGAAATGGCAGAAACCACATGGTAGATGATTAGATAACTGGTTAAGGCCATTTGTGCTTACAGGTGATATCCACTCCCCCGGAATACCTAGAAACACCCTTGAGGACCCTAAAAAGCTGGGGTTTGGAGTGCACTGAATAAAAGAACTAGTAAATTTTTAATAGGATCTCTATAGTACCCACAGGTTAGAAAGACATGAAGAAATTTGGGTTCCAAAGGTTTTCGTTTTTTTAAATTTTATTTTATATTTTATTGATTTTTCACAGAGAAGAAGAGAGAGGGATAGAGAGTTAGAAACATCAATGAGAGAGAATCATCGATCAGCTGCCTCCTCCACACCCCCCACTGGGGATGTGCCCACAACCAAGGTACATGCCCTTGACCGGAATCGAACCTGGGACCTTCCAGTCTACAGGCCGATGCTCTATCCACTGAGCCAAACCGGTTTTGGCAGGTTTTTGTTCTGAGAATGACAGCCATCATATTGTGTTTTTAAAAATTACTTCTTAATAGAGAAGATAAAAAAAAAAACCACAAGTGAGTTCTCTTTTACGTGTTCAATATTCCATTAGTTGAACATCCTCTATGTGTTTACAGAAATATTTTATGACCTGACCATAACTTCGGAGGCTGAGAGCATATTTTCCCCAACATTTGCTTTAGAGCTCACTCAAGGAATCAGCTCCCAGTTTCCAGAACAAATCTTAGTTTCCTGGAACAGCAGTATCATCAGTCATTCATTGATGTATATTTGAATGAAAAAAGTGCCAAGTGTTTCCATTTCTCCCCTAATAGGTTTATAATTAAGCTGTCAGTAGTTTGTTGGGATTTAGAAAGGTTCTCCCCTTTGGTTTGTTTTATGTAGAGAAAAGGGATTCTGTACTCTTTTTGGTAGAAATGTGCCCCTGAAAATGCTGTTACCCAGTAGAAAAAAAAAATACTAAATTTACCATCAGCTGTCTCCATTGAGATTTATTCATTATAAATTGAGCTTCCTTGTATTTCAAATGCAAGGTTTATATATTTTTGCAAGGTATTATTTATTTTTAATTTTTATTGTTGATATTATTACAGACATTTCCCATTTGCCCCTCCTTTTTCCTCCCTCCTTGTACCCCCCAGGTCTTCACTACTGTATTGCCAATGTCCATGGGCTATGCATATAAGTATATAAGTTGCAGAGTATTCTTTAAAGTAGGCCATAATATTAAATAAAATGATACACAACAATTTCTTAGAACAGTGCTTAGTGGCATAGAGGGAGTGCTTCATAAATGTTAGTTATCACCATCATCATCACCATCGCTATCATCATGCTGCACAGTTAGTGGGGGTCTGACTAGTCCTCCCTATTTTTCCATAATTCTGTACAGAGTATACATGTGAGCAGGGGTGCAGAGGATGGGAAGAATTAGAGACAAAGAAAGTTTTCTACCTTAGGTGAATGCTTACTTGCATGGTGATATCTCAATGGTAAAGAAAGTACACTAAAAAATTCAGCTTGGTAAGAGCTTAATTTGTTTAGGAGAACTTTCCCCTATTCTTTTTTCCAGGAGAAAGGGGGTCCCTTGTCAAATAAATTCATGAAGCACTACATACTTTAGCTCCTTTGGAGAGTCGGAATATCCTTTAGCACATTAAGGAAGCTCAGATATCCCACAGGGGGAAAAAAAGCTATTTAATTTTAAAGACTCAGGACAAAGTTCTTTGGCCACATAATTCCTCCTTCTTGTAACACTTATTAGTGTCCCCAGGCAGTAGTGTTTTAAATGCAATGATGTATCTTACCCAAGAGAATTATATTTTTTCCTCTTATGAGAAAGGAGCTGCCAGTCACTCTCCATGCAGGCAGCCAGGGAGCGCATCTGGCAAAGGTCTTTGAGAGGCCATCTCAGTTATACAGATGTTCATCAGACAGATGTGCAGAATTTTGGAATGAGAGGGGGCTAATCATCATGAAAAGTTTAGACTTCTATGTCCAGCCCCTGAGATTTGGAGTTAGGAGGATCTATCGAGGTAGAGAAAGCGGCCATTTTCAAGGCCTAATGACAGGAAAGGATAAAAGGACCCATGAAATAAAGTTACCAACAATTTAAAAAGAGTCCAGTCTGGTGGGCTGGCCCTGGTGCTAAGAGGAATGCGAGGGTGGTTGCAGGACTAACAATATGTGGCACCCAGTGAAAAATTATTAAATGATTAATAATTTCAAGATAGGAATAGCAAAGTACTAAATCAACAATAGGGCCTTCTAAGCATAAGATCTTGTGCAACTGAACAGATTGTACACCCATGAAATCAACCCTGGAGGGTGGTCTTGGTTTTCCAGGACTGTTTACAAAAGAACTGTTCTTATCCTCATTCTTATAGAGCTGTCTTTCTACCTAAAGAAATAATTGGGTGTGAAATGAAATTGCTGGTCATTAAGAGCATGACCCCCTGAAGTCAGTTTTTTGCCCATTTTCTATTGCTGCTGTAACAAATCACCACAAACTTAGTGGCTTAAAACAACATACATTTGGCCTGGCTAGCATGACTCAGTAGTTGATTATTGACCTATGAACCAGGAGGTCATGGTTTGATTCCTGGTCAAGGTATATGCCCGGGTTGCAGGCTTGATCCCCAGTGTGGTGTGTGCAGGAGGCGGCTGAACAGTGATTCTCTCTCATCATTGATGTTTCTCTCTCTCTGCTCCTTTCTTCTCTATAAGCATTAAAAACATATTTTTAAAAATAAACAACAACAACAACATACATTTGTTATCTTATAGTCCAGAAGTTTGAGCTGGGTCTCACTGGATTAACATCAAGGTATTGGCAGGGTTAGTTCCTTTTGAAGACTCTAGGAGAGAGAGAATAGATGTGGTTGCTTTTCCCAGCTTCTAGAGAACACCTACATCCCTTGGCTTTTGGTTCCCTTCCCATCTTCAAAGCCAGAGATGCTGCATTTTCCTGATCATTCTTCTGTACTCACACCTCTCTTTGACTCTACTCTTCTGCCTCCTGCTTCCACTTTGAAGGACAGTGGGCCTACCTGGATAATCCAGGATAATCTCCCACCCTATTATTTGTCATATTCACAAGTTCCAAAAACGAAGACATCTTTGTGAGGCATTATTCTGCCTGCCACACTCAGAACCATACCAAACTGGACCTTGTGTTTAAAACAAATCAATGGGGTATAATATAAAAATGTGCCAATTTCTTAAGTGTACAGCTTGATGAACTTTTGCCTCAATATATCATCAATATATACCTATGTAGTGTGTAGATCCCTAGGGGATCTTGTCCTGTGACATCTACTCCTAATCAAGTCCTAGTCAATATTTTGACTAAAGGTTGATATATCCAAGTCATTCAAGTTATCTATAATCAATAACTTAACTGGATAAGTATGATCCAGATTGGTCACCTTTCTCCAGCTCACATTGTAAGCCCCTACAATTTGCCAGATTCCTTAAGCAAATAGAGCCCAGTACATGATGGTTATTAAGACAGCTTACAGCTTTTAGTGTCAATTTCAGAAGGATATGTCCTGATATGACTGTTCAAATTGAGGTGTATCCACCCTTAACCCATGTGTGATGGGTCCAACCTCACTCTTCGGTCCAAACAGCAGTCTCTGTAGTAAGCAAGATTAGGTAGGATCTTTGAAAAGAACAAATGTAGCCTTCTGATTTATGGTGATGAACCAGAAACTCAAGAAGGCCTTGGGTGAGGAGGCCTACAAACCTGAGAGAGATTAAAGTAGAAGATATACTCAGTACATAGTTCTTTTATATATATAAATGTGTGTGTGTGTGTGTGTGTGTGTGTGTGTGTGTGTGTGTTGATATTTTACAGAAAGGAAGGGAGAGAGAGAGCTAGAAACATCAATGAGAGAGAAACATCGACCAGCTGCCTCTTGCACACCCCCCACTGGAGATGTGCCCGCAACCAATGTACATGCCCTTGACTGGAATCGAACCCGGGACCCTTCAGTCTGCAGACCGACGCTCTACCACTGAGCCAAACTGGTTTTGGCAGTACATAGTTCTTAAGAATCTGGTCTTTAGTCTCTGTTGTAGGAAGATCATGAGGCATTCCAGGACCTATTGGAATTATCTACAGCCAACTCTAGGTAAAACAAAACAAAACAAAACAAAACAAAACCCCCAAACTTTTCTTAAAATTTAAACCCTCAGGAGGTTGTCAAACCCATTCTACCAAAAGTTATATAGCATTCAAAGTGATAACAGGGTATTAAACACAAACATAAGCTAGTAAAACTTCAGTTCCTACAACTAAGATTTTTTAAATACCTGATTCATATCCTAATATATAAAAACCCAGGATCCACAAGGACGGAACAGATGACTGGTCCATTCCCTGGCCCTCAGGCTCCATTGATCAGGGGATGGCTAACGGGGGAACTGGATTCCTCAGGCTCCAATGAATCCATGGCAGCAGTGACTGGTGAGCTGCAGAAGGCAGAGGGCTTGGTCCCTTCCCCGGCCCACAGGCTCCCATTGATCAGGGAATGGCTAACAGGGAACTGGAATGAGTGTGTGTGTCAGGGGGGAACTGGTGAGCAGCTGAAAGGCAGGCCTCTTGGTCTTTCCTGGCCCTTATACTCCGATCAATCAGTGCAGAGGCAGGGTGGAGCTGGGGACTGGCTTCCTTAGTAATCCTGTAGGTACAATCTCCAGAGGACAGGCCAGGCACCAATGGACCAGCAGTGCTGGCACGATCTGGACAGCGCTGCTGGCCTCCTGGAACTCGGCCTCTGACACTGCGGCCACTTCCCCTCCCTAGACATTCCACAAGGAAGAAAGGATACTGTCAGCAGCACCGGGGGCAACCAGCAGTGACTGCCTGCTCTCCCTGTGCTTCCTCCAGGTCATTCGAGCTGCCCCCCCCGCCCGCCCCGCTCCAAATGAAGTGTGATCACTGCACACAGAAGGAATGTAAAGAAACAAAAACCGATGACCAAGAGAATGCCGCAGTCAATGTCCAGAGTCTGGCTCAAGAGAACGAAGAGAAGGGGGAATTCCATAAACTGGCTGATGTAAAGATATTTCTGACTGACTGCCTGGCATGCGGCAGTTTTGTGACCGCAGAGGAAGGAGTTCAAGTTTCTCAACAGAATAATACCAAGGGCTTCTTCTGTGTCCTGAACCTTAATAAGAAATGTGATACCTCACAGCACAAGGTGCTGGCAGTGTATGTGTGTCCTCAGTCTCTGCCTTTATTTTGCTGCTAAATTCAGCCTCAGAGTCACGGATGCACTCAGAAGGCTCTGCAGCTTTCTCAAAAGCCTTGGGGTGCACTGTCTTTGACATGAAGCTGAGGATTTTAGCAACCTGGAGAGTCTGATGGAATTGGTGCATTGGTACTGCCAGCACCACGAGGAAGAGCCCCGGCTACCCATGCCGACCTCTGCCTGCCCCGGCTGGGCCCAATATGCAGAACGTGTGCTGGGTCACCCCATCACCCCCACATCAGCTCGGCCACGTCTCCCCAGCAGATCATGGGCTCTCTGGTGAAGGATTACTTCGCCCAATGGCAGAACCTGCCCCCAGACAAGATTTTCCATGTCATTGTGGCCCCATGTCTTGACAAGAAACTGGAGGCCCTTTGAGAAGATGTTCCCACAGCTTCACATAGTTCCCAGGGTGCTGACTGCGTGTTAATCTCAGGTGAAATTGTCCAGATAATGGAGCAAAGTGACCTCGCCTCGAATGACGTCGCCATGGACACTCTGGACACATGAAGGAGGAGGAGGTGAGGGTCCACAAGGGTGCCAGCTCCGACGGGTACCTGGTGCACTTCTTCAGGCGCATGGCCAAGGAGCTGTCAAACAAGGACGTGGGAGTGCTCACCTACCGCACCCTGAGGAACAGACTTCCAGGAGGTCCCTCTTGAAAGGGGCAGAGAGGCTCTGCTACGCTTTGAGGCTGCTTACAGCTTTTGGAACATCCACAAGTGGTGCTGAAACTATAGAGGGGAAAGTTCCCCTGCCACTTCGTGGAGGTCCTGGCCTGCGCCGGGTATGCCTAAGCAGCAGGGGTCAGGCCCAAGCAAAGGACGGGTGTGCAGACAGGACACTGCTGTGGCAGATGGAAGGCATCTACGCTGCCATCCAATGTGGCCCCCGGAGACCAGCGCCCATGTGCAGGAGATGTACCAGGAGTGGCTGGGGGGGGGAGCGACTCTCCCCGGGCCCAGGCGGCCCTGCACACCACCTAGCAGGGCCAGAGCAGCTTCCCAGGACATCAAGTGGTAAAGGTCCAGCAGATGCCGGCCTGCGGGCTGCCTGAAGAGGGGTGTCAGTCACGTGAAGGAAAGGCTTAGCATTTCTGTCATCGCTTTGGTTTTCAGAATTCCCTGCTCCCCATCTGTTGGCTCCCTCCCTCTGAGGGGCGCTGTCGTCCTCACATGGGTGCAACTGGAATATTGTATCTCGAGAGGATTGCCCCAATGTACGCATCCTTTTATCCGAAGATGAAAAAAACCCCAAAGAACAAGAATGGAGACAGACTGCTGCCCTTTAGGCTTAAAAAAAGCCCCAGAAGTGTCCTGCGAAGAGCTGAGACTCGGTTCTGTCCATGCGCCTCAGAGAGACTGGATGAGGAAATGGCCCGGTTTGGCCCTGACTTTACCCCCTTAAGTTACTCTTTTTTTTTTAATTTTTAAAATATACTTTATTGATTTTACACAGAGAGGAATTGAGAGGGATATAGAGTTAGAAACGTCGATGAGAAACATCCACCAGCTGCCTCCTGCACACCCCCCACTGGGGATGTGCCCGCAACCAAGGTACGTGCCCCCCACCGGAATCGAACCTGGGACCTTTCAGTCCGCAGGCCGACGCTCTATCCACTGAGCCAAACCGGTTTCAGCCCTTAAGTTACTCTTGAAGGTGTGTTTGCCACAATGTGAATAAACTGCCACCTTTTGCAATAGGGGCTCATACGAAAGTCTGCGTTCCCAACTTTTCTTGAGACAGATCTATGTTCTGCAGCTGTGGGCACCGTCCTGAGATCAGGTCCTGTCACTGGGAATCAGGGGGCACCAGAGTGGAACCCCCCCCCCCCTCCATGCCCTTTTACATTGAGGGATTGAGCTGAACTCACTTTGGGGGAGGCCTGGCAAGGGTGACAGGTGTCACAGATGGAAGCATGGAGAATGGAGAGGAGGACACCCTGCTCGGTCCCTCCCTGGGTGGGTCACACAGATGAAGGCCGGCCAGCCTGCCCCACAATTGGGTGAGATAGCGTCCTCTGTGTCCACCTCTCACCCCGTGGGCCTGGCCACTCCCCTCAGCTCCGGGCAGCCCTCTGTGGTCCACAATAGCACACTCTGCCCTCATATGCTGCTCACCCTAAGTGAGAGGAAGAGAGCAGTTGGCTCACAGATAACTACACAGAAAGATAGGGCTCACGGGTGGTGAGTGTAGTGGCAGTGGCGGGATCCTCTCCTGCCTCCCTGACAGCACTAAGGAGCAGTGAGGGGGGGGGGGGGAAATCCTGGACTGCGAGAGAGATTTCCAACTGTTGACTTAGGCCCGTTCCGGAATGAGCCTAATTCAGCAGGCAGACATACCCTGAGGGGTCCTGGACTGTGAGAGGGCGCAGGCCGGGCTGAGGTACCACCCCTTCACCCCCAGTGCACTAGGCTTCTAGTAACATATAATAATTTATAGAACTTTTGCTTTAGAAAAGGACTAACCAAAATAAGGTTTATTTTCTAACTTAATTTGTCCTTGGTTGCAGTCAGCAAATGATACTAATTGGATTTCTGCTACCAGTCTCCTTGAGTACATTGATATAAGCTATTTACTCTCCGGCAAAATGCAAATCATTTACTCTTAAGTGTCCTTGGTTTATGGAAGATAAGATTTACTAGATAGCTCCAAACGGCTGTTTATTTCAGTTTTTCTATTCTACTTATTCTGGGCTTGCTGACCTATGCCATTTATTCAACTTCTTTTCCACATTTTTCTTTACAAACATAACTTTCACAATTTTTTCTTTAGGAATATTACAACTTTAAGAAATAACCAGCTTTAGAAACTATTTTCTTTCTCCTTCAAAATGCACTTTCATTCCTCATGCTTTCTGTATTATACCCAAACCATGATTTCTTTTCATAATTTTTGAATTCTTAACTCTTAGAAACCTTAATTTTTAGGGGGCATGTAAGTAATTAATATTCCTCAGATTAGCAATACATTCACATTTTAAGCGATATTTCAGATAAAATACAAAGCTTATAATAGATTCAAATCTAGCCTCTATATTTTCCCTAAGAGGCAAACTCAAATTAATTACTGTTTCAGTATCTGTTATTTCAAAATATTTATATGTTTATTATTTAATCAAGCAAAGCTCCAAAACATTTAAATTATCAAAGACTTTGGAAAACTATGTTTGGGCCTATGAGGCTGGAGGAAAGGGGACGGGGAAGGGATCAGTCTCTGCAGCCTGTTCTCCGACCTCTAGCTGCTTGGATTAAAAACAGCCACATTTTCCCCAACCATGTTTTTGTGCATGACAGCAGGTTGTTTTTTTATTACTATTGCTCATATTCCATTGTATGAATATATCACAATTTATTTATTCATTCTACCATTGATGAACATCTGACTCATTTCTATTTGTGGTTATTACAAAGCTGCTATTAATGATCTTGCACATGTCTTTGAAGGGCATAGGTACTTAATTATCTTCAAAAGAATCGAACCAGTAACCTCTCTGTGCCCTGACTGGGAATCAAACCAGTGACCTCTTGGTTCCTGGGTCAAACCTCAAGCATCAGTTGTCACAAATGTGCTATTTATATAGATATAGATATAGATATAGATATAGATATAGATATAGATATAGATATAGATTGATTTCAGAGAGGAAGGAAGAGGGAGAGAGAGAAGCATCAATGATGAGAGAAAATCATCAATTGGCTGCCTCCTGCATGTCCTACACCGGGAATTGAGCCCACAACCCAGGCACGTGCCCTGACCAGGAGTCAAACTGTGACCTCCTGGTTCATAGGTTGACACTCAACCACTGAGCCATACCAACTGGGCTCAACTGTGCTATTATATTTAAGATGGCTCTGCTCAATAAATCTGGAATTCAGAAATTCTATATTTGTAATCAGACTGAAGTGAAAACTGGTATGACCATTCTGGAGAACAATTTAGCAATATTTAATTTAACTGGGAATGCATGCATGTGGAAAATTCCACTTCTAAGCATATAGTCACAGATGTACCCTAGGAGATGTGTACAATGTTGTTAATTGCAACCGTTGCTAATGGTGAAAAGACTGAATAATAGAGTAGAATCTTAAACAGCATTGAAAATGAATGAAGTGATTTACAGTTATCGACATAAAATATTTAGAAAACATATAAAGTGAAAAATGCAAGTTTGAAACAAGTTGATACCATTTATCACAGAGGTAATACTACATATTTTTATGGATAAGAATATATTTATAAAAGTGTACACAGGAAGATGTGCACCAATCTTGGGTAACTTTTGAAGAGGGAAGGAGGAAGGGAGTGAGGGGGGAAATGTGATGGAGGAGAGCTGTGGTTTTACCACTCACATTAAATTTCTTTAAAGAAAAAGATCTAAAGCAAGTGTGCAAGGTATTTACAAAAGTGGTGCATTAATCACTTCCTAGCTGTGTCATCTTGGGCAAATTACTTAACCTTTATGAGTCCCAGGTTCTTCATCTGCACAATGGTATAATAATTGTACGTATAACTCATGGAGTTGTTTTGAAGATTAAATGTGGTAATATATACAATTTATTTTGCTTAGTCATCATATAAGCACTCCCTAAATCATAGTTGTTATTACTGGCAAGAAAATGTCAAAAACATTCATTCAGCTGTGAGTCACCAAGGGCAGATGGGAAGATGGGCATTCCACAGAGAGCTGACATACAGTTCAGAGCAAAAGCATCTCAGATGTTACAGTGCTGAGCGCGCCCTAGGGCAGAGAGCAGGGCTGAGATGTTGCCTTTGCATTGTGTTGCTCTGTTGGGCACACGGTCTGTCTCCCTGAAGCATTTGTATGAGTTTGTGTTTATTAGGGTAGTGGGTAATGACTGCCCTTATCTGGCACTAAGCACTGTATGATCTGGGTTCTACTAAACTGGAATCCCACATTTTCAGGATGGCACCTCCACGGACTGGTCTGCTGTCTTCCCAGCCACTGTCTTGTGAGGAGCAGGACAATAGTGAGTGTGGAATCCAGGCACTGGCAGAGTTGGCGAAGGAATTATTATCCTCTCTTCTCAGCCCTGAGGCACATTTGGAAGGAGAACTGATTTCTTCTATCAATGGCTTTATGGACCTGTCCTTCTTAGGTTATGGAGATCTGATAAAGTCCCGTGGGCTCTCCCTATTGGTCATTCATTTTTAGTAGAAAAATGCAGTGCACTGAACAAGGCTCAAAAGTGTTATAGAAAAAACCCACAGGGATACCTAAGTGGCATCTCAAAAAGAGGCTGTGGGGTGGCATGGGGTTGGGCTTGTCACCACTACCCTAACCAGAGAAAACAAGTTGACTTCACCTCTTTCTGTTTATTCACTCACCAGCTATAGCCTGTGTTGACCTTTAGGTACCTGTGCCCTCACAAGTCTTCTGCTTGCCAATGGATTATAATCAGAGCAGTATTCATTTTACACACCAGTACAAATGCATTTATATTAATACCATAAGTGGATTTTGGAGGTGGTATTATTGGTAAGCTATTTCTAAGAACTTTTAGGGAAAAAGGGCTGGTCAGTTTCCTCCAATTCTAGTGCAATTCTTTCCCCTCAGAGACTGTGATCCCAGCCTTTCTGTATAGGTCAGAGATGAGAGACTGCTCACAAATCTGCCACCTAGCTGGTTATGAAGAAGCACTGGACTTGGTTGGAAAGTCTTTAAGGAGGATTCTCTGAAAGGTTGGGGGCCTCCACTGGGACCTTGCCCGAAGGTGGCAGCCCCTGCCTTGATTTTTCCAAACAAGTCCGAGCCCCCAGGTGTTTTGCTGGAATCTCTATGTTTAGTCTTTAGACCCAACCTTGTAGAAGCATGTGCTTTCTCAAGGATACTTACCCTGCTGATTGTATCTAGAGGTTAATCTTAGTTCAAGCCGTTGTTACAATAAAACTCTAAGGAGGCAGGCAATCGGGGTTGTTTTGGTGCCTCCTGCCAAGCAGCCCCTTCACAGAAACATGTGTTAGAGTAATCCATTCATCCTTTGCTCAGGGTCTGCTGGTCAGTTTCAGCAGCTGATTCTTCCTCTCCTGCTTGGCGCTTACCTAATCCCCACCCTTAAGACTCTCCAATCTTGGGGACTGAGAATCTATTCCTTTGTCTCACACCATGGCACTTGGCTCATCTCTTTGCCCTCCCCTCCAAGCGTGAAGATCCAAGCATGTCCTGCCAGCCAGTTAGTCGACTGGAGCTCAGTGTTCTAGAGTTCCTGTTTCCTTGACTTATTTTATTTTTAAAATATATTTTATTGATATTTTACAGAGAGGAAGGGAGAGGGATAGAGAGCTAGAAACATCAATGAGAGAGAAACATTGACCAGCTGCCTCCTGCACACCCCCTACCGGGGATGTGCCTGCAACCAATGTACATGCCCTTGACCGGAATCGAACCTGGGACCCTTCAGTCCACAGACTGACTCTATCCACTGAGCCAAACCGGTTTTGGCCGTTTCCTTGAGTTATTAAGAGCACCTGAGAATGTGAGCCTGTGTGAGAGATTGTGTGTCTGAGTATGTTTTTGTGGCAGGAATGGGGGTGGGAAGACTGAAAATTGTGAATGACTTCAGTGATAATGTTCGAGCGATGTTACAGATACTTGAGAATTAACATGAATAGAGGAAATCCAGTTTGTCTGTATAAACTAAATGTATGAGATCTGCTTCCTCTTCATGGTTAATTTGACCATATGCACAATGGTAACCATACAAGTTGTCAATAGGGCCCAGATGAAATTGTAAGCTATGTTTATTTACAATGTGACATTATTTTAAACTTGTGTTGATTATCTACAATGATTTTCTACCCATGTACTCTGCTCACATGGGGAAAAAAATCAGGGAACTTGATTAGCATTTCTGAGATTAACTGTCCAGATGCCTCCTCTCTTTTATTTTGGCATCTGCTGGGCAGCTACATTGCAGAGGTCACTGTTGCTGCAAAGTACAAGAAAAGAAAGCATATGTAACAAAAGGTGTAATTTTCCTAAAGCAGTATAAAACTGTTCCTCAGTACTCAGCACATATAGCTTATATTTACTGTATATGCTTTTTCTCTATTCTATTTACCACCTTTGGTTCCTGGGAGATTAAATCTGCACAAACGTAGATACATACTAATATGATGAACTTTAAAATGTTATTTTCCTTCCTTTATCATCAATGATTATCATTTAAAGTTGTTATGGAAGCTTTGTGACAGAGGTTATACTAAAATTGAAAGTATACGAACTTACTGAAAATCATGTAAAAATTAGCTCTGTTTCTAATGTGGTTTCTCAGATTGATTAATTTATGCGATTGAGTTGTTCTATTCTCTTGTAAACATACATTCACACTTTGCAAACTTGCACACCTGCAAAGTAAAGTGTGGTGGTATTTGTGATATTATCATTGTTTCATCAAGAATGATAACCCAGTCAGGTTAGTTTTAAAATCTCACTTTACCGGCCATTATATATCACCTTCCTGTTTCAGTACAGTGGAAACTGATTCCATAAAGGTCTTAAAGATCAGAAGCATCGTACATTTAATAATAATACTTTTAAAACACCGTGGAATTTATGAAGTGTTGTTGGACTAGTTTAGAAATAGTTTGAAGTTGTTATAAAGTTTAACATTATATAAAAGAACTTCCCCAAAAGATACATGTATCAGTTTGGATATGGTGAACTTTCTTCTTTAGGGATGTATGTGTCTTTTAAAAGCTTAATGTCCTTGTATTGAAACCATGACAAAGATAGCCCTCTAATAGGTTTCAGTCTGAATTTTAACAAGTACTATAGAAATCATGGAATCGTCTCTGTTTCTCCCTCTTTCTATATCTTTCATTATTCCTTTGTACTCCCTTTGGCACTTATATGCACTATCATATAACTGGAACCATGTCAGATGCTAGGGATCCTGAAATGAAAGGATACAATTAGTCTCTGCCCTCAAGAGACTAAGTCTAGTTGGTGAGAAAGAAGTATAAAAAATTAATTACAGTATATGGAGTGGTCAGGAAAGTCTGCCTGGAGGAGGGGATGGCTGAGCTGGAAGGATGCGTGAGGGATAATATGGAGATGAAATTAATCTTATCTGGAGTATTAATGGATTTTGGCCATGATAGCTTTCTTTATACCAAAAATGGCAGAGCAGGGCACCCCACAGTTTTATCCCTCCATTAAAGCAACTAATGAGCTGGCAAAAACCGTCAGAATCAACTTTGCAGAACTCTGGAATCTAGTCAAAAAACGTACAACAACTGGGAAAAGCTTAATGAAGAAACTGCTGCATTGCAGCAAGAGCGTTCTCTGGTGATTTAAATCGTCTATCTATCCTTCCCCACATACCAAGCCTGTACTCCTGGTGCCAAGGGCCTGAGGGGGCAAATACAGACCTTGTTCTCAAAGAATTGTGGTTGTGTATTTTGATCTGTCTGGTGGTTCCCTGAAGGACTTGGCGCACAAGGGCTTGCCTTTGTTTCTCCAAACTCAGAGCATTCTCAGGTTTGGGGCAGCTTCCCAGGTAGCATTTGATAAAAAAACACTTAAAGGCACAAGTATTGGCTTTAGCAGCAGACAAGACAAAGCAAGACAAATCAGAAGGCCTGGGAAGAAACAGCTTTAGAAAGGAGATATGTCGGGGAATGTGGGCTTTTAAAAGCTCCCGTGTAAAGCATGGAATCAAGAAGGCCATGCGTATGCCTAAGACAATACACATGCTCAGAAGAGGATTAATCTTCAGAGAATATCCTAAACTTTTACCTCTGGCTGACCTTCAGGCTCTGCACAAACAGAAAATGAAGGTGAAGGCAGTGTTGCAAATGGCCTGGCTAAGCACTGAAATGAGTGTCCCAACACAGGCAATCTTCAGAGTGGGAGAGTTTTAACATTTCTTTTTTTAAAAAAATATATTTTATTGATTTTTTACAGAGAGGAAAAGAGAGGGATAGCGAGCCAGAAACATCGATGAGAGAGAATCATCGAACAGCTGCCTCTTGCACACTCCCTACTGGGGATGTGTCCGCAACCAAGGTACATGCCCTTGACCGGAATCGAACCCGGGACCTTTCAGTCTGCAGGCCGACGCTCTATCCACCGAGCCAAACCGGTTTCAGCTTAACATTTCTTTTAAAAAATATATTTTGAGACATCAGGTGGTTATCGATAGATTTCTAATCCATTGACCACTAAACCTATAGAACACAGACTTCTGTGGCCACCTATGCTGAATAAAAAGTTTACAAAAATAATTTAGAAAAAGTAACTAAGACAACAATCCCAAGCAAACAGCAACTAACAAAACAAAAATTGTGTTAATTTTTATATATGGGGTGAGGTAATAGTCTACCTTCATCCTTTTACATGTGGCTATCCAGTTGTCTCAGAACTATTTTTTAAGAGACCGTTTCTTTCCCATTAAATGGTCTTAGTACCCTTGTTAAAAATCAGTTGACCATAGATGTGTGGGTTTATTTCTGAACTCTCAATTCTATCTCATTGATCTGTATGTCTATCTTTATGCCAGTATCATTCTGTTTTGACACTCTTGTAAAAAGTGTGAACCTCCAACTTTATTCTTTAAATAGTGTTTTGGCTACTAGGGTCCTTTGCAAATTCCATGTTAATGTTAAGATCAGCTTTTACAATTCTGCCAAAAAAAAAAAAAAAAGGACTCAAGTTTTAAGGGGGATTGCATTGAGTCCATTTCTAGGTACCTAATTTATTGACATGTAATCATACATAGTATTTTCTTATAATCCTTTTCATATCTTTAAGGTCAGTAGTAAATGTCCTCTCTTCAATCCAGATTTTAGTAATTTGAATCTTTTTTTTTGCTCTTGAACAATCTTCTTAAAAATTTGTCAATTTTATTGATCTTTTCAAAGAACCAACTTTTGGATTTACTTTCTCTATATTTTTCTCTTCTCTGTTTTGCTTATCTCCATTCTAAATTTTGTCATTTTTTCCCCCTTTTGCTTGCTTCTAATTCCTTAAGGTGGGTAGTTATATTATTAACTTAACATTATGTGTTTCTTTTTTTTAAATTAAGCATTTGCAGCTATAAATTTCCCTCTGAACATTGCTTTCACTGAGTTCCATTGGTTTTGGTATGCTGTATTTTGTTTTCATTAATCTCTACTTATTTTCTAATTTCCCTTGTGATTTTTTTCTTTTTTTAAAAAAAATATATTTTATTGATTTTTATTTTATTTTATTTTTTTTTACAGAGAGGAAGAGAGAGGGATAGAGAGTTAGAAACATCGATGGGAGAGAATCACCGATCAGCTGTCTCTTGCACACCCCCTACTTGGGATGTGCCCGCAACCAAGGTACATGCCCTTGACCGGAATCGAACCCGGGACCTTTCGGTCCACAGGCCGACGCTCTATCCACTGAGCCAAACCGGTTTCGGCGCTTGTGATTTTTTTCTTTGACCCTCTGGTTATTTAGAGTGTTGTTTAATTTTCACACGTTTGTTTATTTTTCATTTTCCTGTCTTATTGATTTCTAATTTCATTCCATTTTAGTCAGAGGACATAGTATGATTTCAGTCTTCATAACCTTATTAAGACTTATTTGGTGGCCTAACATATGGTCTATGTGCACTTGAAAAGAATATGTAGTGTGCATTTTTGGGGGGTGACTTCTGTAGATGTCTGTTAGGTCTATTTAGTTTATAGTGTTTTTCAAGTCTTGTATTTCCTTATTGGTCTTTTATCAATTTTGGAAAATGGAGTATTGAAGTCTCCAACTATCCCTGTAAAACTGCATCTACTATCAATTCTATTTTGGCATATATTTTGAACTCCGTTTTTTAGGTGCATAAAGTGTACATGCACTTATAATTGGTATATCTTGATGGACTGACATTTTTAACGTTATATAATATCCTACTTACTTCAACATTTTGCCTGAAAATCTCTGATATTTGGAGAGCTACTACAGCTGTCGGTTGCTTAGCATTTGGATGGAACAGTTCCGTTTCCCATAATTCTCAGGGAATGGGCCAACGAAGGTCGTTCCCAGAAGGCTTTGCAGGTTGGCCGTTGTGACGCAGCACATGGCCACGACGCCGTTGGAGTTGGTGTGGTGCGATAGTCGGCTTCGGCACTAGTGAGGAAAAGGAGGGCGTGAGGCAGGAAAGAGGCTGAGGCAGAGGCTGGGACTTGGCTAGGGCTGGACTGAGACTGAACCGGGAGGCGAGGGACGCCGGGATTGGCAGCCGCCGCTTTTGCCGGCGGCGGGCGGGCGGCGGGGGTGCGGCCTTGTCCCCCGTGAGGAGGCGGCAGGCTAGGCCTCAGCGGCCATGGCGGGGAATTTCGGAGACGCTGCCGGTGGGTTCCGCCACAACGAGGTGGTCAGTTTCATCAACAACGAGGTCCTCCTGAACGGCGGCGGCCCCGATTTCTACACGACGCTCCGCTCGCAGTCGTGGACCGAGATCGAGGACCGACTCCAGGCCGTCCTGACCGACCCGCAGGTGCCGCGCATGCGCCAGCGGGCCTGCGCCTGGAGCGCGCTCGCTTTGGGGGTGCGCGTGGCCGCGAGGCAGCGCGAACAGCTAGTGTGCCAGATCCAGCAGCTGCAGAGCCGGGTGGAGGAGCTCGAGGGGACGGTCTGCAGTGTGGCTCCAGAGCTGCAGAGGCTTCATGGGGAGCATGAGAACAAGACCCTGCAGCTACATTTAACACGGACTGCCCTGGAACAGGCGCTGAATGAGCGTGATATGCTTCACGCGCAGCTGCTCCAGGTTGCAGGGTCGGTCCAGGTTGCCCTACCAAGCCAAGAAATGATGCCTGGGCCCCAACTCGGGCAGTTCGGGGCCTCATCATGGCCCCTGAATGAAGAGCAGCAGAGAAATATGGAGGCCATGGCGATGCCTGGCAGTCCCTGGGTCCAGAGCATGCCACCACCTCTGCTAATGTTAATGCCATACCCGTTTCAATTTCATCCACCATTCCTACTGGAATCCCCCTTCTTGCCACCTCTACCACCAGCAGCAGTATTCATGGAAGCAGGAGGGTCAGTAATGCCACCTATGCCTCCTTTGGGGATCTACACCCCTAACCCGTGGGCTGCAGTGTGGGCCCAGGAGGAGAGGGCCCCACTGTGGGACCATAGGCTCCCCAGCCAGGAGGAAGATCCTGACTTCCTCCAGATTACAGTCCCCTTAGGGGGCATTGGAAGCCTTAGCCAGGAGCAAGATCTAGAGAGGCCACAGGCCTTAATGGACCCGAGTGACAATAAGAATTACAGCCATGAAGACAGAGTAGTGGGGCCCCTTTGGGATTGCTGGAGCCACAGCCAGGAACAACAGCTAGAGGGGTCCCAGGGCATGGTTATCATGAGTGACATCGGAAACAACAGCCAGGAGGAACGCCCAGAAAGGTATCAGAATATGGTCCCCCTGGAAGCTGGTGGGAGGCATGGCCAAGAAGAAAGTTCAGAAAGACCCCAGGGGATGGTTCATCAGGGGGGAAACGGAAGCCGCCAGGAAGGCGATCCAGAGAGGCCCCAGGGGACTGTCCCCCTTGGAGGCAGTGGGAGCCAGAGCCAGGCAGCAGAACCCCAGACACCCCAGGCGACATCCCTGGGGGGCAGTAAAAGTCTTGAAATGAGAGAAAATAAAAACAAAAATAAAAATAAAAGGAAGTTTAAGGGGCAGAAGGCGAAGCAAGCAAAAGGGATAAGAGCCTCAGAATCACATCGCCGTAAGATGTCTGCCTCCTACTACAGTGGACGGAATTGGAACTGCCCATGGTGTAGAGCGATCAATTTTCCATGGCGCAAGTTCTGCTATATTTGTAGGAAATTCTGTATTTGAGAGAGTAGACCCGGACCCGGGACAAACTCATTTTAGGTAAGTAAGAATGTAAACATTGCAAAGAAAAATCAATTTCCTAGGATACTCTTCTGATTAAAAAAAAAAAAAGTAACTCATTTACTTTACAGGAAATCTGAAACCAAAATTATCATGGAAAAAATAAGCCATTATTTCATTACTCTAACAACTTTTTATCATGGTGGGTACACATACAAACACATATGTATTTATATCATTTTTTTCTTTTACATTAAATTTATTGGGGTAACATTGTTTAGTAATATTTTAAAAAAATAAACTTGAACAAAGAGAATGTTTTTTTTAGTATCACCCTCTTTAGGGGATTTCTCCTAATTGCATTTACCGTATTTGCCGGCGTATAAGATGACTTTTTGGCCCTGAAAAATATGCCTCCAAGTGGGGGGTAGTCTTATACGGCGAGTATATAACAAACTCTGTATTTTTAGTGGAAATTTTAAGGGGTCGTCTTATACGCCCAGTCGTCTCATACGCCGGCAAATACGTATTTTTCAGGGCAAAAAATCGTCTTATACGCCGGCAAATGCGGTAAGTCCACAGCTGGTCTATTCTGGATGGCTGATGCTGATTGGTTGACACCCTGGAGATGCTGAAGTCATGAAGCCTTTTTCTCCTTTTCACTCCTTTCTGTTGTCTTTAATCTCCTTTCCCTGATAATGCCATGTCTTTGGCTGGGAAGAGCCATGTGTTTTTTTAGAGTTATACCCTATATTGAATTTTAGAAGCACTGCTTTTCCTTGAAAATGCTATTGTTCCTTTGTAAACTACTTCAGTGTTTTTTTTTTTTTTTTTTTATCCTAAAGGTGAAGGCCTGATTTTGTGTTTCTGAATCTCACAGAATTTGCGGGTTGCTGAAGAAGTTGAGCCTGTCCCATTAGAAGATCTTCCAAGAACCTCAAGATATCACACCAGCCATGAAGAGTGAGCAGTCAGCGAAGAAGAAATGTTTTGGCATTCATCGGGAGGGAAAATGGGGACAAAATAAATTTGTTAAAATTTAATCTCTCTGTTAAGACAAGGAATTAATTGATAAGTTTGCAGTGTTAACATCCACAGATAGCAAATTTGATGAATTTGATGAAATTCATTAAAAAAAGTTATTTTCTAGCATGTGTTTGGAAATAGACTTACATGTTAAATATCTGGTGTACAAGCCCTGACCAGTTTTCTCAGTGGTTAGAGCATTGGCTCATGCACCAAAGGGTTACAGATTTCATTTTAGGGCAAGGGCATGTACCTGGGTTGTGGGCTCCATCCCTGGCCCCACTATCCCTGGCCTCAGTCGGGAGGCAACCAATCGATCGATGTGCCTCTCATCACATTGATGTTTCCCTCTTACTCCCCCTCCCTCCCTTCTACTCTCTCTGAAAATCAACTGAAGAAATATCCTCAGGTGATAATTAACAGGAAAAAAAAATACCTGGTGAACACATTATAACTTATTTGGTGAGTTTGGTTAGAAAACGGAAGAGATGGTTTGGCATTCATCAGAGGTATAAGGGGAGGGGACAAAGTAATTTTGTTAGAATTCAACTTCTCTGTTGGGACAAGGAATTAATTGATAGGATTACACTGTTAAATTCCACAGATAGCAAAATAGATCAGAGGTGAGTTCTTTGTCTTTTATGTAGTGTGACCCTTAGGTAAACCCAATTGAAATAACATCCAGATATTTTTGCAGTTCTGAGAGTAACATCAAATAGAAATGCTCATCATGTTTATGCCAGTGGGGACGAATGGGCAGTGGCAAAGATCAGAAAAATTACCTCACAAAAACGTAAGCAGGACTTTTCTAGTATTCTGCTGATTTCCTCCCTTGAGAGGGACAGCTGTTCTGGTTGCCTGAAAGGCCGCTGGGTGACTGTCTTAAAGGAGGACAGTGCTTCAGGAGTGTTAGCTATCCACTCAAGTCCTGAGCCTCGGCCACTTTCACTGTAAGTCCCCTTTCAGTTAAGAGCGGAGGAAGAGCCCAGCTGATGTGGCTCAGCAATCGAGCATATTGACCTATGTATGAGCCAGGAGGTCACAGCTTAATTCCCGGTCAGGGCACATGCCCAGGTTGCGGGCTTGACCCCCAGTGTGGGGCATGCAGGAGGCAGCCAATCAATAATTTTCTTTCATCATTGATGTTTCTATCTCTTTCTTTCCCTCCCTTCCTCTCTGAAATTGATAAAAATATATTTTAAAAAAACAACAACAGTGGATGAAGAGCAAATGGAGTTCTAAGGACAGACATGGCACTTCTCTTGGGAAGGCGAACCGGATTAAAAATAGCCTGGACTGGGCGGGACAGGCACTCTTTAGAATGCTCCTTCCACTTGGTGCATTCTGGACAAGCTCTCCACTCCTGAGGCAGCTGCTTTACTTTCTTTAGGTATTTTCAAGATGTGTCTTTTATAGAATATGACCTTCCTTCCTTCCTTCCTTCCTTCCTTCCTTCCTTCCTTCCTTCCTTCCTTCCTTCCTTCCTTCCTTCCTTCCTTCCTTCTCTCCTTCCCTCCTTTCCTTCCTTCCTTCCTTCCTTCCTTCCTTCCTTCCTTCCTTCCTTCCTTCCTTCTCTCCTTCCCTCCTTCCTTCCTTCCTTCCTTCCTTCCTTCCTTCCTTCCTTCCTTCCTTCCTTCCTTCCTTCCTTCTCTCCTTCCCTCCTTTCCTTCCTTCCTTCCTTCCTTCTCTCCTTCCCTCCTTTCCTTCCTTCCTTCTCTTCCTTCCCTCCTTTCCTTCCTTCCTTCCTTCCTTCCTTCCTTCCTTCCTTCCTTCCTTCCTTCCCTCCCTCCCTCCCTCCCTCCCTCCCTCCCTCCCTTCTTTCTTTCTTTCTTTCTTTCTTTCTTTCCTTTCTTTCTTTCTTTCTTTCCTCTTTCTTTCTTTCTTTCTTTCTTTCTTTCTTTCTTTCTTTCTTTCTTTCCTCTTTCTTTCTCTTTTCTTTCTTTCTTTCTTTCTTTCTTTCTTTCTTTCTTTCCTCTTTCTTTCTTTCTTTCTTTCTTTCTTTCTTCTTTCTTTCTTTCTTTCTTTCTTTCTTTCCTCTTTCTTTCTTTCTTTCTTTCTTTCTTTCTTTCTTTCCTCTTTCTTTCTTTCTTTCTTTCTTTCTTTCTTTCTTCTTCTTTCTTTCTTCCTCACATGAGGATATGTTTCCACTGATTTTTAGAGAGCGTGGAAGAGAGAGGGAAAGACAGAGAAACACCAAGTGAGAGGGACACTTCGATTGGTCGCCTCCTGCATGAGCCCTGACCTGGGCCCCGCCCAGGGAGCACCCTGCAACCTAGGTATATGCCCTTGATCAGAATCATACCTGGACCCTGTGGTCTGCAGGCTGAGGCTCTATCCACTGAGCCAAACCTGCTAGGATAGGATATAACATTTCTTAGCCTTTCAGCAGTGGACCTTCATTTTTTCCTCTAGGAGTGTGGTGGAAAAAGCCCAGATCACCTTTTTGTATTCTTATTACCCAAGTTACCAAGAACATTACTAGTGGCATACAGGGAGCTTAGCCAATGAGTGGTCAGAAAAGGTGTTTTCTTCTGCAGCTCACGTGCAGAGGCAGGGCTGCTGGCAAGCTGAGGCTGGCACTCCACGCCCCTGTCTCCAGGCCTGCTCAAGCCTCTGCCGCGGCTTGGGCAAGGCCCCCCGGCTTTGCTCTGTCCCTGCGCAAGCCTCTACCACCCCTCTCCGGGCCTCTCTAATATACAAATTAACCCACTATCTTTGTCAGGTCAATTTGCACCTTCCTCTCTTATTAGTATAGATATATACTTTTCAGTAAGAAAGTAGGGGTTAAGGACACTTCAAAAACTTAGGCTCATATTGCAAATTAGGGAATGGAATTAATGTTTTTTTAAATCATGATACTAAATCTATGACAGAGTGGCAAAGAAATGTATATTTTTCTTATTGCATGCTTGGTAAAGTCTCAACTCCGAATAGTAGCAGATTCTTATTATGTAGTGCAGGCACTGTGCATAGCATTCTTGAGTGGTTTCCTCACTTCTAGCACATGATAGAATGAGTGCATCCACTGGCACATATACATTTAAGGATACAAAACATCCCTGGCTTGTGACCTTATGAAGTTGCTATTGACCAGATTTTCTTGTTGACTGTATTTGCTCTTTGACACTTCAGACAAGTATTCAGGACCACGATGAAATAGGCATAGGAAGTGAAATACACTGGGTATCAATACCTCCAGAGGACCTTGTACAATTAATTCATTGAGTACCACTCCCTATTTGGTTCTGTTGGAAGCTGTCTATTCTATGGACCTAAGAATCAATTCCTTTAGTAGTTCAGATCTTGGTCCACCTATCATAAAAGAATTGTAGAAAAGCATAATATCATCCCTAATGTCAATTAAAAAGAAATGCCAATAAGAATATCTAGCTTTTTAATTTCTTAAATGTTTGCTGATTTCAGAGAGGAAGGAAGAGGGAGATAGAGATAGAAACATTGATGAGAGAGAATCATTCATTGGCTGTCTCCTGCTCATCCCCTACTGGGGATCAAGCCCTGGGCATATGCCCTGACGGGGAATAGAACCTTGACCTCCTGGTTCATAGGTTTATGGTCAACCACTGAGCATGCCAAATGGGCTCTAGCTTTATTATTATTATTATTATTATTATTATTATTATTATTATGCAGATCAATCAAATAGCTTCCTATGTGCTGGGCACTGTGTTAAACTCTGTGGAAGTGATCATTACTGCTCTTGATGATCTCCTGTTCTATTAGAAGAAATAAGACCAATATACATCAAATATTAGTTGTTAGCATTTTCATCAATTTTCTGGTCTATAGATATGTTTTTAAAAAATCTTATATATCAGAGTATATTTAATAAATTATTCTGTTCTCATTTAAAATTAAGAAAGCCTGTATGTCTATAAACTCCCCTTACATAAAGTTGATATAATTCCAACTAAAAGTGGTCACTTACCATTTAAATTTAAAATTTTTGTAAGAATTCAATGAATATTATTATTAATATTATTATTACATGAAACCCAATCATAGGTAAATGGACCATTTTACTGAGTTCTTTGTAATACTGCCAATACCTCAGAAACCATCAGTGCTACCTTCTTTAATTTCTATGAAACTTGGAAAGACAAGTTAGGAACCATTTCTATAGAAAACTAGTAGTTTTAATACATGTTAAGTACCAGTAAGTGTTAAAGGATTTTAGAGGAGTCCAAGTTCACTGTGTACCATTCTGGGTTACAAAGCTTCCACAATAGCCAGATGGTTTCATATTGTGCCCCTAGTCAATGAAAAAGTTTCCATGAAAGTTGACTTTTTTTTTACTTTGAAATAATATACAGAATTACAGCTTTACTTGTGGCATTCCCCAGCTCTTTGTTTTTTATGTTTATATACTCTTTTAGGCTTTGTTCTTCATTCTGCACTACATTACAAAAATAATTGCACACAAGACAGAAACCTGTGATTACTTTTGTGGTAGGTAGCATTAAACCATACCTCACTGTTTACAAAATGATGACAAAGAGCTCTCTGAGGGTTTTGTCTGTAAGTAAAAGTTTTAGGATATGTAATCTCATTTATTTTTTTGCTTGATATATATTTACTTTGATCATTTAGTGAACCATATTGACTCCAAGAAAGAAAAAATTGGTTCCAAGTGTTGAAAAAATCTCATGCTTTTACCAATACAATTCCTGATATTACCTAGACAGTTTTGAAATTTCAGAACATATATGACCTACTTTGTAAAAGATTCATACTATTCAGTTTGCCATTAATTAATGTTTCTAGCATTTTTCATGACATATTTATTACTAAGAAGAAAAAGAGAAATAATGTCAATATTATATCTGTAACTTCAAAATGCACCTAGAAATCCACCTTTAGCCATCTTGTTTGTTGGATTATAATATTTCATTGGTACCTACAAAGCTGCTCAGGGGAAACATTGATATAGTCTATTTCATTCCATTCCCTTGCCAAATTTTGGTGTTTGTGGTATATAAGTCAAAGTGGTTATTCATTATTTAAAACAGAGGTTTCTTAAAAAATGTTCAGGCAATATATATATATATATATATATATATATATATATATATATGAAATAATAGTGTCTTGGACTTTAATCTTTTAGTTTAAACTACAGTGGTGGAACTTTATTTTTGAGCATACAAGAAAGAGAACAAATGTTAAGAAGGAAAGATGGAGACTTTTTTTCCTACAAAGAAGTGATATTTTCAGAGAAGCCAAGATGGCAGCGTAGGCAAACACCTAACTGCAGCCTCGTACAACAACTTAAAAATTACAACTAAAATACAAAAAGGACATTATCCAGAACCACAGGAAAGCTGATTGACTGGAAATTCTACAACTAGAAGGAAAGAGAAAACCACAAGGAAAATCAGAGGAGCTGTAAAAGTCTGAGGTATGGAGACACAGTGTGTGCCTGCAGAGAGGACAGAGCTGGAGAGGAGGGGGTGGCTGAGTGCCTGGCTGGCGTTCTCTATCAGGAGGAGACAAAAGCTCCAGACTGTGCTGAGCCCCAGTTATGACTGCACTGAACCCCACAGTTGTGGGCCAGACCCTGGGGATCCAGGCTCATACAGAGGGAATCTAGGCTGTAAGGCAAAAACTCAGGGGAGCAGCGAAAGGCAGAGCCCCAGAGGTGCACACGTGAATGCATGCAGATGACGGACTGTTGACTGTATCTCTGGATTGTCCTAGCGGGAAAGAGAGAAAAGCTCCAGATTGTGCTGAACCCCAGTTCTGACTGCACTGAACCCCAGTTCCGGGCTCATTGGGGGAGAGACTAGACTGCCTGGTAGCAGGCAAAACTCGAGGGTGCCTTTCTCTCAGAGCTGCTCGCAGCAAGTACCAAAGGACACTGAGGAACACTGAGACTCAGGAACCTCATAGGGCGGGGCTGAGGGAAGCCAAGGCTGTAGGCTCCACCCTGAAACTCTGCCTCATCCAAGCTGAGCACAGAGGCTTTTGCAGTTTTCCAAGTCTAGTTGAATAAGGCTGTCTCCCGGTTTAGATCCAGCTGATCCTCACAGCCAATTGACCTAGAGGTCAGTTCCTCCCAGTGATACCAACAACAATCAAGACTTAACTACAATAAGGCTGTCCACACAGTCCACAAAGGGGTGCACCAAGAGTGTCCACCTCAGGTAACTGGGAGGCTGACCCACTGAACCATATAGGACACCTTAACACACAAAGCCCATGAGAGAGGAAGGGTGAGTGACAGACCACAAATCCAAGGTGACTGTTTAGGGTAGGCATCCCCGCTGATAAACAAATCACCATGAGAAACAAGGGGGTAACCCTCCTGACTGAGAAGTCTTCTGGCCTAGTGCTAGGACTTTTTAGACAAGAGACTTTCGGGAAGTCAGTGAGAGTGAGTGGGCAGAAAACTCGAGATGAGGAAATTTGTTGAACGTTACTCACCTAGAGAAGATTGGCTGGTATGAGATGGAGGCTCAGCAATGGAGATTCCCAATCCTGTGTCCTCCTTGGCTAGCTCAGGAGGGCCCATAAAGGAGGAGGCCTAATTGTGGCTGGCAATCGAGTCACCCGAGTAAAATTCAGAGGTAAGCCCAGGATGAACCTCTGCTGCCTACTACTTTCTGAGTAGCAAACTCGGGGTGACCTAAGCCAGAGTGATGGCTCCCTAAGTGGAATGTCTGTTGTGAAGTGACCTAAAGGTCAATTCCCAGGGAATGGGTATCGATTCAATTATTTGATCAAACCTAACAAAAACCTCAGAAGCAGGCAGAATTTCAGCTAGAATTAGGGACCCCACTCTGAGTCATGAAGGAGGTAAAATTAGTTAAAGTGACCTTACATAGCAGACAGAAAGATAAAGAACACCGTCTCGAGTAGGTTGTGCAGATTTAGGATATAAATTGAGTTAGATGTCCCTAGAGCCCTAGAGCCTAGTGCCTGTGCCCCTGGAGCCCCATCCTTTCCTCTAGCACAGCTCTTACTAAAAGAATTCTAATTGTCTATTACTTGTCTGTCTTCTTCGCTAGACTGTGAGCTACGTGAGTGCACATATGTGCTTTCCGTCTCTCTAACCTAAATACCTATTACAGAGTCTGTCACAAAAGTAGATGTTCGTAAATGTTGGTTCAAAGAATAAACATACTTAAAATAGGCTTAAAGTGACACACACAACAACCCTGT
This sequence comes from Vespertilio murinus, assembly GCA_963924515.1. Taxonomy (NCBI): domain Eukaryota; kingdom Metazoa; phylum Chordata; class Mammalia; order Chiroptera; family Vespertilionidae; genus Vespertilio; species Vespertilio murinus. Next base: position 73,311,549 of record OZ004710.1, read on the forward strand.
CACTGGCTTTTCATATACAAAAGGATATTAGAAAAATCTACCTTATAGATAAACTCAAATACTATCAAAAGGAGTTCTTTCTTTTTTTAAAAAAGATTTTAATTGTTTTCTTTTTCATTTTGGTAAAGGAAGTGAATTTTAGTGTCAAGAGAATGTGTAAACTCACCAGAAGTGACAATATCATAACACTGTCACAGGAAAATTCGCACCTATAGATGAGCTAGTTGAAGAACAAAGTTAGTTTTGGAAGGTTAGAAAAAAAAGATTCTGAAATGTTACATCCACTTTATAAAATTTACTATCCTTGGCATCATACTTTTAATCTACCTGGGTTTGAGAATAGCCTAGAGCATTTGAAATGAAGACAATTAGCACCTCAGACAGGGCATCCACATGCAAAATTCTGTCACCTCTCAGAGGCTTAGGAGGTGACAAGTTCAGATAAGAAGATACTTTCAACCTTGGTTGACAGTTTGTCAGTGCTTTTATATTTGATTTGAATGGTGTTAGTTTGCTTTCAACTATGAATATCTTTTCCTCCACCTCATGATTTTTATTTCTCAGGCCATTTAAAAATCAACAGAAACAAAAATCTTTCCTGTATGGGGTAAGAACAGGAAACAGCTGTTGCTTCTTTCACACAAATGAGTTTAGTCCATCTCCCCTCTAGTTCCCTCTAAAGTATACTTGGATTTCCTTTAAAACACAAAATGTTAAAGCTGGAAGTAGGCTTAGAGGTCATCTAGTTCAACTCCATTTGATCTTTGGAGAAAATGAGGCTGAGAGAGGAAGTGATTTAGTGGTAAAACATGGAGTAAAACTTGACTCTGTAATTGCTGTACTACTTACTCCTTCTGTTGCAGAAGGCCATAGAAAAACCAAGTGACACCTTGAAGAAGAGGAGGGACACTGTTTAATACACTGGCGGACTCAGGGAACAGCCTTCCAAATCTGAGTGAAGAAACATGCATGAGGCTCTCCTTTATATCTCCCTGTGGTCTTTATGGATTATGCTTCTGGTCCTTTTCTCGGGCCTTGCAAGAATGCCCCCAGGTGTTGGGGGTCTCCAGGCCATATCTGATGGCCTGGCCTGGTGCCAGCGTTAATGACCCACCCACAGGGCAGTGCACTGTTCACAGTAACAGGTTCTGCAAGAACAGTATCTGGGAAGGAGGTAGTGACTTAATTATAGGTTATCAGGAATGTACACTGAGCTTGCTGGCTTGGATTCACTAATCCCAAATGTCAGGGTTACATTGGAATTAGTCCTTTTTAGCCTTCTCACTTTCAATTCATCTACCCATTTCAAAGGTGGGCCAGAGGCATATAGAACCAAATGTGTGTGTGTTTCTTTTATTTTCTTGAGAGCACTGATTTAATTAATTCATCCACTCAACAAATAAATTTAACAACTAATATGAAGCAGACACTGAGGACAGAGTAATGACCAAGGCACAAAAATCCTCCAGTCATGAACCCTAAGTTCTTATGTAAGAGAAAGACAGTAAACAATCAGGTAATTCTGATTATAAGTGGATTATATTTGTATTTGGGACCCCTCCTTTCTAACTCTTTACTGGTGCCTCCACTGCTTTCCTCTTTCACTTTTCCTCCTTTCCTTTCTTGCGAGAATGGCAAGAGAGAAGGAGAAGAGCCCTTTCTATATCTCTTTCTCTACATTTTAAACTCAGCATGAAGTTTTGAATTTGTTCAAGTCAGGTTTAGTACCAGTGTAGCACTAGCGTGAAGATGTCAGTATTTTTCATCAACACTGCAGCAGTGGGCTGGCTCAGCTGTCAGCTTGCTTGTGAGATGACAATGAGGTATTGGATGTGAAAGTTGTACTATTACCTTATAATTTGTCTGTTTTTTTTTTTATACAATTTTACTTGTGCTGAACCCCATTGTACCTAGCTACTTTGACAGGTGTGCTATTTTAGCAACATAGAACAAAACAGAGAATGAAAAGAAGAATGCATGGTATGTTTTTGCTGTCAGATCCAGGTTGCTCTGTTCCTAAGTTTGTGGATGATTTGTTCAGGGTTGTTCAGAGACAGAAAAGGTTAGGTTTTGTTTTTACCTATGTGATACTAAATGTTCTCACAGTTACCTCCCAGGTGCGTTGCTGTCCATAAGATCTCCTTCCCTGTCTTCTCCTTCCTTGTTTGAAATTCCACCATTGTGATGAATTTCTCTGGACTAATCATTTGTCCACTCAAAATATAAAGAATTCAGGGAGAACTAAGCTCTCAAGTCCTTAACATTGGTGTATGCATTCACTTATCATATCAGTTTCTTCCTTGACCCAAACAATGCAAAAGGATGAGAGGTGAAGTTGGCCTTAAACAAATGAGTAGGAAGATGATGAGACAATCTTGGCTCAGTTCCCCAGAGTACCATCCTCTTCCTTAATACAAATCACTTCCTCTCTCATCCTCAAATACCATCTCAGATGCTGTTTTGTTTATTTTTATTCTTGGTGTTGCAAATGCCTGTAGGAGGCTTATGTTTGTACTTTAGCTACTAAGGTTGATAGATTCCAAGGTGCGGCAGACTTCAATCAAAAAGGAGAGTTACTACTAGCTGACACTGAAATCTTAGAGATTTGTTCTCAAGCCTAGTAGGTGGAGAGCAAATATCTAGCTTTGTTATGAGGCATCTCTGTGCATCTGATTTATTGGTAGGACATGTGAGGATTTAAAAATCATTCTTCCTTTTGAGCTCCCAGCCTTGTTGTGATTTCAAGGAACTCGGTGCTGAAATTGTGGGAGAGATACAACAGATGACATAACTTCAGCTACTTAGATTCCAAGTTAAAAAGTATGTTACATAGTCAAAAGGTAAATTGGAGAAGACTGTTCACCTTCAAGCATGAAACAAAAGTCTTATTCTGGTAAAAAAAATAAGTTTTTGGGAAATATTACTTAATAGTACTTTTTGAAATTGAAGCAATGCTTTACTTCAGAGAAGAAAATGAAGGTTGAAAAGTTAAAAAAAAAGATACAAGGTTTAGCATCAACTGAAGACAAACATATTCTCTATTAATAACAGAGGATAAAAGTTACAACACAATTATCAACACTTGCAATGTGATTTAAAACAAGTTTTATGCCTCAAATGCTTAAAGGTGGGTCCTATACATCAAAGGGCACATACAAGTTCATATAAAGACAAAATACCAATTAAATGATTTAATTCTCTCATCTACTGCCCATTACATAAATATGCAACAGCTTTGCACATAGACTGATTCTTTTTTTTTTTTTAACGTAGTCAATTTTATTTTCCTTAAACCACAAAATAAGAGTCTTTGGTTGTACAAACATCACTAGTTACAGTCTTGCCAAGAGGTCCCGGCTGGGGAGGGAGCTATTAGTCGATGGCCAGAACTCCTGAGGGGATCTCTAAAATGCTAACACCCAGGTTAAAAGACTTGGGGCCAGGGTGGTGGTGATGCTGGCAGGGCCCCCACCCCAAGGCCGGGGAAGGGCATAGACTGATTCTTAAACCTTTACCAGCACTCTGGGATCTTGGACAAAGAAGTAGAAAAAAATCGGTATTTTCTCACGGTCAAGAGCGCAAGAAAACTGGAAGGGTCAAAAGTCAAGGGGAAGTGGGAGGGAGAGGAGGAACTTGCTTGCCACAAGTTCCTTGTTCACCTACTACTTCTGATTCTGTAGGAGTCTCCTGGCTATGTTCAGTAGTTCTTGCACACTGATAATATTGGTAGTTTTTGTGTTTTGGTCTCAGAGCTTTTGTCCTTTCATTGTTTCTCTGTGAGTTTCTCTCCCCTATGAAGGTCGTGTACAACTTATCTCTATCATCAACCCCTTGGGGTACTAGTTAAGGTCAGTCATCCCTGGTGGCCTCTAGGCAAATAGAAATAACTGAAGCACTACCAAGCATTCCTGTGTGCGCACCTTGGTAAGTACAGTCCTGATCTTATAAGGACCTTCTGCCAATTGTCCTCTGTTGGGCGGGTGGGTGCGAAACTGGGAGGGAGTCAAACTCAGTGGCAATAACCGAGCTGCTAAATTGCTAAGCTGGTTTTTAACTGAAGGAGGTTTTAAGGCAGGTAGGCAACATCCTGTTGTTCGGGCGCTCTTCTCTCTCTTTTTTGAACTGGGAGTCAGGTGGCTGACTCGTGCTTGGTTGCAACAGCAGCAGCAACAGCAGCAGCAGCAGCAGCAACAGCAGCAGCAGCAGCAGCAGCAGCAGCAGCATCTCTGTTCTCCTAGCCCACCCCTTGGCCCGCCCAAAAGTCCACCAGGCCATGGACGCAGTGGCTGTGTATCACGGCAAAATCAGCCGGGAGACAGGGGAGAAGCTCTTGCTTGCCACCGGCCTGGACGGCAGCTATTTGCTGAGGGACAGCGAGAGTGTCCCAGGGGCGTACTGCCTGTGTGTGCTGTGAGTACATTGTGGGGTGCCTGGGTCTGGGGCTTGCAGAGGGTGGGCACAGGCAGTGGGTATGGCTGGTCGGGGCAGGCTTTCTCAGGTCCAGCCCAGGGCCATGGTGGACCATGCTGTGTATTTCACTCCCTGGGCCTCCTGATCTCCATAAAAGACCTCCCCAGCATCTTTTGGTTCAGTTACAGAGAACTCCTTTTTGAGTGGGGAAATGAAGTCTGGAATTTACCTTTGTTCAGAGAAAGACCCAGGATCCCGACTTACCACTTTCCCGTTGTCCTCTGGTGTAGGCCAGCAAAGTGGAGGCCTGGGGTGGTGGAACAGCCAGATTTAGGGCCCACCAGCATCTGAGAGAAAGAAAGGCTTCTCCCAGCTTTCTTTAAGTGGATTTGGAGGTATCATCTCAAAAGAAGACCATCAACTTCAGGAAGAGGAAGCAAACTAAGAAACTAAATCCATTACTAGGAGAATGCAATGTCAGTTTCGGTAGGCTGCTGAAATGGGGATGTTTGTGAGTAAGACTATTTCTCTGGATCTGCTTATTCAGCCTCCTTTAGAGGAGCTGTGCTTGGGGCAGGACCCCTTCTTGATTAAAGCTTGTACAGACAAAGTTGTAAAGGACATGGAGGGAAAACACCCTTATTATGAATCAGCTTTGCCCTTCACCTAGGCACATCTATGTCTAACGCCCCATTTTGAATCAGAAGCAACTTCGTTTTTGCTCCAGGGCTCAAGAGTCATGCGGATCTGAGACCTAATCCTGTGCTAGTTCAATGCTGGGTTTGTGACTTTAGCAAGTTAACCATTAGGCCCTCAGTTTTCTTATCTATATAATGGGTATAATATTACTACCTACCTCATAGAATTGTGAGGCTTAAATGCCATAATGCAAGTACAAATTTGAGCACTGGACCTGAGACACAGTAAGTATTCTGTAAATGTAAGCTATTATTACTATCATATATTTTCTTTTAGTTTCTTTCAGTACCCACGGGACATTTCTAAGGAAGTACTTAGCTCAATTACTTTTTGTCAGCAGCATATAAACACCCATATGAAAACACCAGCTCTGCACAGTAGATTCTAAATAGAAACAAAATGAGGGAAAATGCTTGGTAGTAATTTCGGTATCTAATGATACACTGCAAGGTTTTAAAGTACTTCCTGGGCCAATGAAGAAAGATTATACCGAGGCTGGTGACAGAGGATTTTCATTATTTATTTATTTATTTATTTATTTATTTAATGATCAAGCCATGTTTGTAGCAACTGTCAGGCCATGCTAAATGCATTTATTTTAAAGGCTTCAAATGAGCCGAAACTGGTTTGGCTCAGTGGATAGAGCATCAGCCTGCAGACTGAAAGGTCCCAGGTTCGATTCCAGTCAAGGGCATGTACCTTAGTTGCGGCACATCCCCAATGTGGGGTGTGCAAGAGGCAGCTGATTGATGATTCTCTCTCATCGATGTTTCTAACTCTCTGTCCCTCTCTCTTCCTCTCTGTAAAAAATCAATAAAATTTATATTTTTAAAGGCTTCAAAGGAAATGCTTGGAAACTATTCAATTTTGGGGCTCATATCTTTATTTTTGCGCATATATATATATATATATATATATATATTTTTTTTTTTTTTCCCAATTGGAAACTGGGGAAGGTCAATGTATTCTTAGGTTCTGTTCTTCTCAAAAGAAGATGGAAAAGTGAGTGGACCAGTCCAGCCTGTGTAGCTCAGTGGTTGAGCATTGACCTATGAAACAAGAGGTTGTGATTGGATTCCCAGTTTGGACACATGCCCGGGTTGTGGACTCTGTCCCCAGTGTGGGGCTTGCAGGAGGTAGCTGATCAATGATTCTCTCTCATAATTAATATTCCCATCTCTCTCTCCTTCTTCCTTCCTCTCTGAAATCAAATAAGTGCTCTCTCCTGTCTCTTTTATGCTATATCTCTTTATTTTTCTTCAAGGAGATTTAAACTGCCTGACATTTGTTTGTTGACTTATTTATTGCCAGGCTCTCCTACTAAAATGTAAACTTCCATGAGGGTAGGACATTGTTTCATATACCAGGAACACAATCTGGCACATAAAAAGGCATTATGAGGTACATAATAGGTACACAATATATATTTTTGAACTAATGAATGAACCGTCAAAGCAAATACTGTTTCTTACTACTAAGAGCTTTGGCTCGATATCAGGAGGCCAGTGTGTGGAATCTGGGGAAGTCACTCAACTTCTCTGGGTTCTGGTTTCCATATTTGTAAAACAGGAATAGTAATATTTTCCCTGCCTTCTACATTAGATTGCTATTTATAAAATAGGCAAAAGACAAGGTCAACTTTAGCCTTCTGCCCATGTAAGCCAGGATCACATAAGAAATTAATCTAGGCAGGTGGGGTCTTTTTAATATATATATATATATATATATATATATATATATATATATATATATAATTGATTTTTTTACAGAGAGGAAGAGAGAGAGATAAAGAGTTAGAAACATCGATGAGAGAGAATCATCGATCAGCTGCCTCTTGCACACCCCCTACTGGGGATGTGTCCGCAAGCAAGGTACATGCCCTTGACCGGGATCGAACCCGGGACCTTTCAGTCTGCAGGCCGATGCTCCATCCACTGAGCCAAACCGGTTTTGGCAGGTGGGGTCTTCTCAAACATTTAAGTTGTCATCCAAAGGGAATCTTGCATAAATGCAGTTTATTTATTTCTTTTAATTTTTAAAATATCTGTTTTTAAAATTTATCTTTATTATTGAAAATACTAGAGGCCCAGTGCACAAATTCATACACCAGTGGGCTCCCTCGGCCTGGCCTGTGGGATCAGGCCAAAACTGGCTCTCCGACATCCCCTGAGGGGTCCAGGATTGCAAGATGGTACAGGTTAGGCTGAGGGACCCCACCAGTGAACGATAGGGGCTGGGGTAAGGTGACCAGATCGTCCAGGTGTTGGCAGGACAGTACTGATTTCTAACAATTTTTCCCGCATCCCGAGGCGTTTTAAAAAAGTCACGATTTTTGGAAAGATTGGAAACATTGAAAATATTGTTTTTTAAAACGCTGTGGGACACAGGAAAATTTGTTAGAAATCAGGACTGTCCCGCCAACACCTGGACGATCTGGTCACCTTAGGCCGGGGAGGGACGTGGGAGGTTGGCCAGCTGAGGAGGGACTGCGGAAGGGCTGCAACATGGACCCCATCCACCCCACTCCAGCCCTGCCCCAGGCCTTCACTGCACTATTGTCTGTGTCCATGGGGTTATGCATATGTGCATACAAGCTCTTTGGTTAATCTATCCTCCCTCCTAAATTCTCCCCCTCACCTTCACTCTGAGATTGGTCAGTGTGTTCCATGCTTCCATTGTCTCTGGATCTATTTTGTTCATCAGTTTATTTTGTTCATTAGATTCTACATATAAGTGAGATCATGTGATACTTGTCTTTTAGTTTTTATGACTGAATTTCCATGCAAACCTCCTTATGCAGTCTCAGAAAATAGTAGGCAAATTGGGAGTCCCCCTAGCATCTTTTGATGGGTACACTGGGCCCTCCAAGTCTTAGTGATTGCCAGACTATGCTACCAAGGGAAGACACTAGGATATATTGCTTTTTATGAGAGTTTTTCAATGTTTTTGAGTCAGGAGTCCCTTTCTAAAAACATAACCCTTTCTCCCCCCGCCCCCTAATTTTAGTACTAGGCTGTAATAACAAAATAACATTTCATTTTTAAATCATGCACTTATTTTAAACAAAAACATGCATGCTTATGATGTGCAGTAGAAATAACCATGTAAATGGTGTCATATACACATGAACAATAAGGTATAGCTAATAAACATTCAGTGATTATAGGATTTGCTCAGAATAGTTTCTCATTCTATCTTCTGTTTCTCCCATTATTCAAAAAGGTTTGGTTGAACTTTAGTTTCTGTATTTTATTTTATTTTATTTTTTATTTTTTAAATATTATTTTATTAAGGTATTTTCTGTGTACATAGTTTACCATTGCCCCCCCCTCACCTCCCATTTATGCCCTCCCTCCCCAGAGTTCTGTGTTCATTGGTTGTACTTATGTTCATGTAGTTTCTGTATTTTAAAAAAATATATATTTTATTGATTTTTTTACAGAGAGGAAGAGGGAGGGATAGAGAGTTAGAAACATCGATGAGAGAGAATCATCCACCAGCTGCCTCTTGCACACCCCCTACTAGGGATGTGCCTGCAACCAAGGTACATGCCCTTGACCGGAATCGAACCTGCAACCTTTCAGTCTGCAAGCTTACACTCTATCCACTGAGCCAACCCCGTTTTGGCAGTTTCTGTATTTTTAATGTAGGAAAACATTGCATTTGCCTTCAAACTATAAACTATACTTTAAAACTATGCTTGTTCCGTTCCCCAGTTCTGAACCCTCAGTCATGGCCTTCAGACAGATAGTCCTTTTCACCTGTTCAGTTTTGGAAAACTGAATCTCATAAAGTACTAAAGAAGTTTTCTATTTATAGGACTGCTCACCTACATTTAAAGTGAGAAATTGTTCTTTAACTATTTTCAATAAATAAATCTATATTTTTATACAGTAAGTTTATTAAAAATAGTTACTAATATCTATTCATATTATAGAAAATTTGAAAATATAGATAGTGGGAATTAGGGAAAAACCATCTATAGTTTTATAACCTAAAGACAATTATTATTATTATTTTTATATATTTTTATTGATTTTTTACAGACAGGAAGTGAGAGGAATAGAGAGTTAGAAACATCGATGAGAGAAAATCATCGATCAGCTGCCTCTTGCACACCCCCCACTGGGGATGTGCCCGCAACCAAGGTACATGCCCTTGACCGGAATTGAACCTGGGACCTTTCAGTCTGCAGGCTGACGCTCTGTCCACTGAGCCAAACCGGTTTCGGCTAAAGACAATTATTATTGAAAATTAAGTTGATTTTCTTCTAAATTTTAATTTAAAATTTCATTATAAACACACATATGCTCTTACAATAATTGTATTCTGATGAGGTTTCTGCTTAACATGAAAAATACCATTTGCCCTGGCCGGTTTTCTCACTGGTTACAGTGTCAGCCTGCAGACGCTCCCAGGCCCACGTCAGGATGCAAGCAGGAGGCAACCAATCATTGTCTCTCTCTCACTTTCCCTCCTCCCTCCCTTCCACGCTGTTTTTTTTTTTTTTTTTTAAATCAATAGAAAAATATCCTTGGGTGAGGATTTTTAAAAATCTCACAAAAACACCCATTCATATGTAATGTTCTTACAAATGATTTTAAAACATTTTTATTTAAAAATATTTTTATTGATTTCGAGAGAGGAAGGGAGAGGGAGAGAGATAGAAAGATCAATAATGAGAATCATTGATTGGCTGCCTCCTGCACACCCACTACTGAGGATAGAGCCTGAAACACAGGCATGTGCCCTGATTGAAATTTGAACTATGACCTCCTGGTTCATAGGTTGACACTAAACTACTGAGCCATGCCAGTTGGGCTCAAACATTATTTTTAATGGCTGCATGATAGTCCAGCCAGTGACTGTACTATATTTTCCTTAACCAATAATCTACTTTTAGACATTAGAATAATTCCACTTTTTGCTATTATAAATTCCATTATGATTACTATTTCAGTCCATAAAGTTTTCTTTGTATTTGTGATTATTTCTTTAGGATACATTTTAAAGATGTGCAATTTCTAAGTCAGAAAACATGAACAGCTTGGGATTTTTGATGTATACATGATCTTTGAATATTTTTTGCTAAATGACTCTTCCAATTCATATATTTGTTCACTAGTAACGCATGAGAGTGTCCATTTCACCACACCATCCCTAGAAGTGAGAAATCCTATTTAAAAAAATTTCTTGAAAATTGGTGTCTCTTTATTTCATATTTCTTTGATTAGTGATTGAGTGTCTTTTTTTTTTATAATTGGAAAGCTGCTTTAGTTCTTTGTTCATGAATTGGCTCTTTATGTACTTTACCCATTAACCATTTAGATCTTACTATTTTTCTTAACACATTATGGATTTTTATATACTTATTCTTGATCTGTTGAAAGTATCTTTTCTCAGTTTCATGTTTGCCATTAGTTTTCTTTGACACACAGAAAAATTAACATTTTAGTAGTCAGATCTGTCACTCATTTTTAAAAAATATATATTTTATTGATATTTTACAGAGAGGAATGGAGAGAGAGAGAGAGAGAGAGAGAGAGAGAGAGAGAGAGAGAGAGCTAGAAACGTCGATGAGAGAGAAACATCGACCAGCTGCCTCTTGCACACCCCCCACCAGGGATGTGCCCGCAACCAACGTACATGCCCTTGACCGGAATCGAACCAGGGACCTTTCAGTCCACAGACTGACGCTCTACCACTGAGCCAAACCGGATTAGGCTGTCACTCATTTTCTTTGTGTTTGATTTCTTTCTTTGCTTCCCAGTTTAGACAGTTATTTCTCCTCCAGAAATGTCATAAAAACTTCATTCAATTTTTCTTTTAAATTTGTGGTTTGGTTAGTTTATATTTTACACTTTAATTCCATTTAGAATTTTATTATTTTATTTTAATGTGGAAAAAGAACCTAATTTAATTTTGTTTTGAAATAGCTAACAATGGTCCCATAAAATTTATAAATAGAATTTTCATTCCCCATTGATTTATTAGCCTCCTTTACCATATATTAAATTCTTACCAGTAACAATTCTTACATATAATAATTATTGTTTTGCAACTATCTGTTTGGCTCAATTGATCTATTTATTCTTATATTACCAGCACTATCACATTGTGGGGGCGGGAAAATACATTTTCCTTCTGTCCTTGTAAGTTCTTCTGCTTGGACTAATAATCAAATTAACATGAGACAGATTAGCAGAACAAAATGACCAAATTTATTACATATATACATACGGGCTTCAATAAGAATATGAAACCTGCCGAAGCCGGTTTGGCTCAGTGGTAGAGCGTCGGTCTGCGGACTGAAAGGTCCCGGGTTCGATTCCTGTCAAGGGCATGTACATTGCTGCGGGCACATCCCCGGTGGGGGGTGTGCAAGAGGCAGCTGGTCTACGTTTCTCTCTCATCGATGTTTCTAGCTCTCTATATCTCTCTCCCTTCCTCTCTGTAAAATATCAATAAAATATATTTTAAATAAGAAAAAAGAATATGAAACCTTAGGACATATTGGGCAGTTGAAGTTTGTTTACATGCCCTTCTGGACTAAGGAGAGGGAGGCACGGTATGGACTTCAAAGGGAAAGTAAGCAGTTCACAGGTAGTTGAGAAAGAGCAAACCCATGGTAAATGCAGAAATAATATGACACGGAAGAGAACCTAACAAACAGACTTGCTTTGATCCTCCCTGTCTGCCACACTTAATTCATATGTGCTAAAGTGAATATACTAAGGTTTCATTCCTGAAGCAGTTTTTTCCCCCCTATCTGAATATCCTTAGGGAGATAAAGGGGAGGAAAAAACACACAAAACTTCTTGAGTTTGTTAGGTTTTAGTTTTAACTAGAAACAATCTTCATGGTAGCATGGCACTCTCTTGGGGAGACTCATTTTGGAGTAACATAATGTTTTAATACATTAGAAAAGTAGTTGCTATTCTTGCCCTGGCCAGTGTGCTCAGTGGTTAGAGTGTGGGTCTCATACCAAAATGGGCTCATAACAAAAGGTTTGATTCCTGGTCAAGGGCCTGTATCTCTCTCTTCCTATTTCTCTCTCTCTTTCTTTCCCTCTCTTCCTTCCCCTCTCTCTAAAAATCAATGGAAAAAATATCCTCAGGAGAGGATTAACAACAATAAAAATAATTATTTGCTATTCTGATCTGTTGGTTATTCAATTCTAGAATAATTTTGTTAAATTTTAAAAATCCCATTGGGATTACACTAATAAATAAAGGAGTAATTGTCATCATTAAGGAATTTAGTCTTCCCACCCCTAAACCTAACATGTCTTTCCATTTATTATTTTTTCATTTACATCCATCAATAAAGGTTTGTAGTTTTTTTCCTGTAGGTTTTGCACATTTTAAAGTTTACTTCTAGTTATAATGTGTATAAATGTGTATTGATTCTTTCATTTCTATTGTAAATAGAATCTTTCCCCACTATATTTTCTGTTGCATAGGAAATCTATTGACTTTATGTGTTTTTTTCTTATAGTCACACAGTATACAAAATGCTCTTATTAATGGCAATAGTTTTAATTTAATTTTATTCTTTTTTATTTTAACATGTTTCTTTTCACTATAGTACATTTGAGCTCTCACTTTTCTTCCCTTCTCATCCTCAAGATGGATAATAATTGGAAAAATCCCAGCTACCCACTGGGATAGTATGATAGTGATAAGAGAAAAACAAATTTAAAATATTTAAAACAATTAGTTTGAAGAAATAGTTTATTTCCATAATTAGCATACTTCTGTACATATCTGACTGTTTGCTTCTTATCTAATAGAATATTTTAAAGAAGTGCTATTATATTCTTTAGCTTCAAGGACACATAACGAAGTCATTTGACATATATATCTTGACATAAAAGGATAATTATCTTTTTGTCCTTTAAGATTTAAAGGATGACTGGGAATAAAATGCTTATCAAACAATTTCACTGGAGAAGTGGGGGAAGGAGCAGTGACAAAATAAAATTGCAACTTATCAGTTGTAACAGAGAAGAACAGTGTCACATAGAACTTGAAAGAATGAGAAACTATAACTGAACTTATAGTTTAAAAAATATTTTTATTGATTTCAGAGAGGAAAGGAGAGGGAGAGAGATAGAAACATCAGTGATGACATGCCCCACACTGGGGATCAAGCCTGCAACCCGGGTATGCGCCCTGACTAGGAATCAAATTGTGACCTCCTGGTTCATAGGGTGATGCTCAACCACCTTGGCCGGGCTTACAGTTTTTAAATACAATTGGATATGTGCTTTTTAATACAATTGGTGTCGCCACCATAATTATTTTGGATTAATTGAGTATAATCCGTTAGTGGCAGAGCAAGCCAGAAGGCCAGCTTAGGATGAAATTTGAAATTTATAAACTAACAAATGGACAATTTACAGTCCAGTAAATTAAGTGCTGACTCTGGTTGACAATATAAAATTAAAGTGGCAATATTACTCTGAAGTTGTCATTTAGCTTGAGGAAAGGGGATGTCTGGGTTGGACCTTTTTTGGGCTCTTCCCTTCTGGCTTCAGCCCTTCGGCCTGATTTTGGATTCACTTTAAAACCAATTTGTTAATTCATTCCCTCTGATATAAGAGAGAGCCCAGATTTTCCAGCCAGAGTCTCTGGGTATGCATCCCAACTCTGGCCACCAAGTAGCTATTTTACCTTGTGCGAGGTACTTAAACTCACTGTGCCTCAGGTCCCTTATTTGTGAAAAGAGGGATGGTACTTACCTCACAGGGTTATTTATGAGGATTACTGCATGAGTTAATATTTGTAAAGTTAACATGTAGTAGGTATTTGTCATAAATCAAAGTTTTATATATAATTGCAATACAAAGTTAGACCATTAAAGGAGTACATAAATAAAATGTTATGTGGCAGTTCAGGAGAAGAGATTATATTTATTGTCATTGACTCACCAAAACTGGGATTACACAGTTTTACCATCAGACTTGAAGCTGAATGACTTTGGACAGTTCTGAAAATTCAAATTCATTCTCACAGAATGAATATTGGGCCATACAAAATTCAGAAACTTCTTGGATCAGAGTATAGTCTCAATAATAATGGCTTTGTATAGGATACCATTCCTCTGGATATACAAGTTCTGAAATATTTGTTTAAAAGTCAGTCACATTTAATTGTGCCTTAAACTTTGCACATTGCATTAGTTTGTATAGACACAGATAGCATGAATATTATCTTGCTTTATTTGCAGTGTCATGAAGAAATCATATATAGTAACCCTTTTCTTTTGTGTGGTCCTTGAAGTGGTTAAAGAAGGAATTGATGTGGTTTTATCTGTTCTAAATCAAGATCTGACCCTGACACTGACCCCTTGAGAAAATAAGCGAGGCTTCTTTCTTTTTGTCCATTTCTAACCAGACATGTTTTTAAGGGTTGGGGACCACTTTGGAGGGGGGCAGGAAAGGCAAATTTAAATATCAGCAGGGACTGAATCAGCATATCATTTGTAATCATTCAAATGCAAAATATTAGTTAAGAAAATAAATGGAGACAACAAAAAACTCTACTGTTTTCCACCAATTATTCATTTTATAGATTTTTTTCACAACAAAATTAAAATTCCAAGCTTATTAACATGGCTGAAAAAGGTTTGATGGGAGAAAAAAGTTAAGATTGCACTACATTCTTGGTTTGCTTGTATTAATGGAAGGAGTCACAGGAAAGGTTATCCTAAAAGGAATGTAACTGTTTCTTTATATATACACTGAGTGACCAGATTATTATGATCTCTGAATGCATAATAATCTGGCCACTCAGTGTATATCCTATATAATAAATGGCTAATATGCAAATTGTCCTCTTGACCAGGAGTTCGACAACCACCCATGTCCCCTCCCCCTGGCCAGACTGGCCGGACCCCACCCATGCACGAATTAATGCACCAGGCCTGTAATATATATTGATTAATTTCAGAGAGGAAGGGAGAGGGAGAGAGAGATAGAAACATCAATGATGAAAGAGAATCATTGATTGTCTTGCCTCCTGCATGCCCCCGACTAGGGATCGAGCCCACAACCCGGGCTTGTGCCCGGAATCGAACCGTGACCTCCTGGTTCATAGATCACCACTGAACCACTGAGCCACACCAGCCAGGCAGGATGTAAGAGTATTTAAAAACGAATGATATTTTTATGATTTGTGATTTGCATAGGCTAGACTTGTAAAGCTCCAAATAGTAGTTATACTTCTCTTCCTTTTTTTTCTTTCTTTGTTTCTTTCCATGGAAATCTTTAGTAAAAGGTGAACGATTTATGCGAGCTGAAGAGAAACCAGAGTATGCTTGCTTATTTTTCTTTTAAAAAAGTATGAGTAAAAATAAATAAATAAATAAATAAATAAATAAATAAAGTATGAGTCACTTATATAACTTTATAGGGAAAATTAACACGCAAGGATATGTTTATATTAGTTTAAATTTACTTCTAGTTTATATACATACAGGAACAGACAGTTTTGAACAGTTGTAATCAGTGTCCATTTTTTCCACATACTATCATTTTATATCAACATACATTTTTCTGAAAAATATAAGACTCTAATACCTTTGAATTTTGGTATAATTTTGAACCATTCTATTGGAATTTTCCTTATTTGAGGAACATTTCTTATTTAGGAATTCTTACATTAATTCCATTTTTTCACTATTAAAATAAAACTGCTATGAAAACCTTTGTTAAATTGCTTTTGCCTTTTAATTTCTTGAAGTGTAGGAAGATGAGCAAGGTCATTACATAAAATATACGCACACTTTTATAGCTCTTGTTATAATTTGCTTATTTTTTAGAGTAGTGATTTTTTAGTGGACAGGAAGAGAGTATGTGTAGTTTGAAAAAACCCATATTCAATATTTTAGTTGAATTTTATATTAAAAAGTTATTGTTCATAATAAAATATACAGAAAACAAAACTATGAAATCTCGTTAGGGAAGAGGGAGTAAACACTGCTCAATGAACTGAAACAATTAAAAAAAGCCTTCACCGAAACAGGTTTGGCTCAGTGGTAGAGCGTCGGTCTGCGGACTGAAAGGTCCCGGGTTCGATTCCGGTCAAGGGCATGTACATTAGTTGGGGACACATCCCCGGTAGGGGGTGTGCAAGAGGCAGCTGGTCGATGTTTCTCTCTCATCAACGTTTTTAGCTCTCTATCTCTCTCCCTTCCTCTCTGTAAAATATCAATAAAATATATAAAAAAATAAAAAAGGCTTCAGCTTATATTTAAATAGTTTCATTCTTAATGCATAGACTGAGTGACTCTTGGGGAAATGACACAGAAGTTCCCAAGTGAGTTAAAGGAGCCAGCTTGACTTTGGGGAAATTGCCATCAATATTCCCAATGAAGTGTGGGTATTCCCTTTGCATGTTAGTCACTTTCCGGTTCTTAGAGAAATCCCGGAAATCTTGTTAAAATGCAGATTCTGATTCAGCAGTTCTGGGGTAGGGCCTGAGATTCTGCATTTCTAATAAAATCCCAGGTAATGATGGTAATGTTACCCTAGGAATGTAACTTGAATCGCCCTGTTTTCGATATCTTCTATCCTTGACATGACAGTGAGAGCTGACTATAGGGGGTCCCTCCTTGGTCAGTTACTTCAGCTACATGACCTTAAGGGGAGGAGATGAACTGCTGGCTTATCTGAGGGGTGAAAGAATGTTGCTCATTCAGAAATTTGAGGGGTTGGGAATAGGAAATTGTTAATATTAGATGGGTTAATCACCAGAAGTTTTATGTGTCACCGACAGAGGCTTGTTCAGACTGAAGGAGGCAAGGACTTTTGAAGTGGTACTCAGGTTCCTGCTGCTTAACTGAAAGTGAGATAAGATCAGATTCGTTAGGAAACAATTTTCAAAACAGACTCATTTATTTTGACTAGATGAGGCTGAATGATAGTAGGGAAACAGACTCATTGTATTTTTTAGAGACCCACTGTTTTAGAAAGTGGAAAACCAGTTACTTAGAATTTTGCTTTCATTAGTGCTGAGATTTTAAATAACACCTTTCCACGTCATCTTTAATGGTACCAAATTATTGCCATTAATTGCTTCCCAGAGGGAAAATAGATTTAAGGTCTATTTCCCTGCTTCTATTTCCCTTTTGTGTGACTTTAAGAAAATAATTTCAAGCTTTACGTTTGAGTTCCCATGGTGAACAACGGAAATCAAAGCTCTTGCCTTGTTCCCTGTAGAGTGCTTACTGAAATCAGTGGATTTGGACGTAGATTTCAATTGCTTAAAAAAGCAACAAAGGACTTTAACAATGTAATGTTTAATATTTATTTGGCATATTATACATATGCATATATTACCCTACTTTATATATAATCTAAATATTCTGATAAACCATAACAAAAATAAAGCATTTCCTATAATCGCATCTGCAATTAAGTTGATCTTTTTTTTGTTTGTTTTGTTTTTGTTTTACAAATTGAATGAAACTGATTAGACAGTTTGGGTGTTTTTGTTTTTTTGTTTTGTTCTGTTTTTTGTCCTTAAGGTAATCAGTGCTGATGGACATTGATTAACTATATAGTAATTTAATCCACATATTTAAGGACTTAGTACTAAAGGGGGTTAATGGTAAATGAGGTTAGTTACTCAAGGATGACCCTCTGTTTCGAATGCTTTTGAATCATCTGTTCTTTTAAGTTTAAACACATTCATTTTTATCTGAATTCAGTATGTGTTCTAACCAATATTGACTCAAATTTGTAGCTAAGAATAATAATCAGAAAATATCTTCAAACTCTGTTGATCCAGATCCAGATTCATAATTTGAAATAATTTAGCATAAAGTTTACTTTTACATGAAGTAAAACCTTATTAGGTAAACTAAGTAGCATTATTATATATACTAAAATGTAATAACCTATATCTATTATAGTGTGGGGGTCAAGAGCTGGGACTCTAGAGTTAAATAGGCCTGATTCAAATCATTCTTTGCTGCTCTATCTCTAGTGTGGCTCTGGTTACTTAAGTTCTCGTAGTCTCAGTTTTCTAATCTACAAAATGAACTTCATAAGAGAAAACTCAAAAGATTGTTGTGTGGTCCAAAAGATATTATACATGTACTATGGACTAAATTGTGGTGCTGTCAAATTCACATGTTGAAGCCCGAACTCCCAATGTGACTGTATTAGATAGAGACTTTAGGAGATAATTAAGGTTTAATGAGGTCATAAGGGTGGGGCCCTGATCCAAGATATGGGTGGTCTTATAAGAAGAAGAGAAATCTCTCTCCATGCATGTACACAAAGAAGAGATCATGTGAACACATGGCAAGAAGGTGGCTGCCTACAAACCAAGAGGAGCCTTAGAATGAAAACTGTGTTGCTGGCATCTTGATCTTGGATTTCCAGCTTCCAGAACTTTGAGAAAGTAAATTTCTCTTGTTTAAGCCATTTTGCTATGGCAGCCTAAGCAGACTAATACACATTTTGGTACCAAGAAATATAGTGCTGCTGTAACAAATACCTTAACATGTGGAAATGGCTTTATAACTGCGCAATTGGTAGAGGCTAGAGGAGTTTGGAGGTGCATGCTAAGCAAAGCCTACATTGCTGTGAACAGTGTTGGTAGAGCTATAAATGTGAAAGGTCATTGATGAGGTTTCATATGGAAATAAGGAACATGTTATTAAAAATGGAGGAAAGAATTTATGTCCTTGTTATGAATGGAAAGATTTTAGCTGAACTGTGGTCTGGTGTTTTGTGGAAGGTGGAACTCGCAAATTGGATCTTTAGCAGGAGAAATTTCTAAGCGAAGTTGTTGAAGTGCCTTGGGTCCTCCAACTGCTTATAGTGAAATGCAAAGGGAAAGAAATGAATTCAAGAAAGCATTGATAAGCAAAAAGAAATCAGAAATTAAAGATTTGGCAAATTCTTAGCTTACCCATAAGGCAAAAAATGAGGAAACTTCTGGAGAGAACACCGAGGGTGTGGTCAGATAATCACTCCTTAAGGAGATTACCCATGATGTTAACTAGCCATTTCAGCAGAAGCCAGGAATAGAGTTTGGAGGCTCCAAACTGTCAATTTGGGCCAAAAGGAATAGGACAGGAGAACAGAACTGGGCTGCAAGCATGCTTTATTTTTCAAGGAAAGAGAAGAATGGCCTTGAAGATGATTCAGAGATCATCAGTGATACCGCTGCCACCATAGGCTCAGAGTACACAGGCCCAGGAGGGCAAGTCTGCTTCTACCTAGGTTTCAAAGCGGAATTAGAACTCAACATTGCTGAGTGCGCCAGGCTACCCACCAGAACTGTAGGGGTGACAGTGACACCCAGTGTGCCTGGAGGGCAGAGTATCAACCTGAAGAAGATTATTCTCAAGCATTAATATCTAATGGACTTGACCTTATGAGGTTTTGGACTTGTTTAGAACCTGTCACCCTTGTTTCCCTTCCCTTCCTTCCTTTTGGAATAGGGATATCTGTCCTATGCCTGTCCCATCATTGCATTTTGGAAGCAAACAACTCTTCTCGATCCACAGGTTCATAGCTGGGGAGGAATTTTGCCTCAAGATGACTCATACTCAGAGTCTCTGAGTATCTGATTAGATGATATTTAGATAAAACTTTGGACTTCAGAGTTGATGCTTGAATGATTTAAGATTTGGGGACTATTGTAATGGAATGAATGTATTTTGCATATGAGAAGGACGTGACTTTGGGGATACCAGTGGTAGAATGCTATAAACTGAGTCATGTCCCCCACAAATTCATATTTTAAAACCTGACCCCCAATGTGGATGTATTTGGAGATAAGTATTTAGAATGTATTTAAGGTTAAGTGAGGTCATAATGGTGAGGCCCTCATCCAATAAAATTGGTTGCCTTAAAAGAAGAAAAAGAAAAAGAGCGATCATTCTCTCCATGCACACACAAAAAGGTCACGTGAGCACATGGCAAGAAGGTGGCTGACTACAAGCCAAGAGAAGAGGCCTCAGAATGAAACCTATGTTGCTGGGACCTTGATCTTGGACTTCCAGGCTCCAGAAATGTGAGAAAATAAATTTCTTTTGTTTAAGCCACCCAGTCTATGACATTTTGCTATGGCAGCCTGAGCAAACTAATATAGCATATAAAACTCTTGGTATGTAGTGGAAATCACATATATAGACATAATGCATACACACTGAGTAATGAGGGAGAATATTTATTCCATATGAAAGGATAAGCTGTTTCAAGTAGTACTTTAGCAGAACTCCATTTTAATTCAAATTGCTGTTACCTCTATTTTATAATATATAGGGCATCCACACAAAAATGTATACACACTGAATAATTACAAAGGAAGTGTTTATTAAAATATATTTAATTTTCAAAATTGAGTTATAAACTCTTAAAGTGTGTATACATTTTAAGACACCCTGTATTATAAAGTAACAATAGTAGTAATCTAGGAGTACAGTATTACATTTATTATACTTACAATTAACATTATTATTCCTATTATTTTAAGTGGGCCTGATAGTACCTTATCCCAGTGAAGTGTTATCACTTTAATGCTCTATATGTACTAAAATATAATAAGGCTATACTTAGTTAAATCTATTTAATAATTCATGATTTTTACCAGTTGCAACACAGGTCTCTAGTTTGTTTCTGCCCGAACTTTCTCTCAACTAGACACATCTTTAGGAGTGTGAGCTCCTACATTTTTTTAAAAAAGGAAAAGATAAAGAATGGTTATTAGAAACTGTGATCTACTGGATATAATATGCAAGCCAATTAGATTCCCCAGGCTTTTGTTCCTATGAATTCATAGTGCCATGTGTGTGTGTGTGTCCCCGTATATGTGACATTTATATGTAATAGTAAAGCTCAAATTTAGAGCATCCACTTGTTCTTTTGGAATTTTTCAGTAATGGAGTTTATTCTTTCACAGGTATCAAGGTTACATTTATACATACCGAGTATCCCAGACAGACACAGGTTCTTGGAGTGCTGAGGTATATATCTTTTATTTTTACTTCTGTGGGTATCAGGGAGGTGTTTGAATTTAGGCTGGTTTTATAAAAAGAGCTGTCAAATCCTACATTCCCCAAATATTCATCAGATTCAAATCACTAAAGCGGCAATCCAAAAGTGTTCATGGTTCATTAAGAAGCCTCTAGAGAATTTTGGTCCCAGTTCTGTTTAACCACCATTGTATGGCGTGGTCTCACCTTGGGGAAAAGAATAAAAAATGTGGAGGAGTTGTGTCAAACTTTTAGTGTCTCTGCAAACTTTTAGAAAGCATATAAAATGTGTACAATAGCCAAAACCGGTTTGGCTCAGTGGTAGAGCGTCGGTCTGCAGACTGAAAGGTCCCGGGTTCGATTCTGGTCAAGGGCATGTACCTTGGTTGCGGGCACATCCCCGGTGGGGGGTGTGCAAGAGGCAGCTGGTCGATGTTTCTCTCTCATCGACGTTTCTAGCTCTCTATCTCTTTCCCTTCCTCTCTGTAAAATATCAATAAAATATATATTTTTAAAAAATGTGTACAATAATTAAATCAGCAATAATTTAGTGAATGGTACTACTATGAGTGTTGCTGCTGTGGGGGATTATTTTCTCAAAGTTTATAATACTCTTGGGGAGATACAACATGAATTAAATAGCAATTTGAGAGCCTGAACTCTGCTGTTAGGTGGATCTGGGCTCCAAGTTGGGTCTCCCCTCCTCCCTGATAGGTCTACGACCTTGGGCAGGCTACTTAACTTTTCTATGAATCGGTTTCTTCATCTGTATAATGAGCCTAAAAGTAGTCCCTTATTCATAGGGCTCAATTTATGATTAATAAGATAATGCATATAAAGAACATTCTTAACCACAAGACCTAGAACGTAGTAAGCCCTCAAAAATGTGAACTCACCCAAATTGCTAACCAACAATATGATTGTATATAATGAAGTGCTACCTTATTTACCACAGGAGATCAAAGGGAGGGTTTTCCAAGTATTAGGGTAACCAAGGCTGCTCTAAGTTTGAAGGCAAGACTCCCAACTAAGCCAAGTGGGAAGGATATGGAGAGGTGGAATAGAGATAGAGGGAACATGGCAGTGGTTTGTAAGCTATGCTCTGCAAAATCTTAATGTTTCTTTCATCTGGGTGTCTTGAGGTTGTCTCGGGGTTGCAGAGGCAGAGAAGGACATAGGCAGGTAGGCTTTGGGGCCGCAGTTTGTCTTTAATCTGAGCAGTTCTCTTTTATTTTATTTACCAACTAGAGTTCTGAGTAAGATTTCATTAGAAAAATGGATTCTGATAGCTTTGAAAACATTTGAAAGTTACTGTACCATGGCAAGAAATACCTGTAGAATGACTCTATTTCCATGTACAAGGGTAGTATATCATATATTACCAATATAGAGGATCCTACAACTGAAACTTTTGACCTCAAATGCTTTCTCTGATATCTGACTCTTTAAAACAGTCTGTTTTTATGACAAGAGCACTTCTTTGTGAACTGTTTGAAAACATAAATGCTAATATCAACCTCTATTAATAACTCAATAAATCTATGCATTTAAGAAATTCTAAATGCTAGACTTAAAAAAATTAAAACAGCTCCAATGTTTACAAATTCATCAGTAAACCAGAAAGCATAAATTGCAACTACAAATGTTTTGAACTACTGAGATGAATCAGGGCAACTTTTCAAACACACTGTTGCTTTATATCAGGATAATTAATAGCGCAGTACTAATTAGAGGAAACCAGTACCATTTAGAATAAAAATTATTTATACTTGTTTATTTCAAAAAATATCTGCATTGTTGCAGATGATTAAGTAAGAAATTAAATTTCATTTATTATGAATAATAGTTGTGTATGATATCTACATGTATATTTGTATGTAATTTGACCTGGAATACCTCTTCTCCCTAGTGAAGTAGCCTTCAGCCTTAGAATGACAGTTTTTTTGAAAAGGGTCTTAAATGATCAGGGTTTAGCTAACCATGTCTTCAGATTTGCTTTCTTTTGTTTCAAGTATAACATTCTATGCAGATTGTTACGTACTTGTGATTATGCTAAGGAAGAGAGGACGTGCTGAACATAAATACGTCTCATGCTTTTGTCTGTTTTGACCCTGTTTATATAAAAATATAGTGATATTGCAATTTTCTGCACGAAGAAAGCAGAATGTTGGCATTTTTTCCCAAATGGAAAAGAATTTAAAAAAATTCTTCAGGTTTATTATTTTTTTTGAAATGCATATTGCATTTTTCCCCTGTCTGCTGCTAACTTTGCCTTCTCTATTGTATTTTTGCTAAGGTGAATATTAAACTAGTGTGTATTCCCAGATCTCATATCACCTGGCTAAAAGAAATTTCTCTAGAGCATATTGAAGGCCAGCTGTGGTCCAAAACATGTTTCCACAGATAACTAAGAAATGACAATATGGGAAATGTGCAAATTTGAACAATAGCTGAGTTCAGTGACAGGATGGGAGTTGTCAGTGTTACAATTCTTGTGGTAAACGTATTTTCAAAATTGGATAAATGACAGATATTTACACTGTGCTCAGAACAATGCTTTAGTTTCACACTGCAGGAAAAATCATGGCAGTAGGATTCTATCCTCTGTGCAAAAATTGTGCAAGGAATCTAGGTAAGCCCGAGATTTGTTTAAAAGAGTGAAATAAAATTGAATCCTGGAACCATTGGATTATGAAAGATAAATATTTATGTGAAAAAATATAATTTATTTATTTTTAAAGTAGGGTTTTAAATTTTATTTTATTTATTTTTTAATTCTCACCTGAGGATATTTTTCCATTGATTTTTAGAGAGACTGGAAGGGAGGGGGAGAAACACACAGAGAGAAGCACATCTATTGGTAGAGGTAGAGGTATGTGTCCTTGACCAGAATCAAACTTGAGAGACTCTTCAGTCCACAGGCCGAGGTTCTATCAACTGAGCAAGGACAGAATTTCTAGTTTTATATAGAATTTTAGGTTTTATTATTGCCTAGTTTATTAACTTCTCTCATGTGACTCAGGTTAAAATTTTGCTAAATTGTTAATTCAGAAAATCCTACATACAGTCACCTATCATTTATGAACATGTGCATTGCTAGAAGTGACTTGTAATAATTGTACGAACCTCTTCCTGCTGACGTTAGGGCCTTTGGGCTTTTCTAGATATTTGATCATCAGTAGATCAGCAAATGTTAAATAATTTTACTTGTTAACCTAAGCAAAGCACTATAAATGAGGTCAGCCATTTGCCAACAAAACATTCATCCCCAATTCAAATTGTTTTAATAAACCCAGTGCTGTTATTCATCTCTGCTAACGTGGATAATCAAATGCTAACTGCATATAAGTCCCCATAAAAAGTTGATAAACAATTTTACAAGCCATAAGAATAGCTAAGATATGTGGTTTGAGATCTTTCCACACGGGGGAAGTGTACAGTTTCTCTTCTGGTTGGTGACTCTAACTTTACTGTAACCTGTTTGGTCTAGCCATGATATGAAAGGCAAAAGACTAGGTCCTGGGATATAGAGCCACTCCTGCCTCTGGTCATCTGTGGGACCTTGGGCAAGATGAACTATCTCTTTGCATTTCCATTTTTTAAAAAACCTGTCAAACAAGAATAACCAAATCAGCCAATAATTGCCCATCTCTGAGGAACCAGTAGGAACCAGAGGTGAGAAAGTGTTTTGAAAATGAAAAAAAAAGTGCTCTAAGGAAGATATAAGGAGGTATTTTGTGCCTAGAACCTGCCTTTGCAATTTGGAGATTTTATCTTGGAGCCAAAGAACTGTTTGGGCCCCTGTAAGAATACCGTGTTATTTTGGATGAAGTTGAATGGGAAGGTGTTTTTATAGGGGTGGAGCTGAGTGCAAGAGTGGTCTCTACCTACTGATGCTCCTAGCTGTGTGAGCCTCAGTGGACACTAATTCAAAGCTCAAAAGACCTTTCCCAGTGCTTTCACTGAAAAATTATTTACTCCAAATGCAGGAAATGACTGAGAGTTTCTATGGACAGTGTGCTGTCTTCAGCTTTTAGTCTAGTTGGCAGAATTCTACATGCCAGCCCTCATGTTTTCTCATTAAATGCTAACAAACAGCTCCCACCTCAAAAATATTCCAGATGGAATAGCTGAAAAACAGCTTTCTAAAAAAACTAGTCATTGTTCAGTTGCCTATAGCAATACTATTTTATTTCATGTCCAATGACATTTTTGAGATGATGCCTAAAGCTTTGCTCATAAGACTTTGCAGGAAATGGTTATTGATTTCAAGCTGTGTTTTTGCAAGAGAACTGATGTCAGGAAAAGGAATACATTTTACTAGTCACTTGCAAATAATGATGTCTTCGGAAACAAACAAATAAAAAATGGTGACCTTATACAGACTTTCATTTTCGTGTCATAGACAAAACTTTGTCACAGTGAAGTGTTGAAGCAGAGAGTAATTTGGGGGAGGAAACAGAAGTTTCCCAAGGAGGAGAAAATTTAATGTGAAGGATGGGGCAGGACATATTGTGAGGTGTGCATTATGTGTATCATAACAGTCAATTTTAATTTCCTGTGTAGCATTTTATATTGTGGGATGATGACAGGGAGGATACGTGGTGGTGGTTTTGTTTTGTTTTTGTTTTGTTCTTCAGACTTTTTATTAATGACATGTAGGATCTAAGTTTTTTTCTGTGTTTAACTGCATCTTCTAAGTTGGTGAATTCATTGTGGGTAATGGCCTGTATACCCTTAGAGGTTCGGGATATATGATTGGTAGCAGGCAGGAAGGGCAAAGCAATGAGCAAGAGCTTGTACAAACTAATACCACCCCTGGGAGAACTGAAATGACAGCTCATTAGCTCCTCTTGCAAGGAAATTCAGCCAACCAAAGTAAGCTCTTCTGGGATGTTGTGTTTTTTTCTTCTTCCTTATGTTTTCAAATATTTGAACAAGTTACACAAATGTTACCTCTCTAAGCATTCCTCACACATTTTTTAGGGCTTTTCATAGCATTATGAGGTAGTTGAATAATTTTCTTGGCCTTTTATTTTCCAGACAGCACCTGGGGTTCATAAAAGATTTTTTCGGAAAATAAAAAATCTCATTTCAGCATTTCAGAAGCCAGATCAAGGTATTGTAATACCTCTGCAGTATCCAGTTGAGAAGTCCTCAGCTAGAAATACACAAGGTACTACAGGTATGGTTTACTATTAATTTTTCAAAAATTTATTATTATTTTTAAAGTATATTTTTATTGATTTCAGAGTAGAAGGGAGAGGGAGAGAGAGATAGAAACATCAATGATAAGAATCATTGATTGGCTGCTTCCTGCACATCCCCTACTGTGTATTGAGCTCACAAACCAGGTATGGGCTGTTGACCAGAGTCAAACTAGGGAGCCTCAGTCCACAGGCCAACACTCTACCCACTGAGTCAAACTGGCCAGGATCAAATTTTTATTTTAGTTACAGTTGACGTATATAATCATATTATTTTAGGTGTATGACATAGTGATTCAACATTTATTAACTTATGAAGTGATCACAATAAATCTAGTACCCATATGACATCATACATAGTTATTAAGATGCTAGAGGCTCGGTGCATGAAATTGTGCATGGGGACGGTGGTCCCTCAGTCCAGTCTGCATCCTCTCACAATCCGGGACCCCTTGGGAGATGTCAGGCTTAAACCTGCAGTCAGACATCCCTCTCACAATCTGGGCACTGCATGCACTTTTCATACAGATGAAAGGCATCTTACTATTGTAAGGGCAGCTATATTTTTTTGCCCTGATTATAGTACATAACATGATGCTTCTGACTCAGTAGTGCCATTGTCCCCATCTTATGGGTGGAAAACCTGAAACAGAGAGAAGTTAAGTAATTGGCTTTGTCACTCAGTTATGTGTCAGAATCAGGACTGACCACAATATGAGTAAGCCAGAGTCTATGCATGTCATGGCTGCGTCATCCCATTTTTTCAGTGTTAGAGTAGACTTGCCAGGTTTTAATTTTTAAATCTAAGAGACTATTCCTAATACGTAGGGTAGGGTCCCTAGGCCTGGCTGACAATAAAGTATATCCGGCAGAAGGGGCAATTAGGAGGCCTGGTGCCGCCCACTGACCAGCTCTGTCCCCCCACCCTGATCGCCGCTGGTCGCCTCACTTTCAGGGGGCAGATGCTCAATGCAGGAGCTGCCCTCAACAGGGGGGTGGGGGGGATGGTGGTGGTGGGGGGAGAGGGGGCAGCTCCTGAGTTGAATGTTGGCCCCCTGGTGGTCAGTGCACGTCATGGTGACCAGTCATTCTGCTGGCTGTTCTGCTGTTAAGTTGATTTGCATATTGGCTTTTATTTTATAGAATTTTTAAAAGAGTTTTTGACTGTCTTCCCTATGCTGTGCTTTACATCCCATAATAATAAAAAAGGTAATATGCTAATTAGACCAGATGTATTCTGTACATCATTTTGGATGACCTACCTGATGAAGCCAGGGCCTGAGGCAAGCCAGCCCTGGTCCAGGTGCCTTCTGATGGCCTGGGGGAAGCCATCCGGGGTCCTGGGTGCCTGCAGGTGGCCAGAAGGAAGCCAACCTAGTCCTGAGTGCCAGAGGGAAGCTGAATTTTCATGCATCAGGCCTCTAGTTTATTTTATAAGTGGAAGTTTGTACTTCTTAGACTTCTTTCCTTTTTTTTTTCCCAGACTCCCACCCTACTGTTAATTTTTGTTGGGGTTTGGAAGCTTGAGGTTATGAGCCAATCTATTCATAAACATATAGTTACTAGTGGCCTGATGCACAAAATTTGTGCATGAGGGGGGATGTTCCTCAGTCCAGCCTGCACCCTCTCCAATCTGGGACCCCTTGAAGGATGCCCTATTGCAGGTTTATAGGGATCAGGCTTAAACTGGCAGCCGGACATCCCTCTCACAATCCAGAACTGCTGGCTCCAGCCATTCACCTGCCTGCCTGTCTGATTACCCCTAACCACTCTGCCTGCTGGCCTGCTCTTCCCGAATTGCCCCCACTGCTGGCCTGCTCACTCCAAACTGCCCCCCCTGCTGTCCTGATCACCTCCAACTGACCCCCACCGATGGCCTGTTCACCCCCAACTGGCCCCCCTGCTGGTCTGATTACCCCCAATGGCCCTGCCCCCCACCAGCCTGATCACCCACAACTGCCATCCTATCCTGGCCTGATCACCCCCCCAGCGATCAAGGTCCTAGCCCTTCCTTTTTTTCTTTTTTTTCAGAGCCTCCTTGAGCAGAGGCCAGGGCTGTCTGAAAGCAAGTATCTAGGATTTATTTATCTTCTATAATTGAAACTATGTAGCCTTGAGTGGAGGCCAGGGCCAGCCAGGGAAACCCAAGCCTCTTGCTTGCTCTAGCTCTGTGGCTGGCTGCCATCTTGGTTGGTTCAGCTAACATACTCACTCCTGATTGGCTGGTGGGCATGGCTTGGCATAGAGGAGTGATGGTTAATTTGCATGTTTCTCTTTTATTAGTGTAGATTGGAAGTTTTATAAGAAAAATGCAATGAGAAAGTAGATGTAGCCAGCAAATCAAGTGAAAGGGGAGGGGACTATTCCTATGCTTTGATTTCAATATGCTGTTCTATAAAATTTAATGAAACTAACACAAAATAATATTGACTGTAAACTGTACTTGAAAAAGAAAAAAGTAATTTTATAGTAAAAATTCCTGCAAAAATGTAAAAAATTCTACGATCCCACATTTGACATCTCATTCCATCTTATTCTCCCCATTCTCTTTTGTCAATACATAAGTATCATTTCAGTTCACTAATTCAGACACAATAATGTGCAAGAGGGGACAACTCAGAGAACACCTGGGTGTCCTTTGCCTTTGCTTAGTAAACTAGATTTTCCCTTTAGGAGGGAAAAACTGATGTTAGCCTGGCCCACATGATCCTGATTTCTGAATTTGTGGTGCTTGCATTAATGAAATTTTACTGTAGCAAAGAAAATGAAATTAGTAGATTTTATTATTTCACAGGCACAAATTGTTACATCTCCAGAGCAAAGCTATTTTAGTGCACGTGTCAGGCTAATGACCAAATACTAGCCAACATCTGCAGCCATCAGATATGTAATTGTTTAATCATCCATTGAAAGGGGTTAATCATTTGTTTGGAGTGAGAAGGTATGCCTGATAGAAACAATAAATATTTATGATAAAAGAAAATGAATTGACATATCCCTTTTTGTGACAGGGACCTGGGCTCAAGCATAAAGTGACAATTAGACTCAAGTGGTAAATTAAATTAATGAATAGTTGACTTTTATCATAGACATGGAAATAGAACGCCAATTTAGAAATTGCCTAATTGTTTTTTTCTGCTCAGCATTTCATAATTTATAACTCAGTTTTAAGCATTATTTCCGTGAGCTATATCATTGGGTTGTACCTCTGTGAGCTTTATGCAGTTGGAAATTTTATGATTATAAGTTCGAGTTAACCAGTAATCTTAATAACTTGCAAATGTATCTCTCTTAATTTTTGTTATTATTTTTCTTTAGGGAGAAAAGAAGATCCTGATGTCTTCCTGAAAGCACCATGAAGAAAAATAAAAGACCTTGTACTTTATTTTCAATAATTTAAATATATGTTAAGTATTGTAGATAATACAGCCCAGTGAGCTACAGATGCATTTCTAAAACCATCATAGTCCTGTAATGGGAGCATCTAACATGATGTTAAAGCTGAAATGGACTTGGCTGATAATGAGGAGCTTTGAAATGAGGATTGGGAAAAAGTAATTCCACCGGTTATTTTCAGTTGTTATATTTGCGAATGGGAAATGATTTGAAACATGATGCGTTATAAAAGGTTAATGTTCATTTGTGCCAGATATAAATAAAAACAATCCTTAGTTTTTCTTCAAAGCACCATTTCTAGTGAAATATTATTTGATAGCTACCGAGTTTTAAATGTTTTGCTTAATTATCTGGCAGGCAGCTAGTTCGTGTCCATCTTTGTCATGCGCGGTTCTGCTTTAGGCATTCTGCTCTCCACTAGCTATGGTGTTGTGGGCTCTTTGGGGAGTCATGAAGCTGTCCACTGTGGACTAAAACAAGTGCTAGATAAAGAGTGAAGAATTTCTGTTAAAATCTGAAAGCCACCCTCTTTCCTTGTTGGATGCTGGAGAGTAAAACCCACAAACTAAGCTGGAGGTTAAAAATCCCGTAATTTAAAATATGCTCTAAATATTTATTAAAGTCGATGCTACAGGAGTAGAGATTATATTGCGAATCTGACGAAGTGGACTTGACTGCTTTTCATTTACCCCTCTCTGCCCCAATTGTTGCCACTCCAAGTAAAACCTCATTTTGAAGCGGGAGCTTCAGCAGCTGTGGCTCCTCAGCGGTGGCTCAAGCGGAGCTCATTTCCAAGCAGTCTCCCTATTAGGTGGCCCTGCACACCATCGGAGAGCTCACGGCTGTGTTAACTTTGAACCTTTCCAAGCGATTGCAACTTAAGTGAGAGCCAAGCTTTTACGCAATGATAGGGATTTGTATTTTCTTCTCACATTTTATGTTTCCATGACTCTTGGGATTTGATTATAAGTCAAGTTGCTCCAGGGCTCAGAGAATCCATTCACTCAACAAACACAACAGGCGCTGGGGTAGAGAAGGAAACTTTCACCAGGTCCTTGCACTCAGGCGGCTCACTGTTAGTTGGACAAGAAACAGTAACAATAAAAGACCAAACTCAGTCACAATAAAACGACAAGAAAATAACAAGAACATGTGACATGTACAGGGTAAGTGAGAGCACCGACCGATGTGTAGGTACATCTGTCTTTGGAGGCAGAATGAGTCAACACAGATGCTCTGGTCCATGGTTCAGAGGAAAAGGCTAAATTCCATTGTAAACTAATAAATTAGAATTCTGGGTTGTGTGTGGGTGGTTGTGAGCTTGGTTAATAATCAGTGAACTGCCAAGAGACACAGCTACTCTCCATGTGTTGGCAAGATCTGATTTCTGAGCATTTTCCGTGGATGGTATGGAAAGCGCAAGAATGTATTCTGGACCATTCACCATTTCTAGAAGTAAAAGCATCACTTTTAACTTGCAAAGGAATTTAAAAAGCTGACTTTCAAAATAAAATGCATGTGCTTAGATACTTTTTAATTATTTGTAGTGTGGGTTTAATTTTTAATAGGTATAACTGTTTTTACTATAATCTGTTCATTTTGGAGTAATTCTAACTGTATGAATTATGTTTGCCTGTTTCTTTATCAGAGCCTATTTTTTTTGGTAAAGCTTTTTAAAATCATTAATGGTCTTCCATATTTTAATAAAGTATTTGAAAGCTTTATTTACCTAATTTGTCTTAAAATATTCCTTGAAAATATTCTGAGATAGGTGCTATTCATTTATTAAATAAAGCATTGATGAAGGTCATCTTATCTTATTGGACAGATTCCCTGAAAAAGGTAATTGCTTCCTTGATGTCGCTACTGTCAAATCTTCCAGTTCATATGCTTACCCACTGCCTTCTTTTGCTGGCTTTTTATTCATCAAGTTCTTTTCACCTTTTCTTTCCCAGCATGAGCATCCATGCTATTTCCTGGCACATAACTTGCACCTTTACAGAAAGGTCATATTCTTGCCAAATCTAAAAGATTGCCATGCTAACATATACTGTTAAGATGCTGAGTCAAGATAGAAAAATGCCATATTTTTCCAAGTGTACACACCTCTATTAAGAAAAAAAAAAAGTGTGTCAACAAGCCTACAAGGAACACGACAGTTGATCAAATGCTCATTCATTTCCCCTGAAATATCTTCTTAAGAGATAAGATCAGTAGGGAGACCAACTTAAGTAATTGTCAGTTTGGCTGTTATAGGCAGGGAACCTTGGTGGTAGCAGCCCATAAGTAGAGTGGGTCTACAGAGAATGCCTATAATTAAGTGTTCTGGTATAAATAGCGGGCTGGATTTAAGATATTTGTGGTAGAATGCATAGAGAATTATTTTTATATTTTATTTATTTTTAAAAAAATATTTATTGATTATGGTATCACATAATTGTCCTCATCCCCCCATTCCCATCCCAAACCCCTCCCCACATTAACCCCCACCCCCTGTTGTCCATGGGCATAGAGAATTTAAAGTGTGAGAAAAGGCTTTAAAATGTTCAGACATTATCTTGTGCTTTATTAGATTCACTTTATTGAGTTCATACTCCAGACTCTACTAATAATAAAACCCACATTTGCCCTTGGGCATTTCAAGGTTACAGGATGCCTAATCTTTCTGTTAGTGGACTATAAATACAACTTTGTTGCTTACGTTTGCCCTTGCAGTAAATGGATACCATTATTTCGTAGTTTGCAGGTTTTGCAGCTAGGGGTGAAATTAAACAACCCGGTTTAGACACTTTCGTAATGTGGGATCATTAGCTAAACTTGTACTAAAAGGCTGAATTTTCAACATTAGACCATTTGATTTTAAAAATGAATATATATCTTCACCAAAGCACATTTTTCTATTGATTTTCAGGGAGAGCAGAAGGGAGGGAGAGAGACGTCACATCGATTGGTTGCCTCCCACCCACACCCCAACCAGGGCCAGGGATTGAGTCTGCAACTGAAGCACGTGCCCCTGACGGGAATCAAACCTGGGACCCTTCAGTCTGCAGGCTGGTGCTCTATCCACTGAGCCAAACCTGCTAGGGCTAAAATGAATATTTGTTTGTAGGAAGCTATAACAAATGTGATCAATTGCAGAAGACCCATCAACATAACAGATGAAACTTAAATTTTCCTTCCAGGTTTACGTTAAGTGAGTCTGTTGCTATTATTGCATTTCCAGGGAGGAACAATTATATCTTCCTTACCTCACAGGATTATTGAGGTGCTAGAATTTAAATGTAAGGTAGTACTGTTACTATTGAATGACATTGATATTCAAAGATCTCTCAAAGTGAGAGTGAATGGAGAATATGGAGAAATCTCTTAACTCTCTAATAATTCTCTCTGTGTAGAAGTGCCTGCCTCTTTCTTTTTGTACTCTGAGGATAGGATGCATATTTTGAACAAAAAGTATCTCCAGATGACATTAATATCTACCTCCACTAGCACCCCGTGCTGCATTTTGCTGATGGGCTGTGCTGAGATAATCTGGATTGTCTTTTGCTTCATGAATCTTTTCACTGTATCTGTGAATAAGGCAGTGGGGCATTTTAGAAAGTGCTGTAAATTCCAGGATTCCAAGCCAGTTTCAGGAATAGACTGTTTGGACTATAGCACCCCATTATTATCAAGTTGCATTTGGGAATGTCTGTTGGCCAGCTTTCCCTGTGGCACTAGTAAATGTCTTCCTGTGAAAAAGTCAGGGCCAAATGGTCATTGCAATTACCCAGGACCTAGGGACTCAGAAGAGCTATTGTTTTTGAGTTTTTCCTGACTGCCCTCCCTGCCATTTATTTCTTTACCAATGCATTTGGGTGCCCTAACTCTCCCCCAGCCCTGGCTTACAATTCTTGATATTCTTTCTATTGCCCAGAAACACATCAACGGGAGAGAAACCTTTTTATAAGTCATAGCCTAGAGGCATTTAAAATTTCAACAGCTACTATTCTTTTTTTATTATTATTAAATGGTCATTTGTGCCAGATAGTCTATTTGTATGAAAAATAAAAATGAAGAGATGTCTGCTTAGGATTAGTGCCTCTTTTTTTCCCCATCTATATTTTCAAGATAGTGCAGGTTTATCGTTCCCTGATAGGCGAGCCCCTTTACATCTCAGGTGACCGGACTGACTGGAGAAGGTCATTTGGCGCATGAATAAAATGGGACACAGCGTTCATTTGCTATTTTATTTTTTAAAAACGAAATATTCAAAGTACTTTTTTTCTTTCAAATATCGACACATAATGTTGAACTTTAACTATGTACAGCATGTTGTTGTGATGCTCTTGTAGAAAAATGCATGCTTCTGGCCTGAAAACCAGAGCAAAATGCAAAAGACCATTTAACTGCAGCCAGAGAACATGGACCTGTACAGTATTCAGTCACTTTTCAGCACAGGAGTGAGAGCAGGAATACAAAATTGGAACCTATTGTTTCCTAGCAACATGGCTCAGGCCATTATAACACAATTTTCAGTATGATTAGAACCTCTAACTGTTGTTATATAGAAACTGAAAATCTTGGCATACACTGTAAACATCTTTACTTCTCATGAGAAAGTAAGCAGCTAAAAAGAATATTTTTCTGACATAAAGGCTATACTTCTCTTTTTCACCTTTTCTTTTACTGATGCTTTTGCCAGAAGAATAGTAAAGATCTAGACATTGTCATGATTCATACAAGTAAAATATTTTTCAAGGACACAATCTGATATACTAACATTTATTTAAGAGGTTAAAGTCCACCACTAAATCTAAGGAAAGATTTTTAACTGCCAAACACATTTCCTTTGACAAATAATGTAAGATGACAACCGCCAAGACAAAATCCACAGCAAGTTTAACTCTAACTATTTTCACTTACTGTTTAGGAAGTAATTTCTTCTTACACACAGTAGTATATTTGGTCCTTAATAGCTTTCACATGAAGGACACACTGACATAACAGTCACTATTTTGTGGTTGAATTCTTTTTTGTTGCTGTTTGTTGTTTTCCAGGTTTTTTTGTTTTGCTTTTTTGTTTTTTTATGTTTTTTTTTTTTGTTTTTTGCTTTTTTTTTTTCTCTCCAGAATAAACAACATTACAGAAGGCTGTGGAAGAGCAGTCAGAATCTAGTACTA
Organism: Vespertilio murinus; assembly: GCA_963924515.1. NCBI lineage: Eukaryota > Metazoa > Chordata > Mammalia > Chiroptera > Vespertilionidae > Vespertilio > Vespertilio murinus. The sequence continues at coordinate 73,346,419 of OZ004710.1, forward strand.
GTCAGGTCGGCTATGTGTATGTGAGTTTCTCCAAGAAAACAAGAATATTGCATTCAGTCTGTAGCCTTCTGTTTTCCATAAGCTATAATACACCCCAGTGTCTCCAAGTTTCTTTTAATACTTGATTACTGTACTTTTGCTTCCATTACCACTGAACGCCACTACAATTGCTCTTACAGAAACATATCTTTATAAATGCAAAAACTTTGCCCTGACTCTCTTAGGTTATGGTATTATAGTGGGGCCTGGTCTGGTTAAAAAAAAAAAAAGGAAAAAAATATGGAATGAAAAGAAAGAAGAAAAGTATAAAAATAACATGATAGAATGTATGAAACTCTGCCAACAGTGATGAAAAAGAAAAATGTTGTGAAAATTATAATTTACTTTTAGACCTCTCTATGTAGTTTAGCATATGAGTTCCAAATTATACATCATTAACTTTTCATACATTTGGCTATGTTGCATATATTATATATATATTTATATAGTCTATATATTATAGATCTTTTAGATAAATTGACAGGGAAGGACACACTTATTTTATACATTATTTTGCTGGGTTAAAAAATAAAACATATGCCTATTTATATAGTGAGTATTTTTCTAAAACTTGGGCTTTATTTCCCTTTCAGGAGTCATGCTTCTAATCAATAATGATTAGAATGACAACTAAAAATAAATGTATTTAAATGTCTGTTAAACTGTGAACTTCTCAGCTCATTTGGATCTCTAGACTATAGTGCAAAAGTAAAAATAAATTAAACCAACAACAACAAAAAAAGCACAAATAAAATGGGCCTAACTAGGAAAAAACACAGGGAATACAACCACAGAGTGTTCCCGGCCTCCAGCCCAGAATGTTCTTCAGAGGAGGGCCCAACTACTGTGCTCTCACTCTAACTGACTGAACAGAGTGTGGCAGTTTAGTGTCAGCTGCCAGTCTGTTGGGTGTGAAACATCAACTATTTCTCTTTAAAATGCTTTTACTTTCATCGGGCAATGCAAATGAATTGTCCTGTCATTAATTTAAACTTCAGAACTACAAGACAATGAAGGCATTCTTTGTATTCAGCCAAAGAGGAAGCAATGTCCTCTATACTCAATATCTTCACATTCTTAATTAGAAATGCCAAAATGTTTCTCTTACATTTACTACTCATTAGTGTTAACCTTTTGGGGGTTTTCTCTTTCCTCCAAAAAACTTTGGAAGTGGTAAAGAGAACAGTAATAGTTCAAGGCAGTATGAAAACCACAGCTGTAAGTGATAAAAAGTGCATTTCCTGAATATAATACAAATATAACTTTCAGAAACGAAAGGCACAAACTAAATAAGTATGTATTACAAACTAGAAATGCACAGTTCAAGGTAATTACTATTAAGTAAAATCTTCAAATATTTGTTTCTAATGAATATTTAAAGCAGTTTGAAAATGATACACCATCAGTGAATTGCAAAAATTATAATCACTTAAAATGTAACCAAAATAGACTGTTGGATTAGTGATCAAATACATCACACTTATGAATGCACTTTCTATATATAGTTCACAAATTATTTTTCCATTAATTTAAAAGAACGTCAGAGGTTCTAGGAACTTAAGGTCCATTTTTAGATCGGTGTGGAGGTATTCAAATTTTCAACAAGTTTGTAAGTCATTTTAGAATCCCATCCTGAATAAATACTGTACCAGTAACACACTCCTGATTCAGGGATAAAAACCAATAATATGATTGTAGTCTGGATTAGTAATCTCTTGAGTTGGTGTGCTTCCAACTCAAGAGATGAGTTCATCATGAGTCTTTTCTCTCTCTCACTGTCTTTCGATACATGTGTAAGAATGTGGTAATGCCAACCTGAAGGTTTTGAAAATAAAATGTTTAGATAAACCCTCCCCTACAATCTGTGGGCCCTTGTCTTTCCCTCACTCTACTTTGTGTAGTAAGGAGCCATACTCTTTAAAAACTTTGGCCTGAGCCTGGATTCTGACTTTGCATCTTTTCAAAGACACTGTCATCACAAAGCAAGGCAATGACCACCACACTGCATTTAGGTAGTAGCTGGAAAGAATCCATACTGTAACATCCCATCGTAAATTGTCCTTTAGACACAGCAAGTGTTCAGAATCAGGATGAAAGTGCTAAAGCTGGCTCAGGGGGATTTTCTACAGGCCGTATCACGCTGTCATGCATTTTCATTCGTGGTAACTTGCAATTACACAGCATTTTACAAACTGTCTCTTTGACCCTGGGCACAAATCTCCCGGATCACCAAGGGCTTCTTTTACTACAGGATTCTTAGAGATTGACAAACTGCAGCTGACATTAACACTAATCCTGATCTTTTCCCAACTTTTAAATGATTGCAGAAGAAAATCACCCTTCCTTCCTGGAAAATAGTGATTTTCCTAGACAGGAGATATGATTAAAGCAATTTAATGGGCAAAGACAGAGAACTAAAATAACTAACCATATACATTATTTTGGTAAATAATAGTCTGCCTCTCTATAATTAGTTGAAATGTTTTAGGTTGGAAAAGGTACATTTAATTAAATTTCCTGACTATGGTTGGGAGATGTTCAATACAGAATGGTACATTTAAAAGATAAATATAATTGAGCTGAAACAATGAGAGCAACGACTGTGATGTTTAGCTTGGTCTCCCCTTTGATATGTTCCTTTCAAGCTTAGTATTCAGTCTAGTTTTTAAAGGTTTTGGCTCTTATGAATTTCAGCAGTAGTAGTGAATGTAATTTGTCAGCATCCCAGGCATGTATGCCTGCTAAAGCCTCTCTTTTTTTTTGGTACCAGAATCATTCTTTGTAGTAAGTCACCTTTCGTGTGCACAAAACCATTGGATTAGTGTATAAATACTGAATCACTAATGTGAAACTATGACCAAAACACACCCTATCTATAAATGAGAAATTCCTACCCAGGTTAATAAAAGCTATGCTTACATGACACCAATACAGCTGGACAATTTAGTAAAACAAAATGTAGTCAAAACAGGTGGTATGGGAGAAGTCACATGGGCCAGCTGCCTTGGTATAACGCATACACAAGCAAATTGTGGCAATTCAGTCTGGGTACCACACCCACAGGGGAGCATGGTAGACAGAACGCAGCCACCACACGCCAAAACACAGCACAACAACATGGCATTTACTTTAACAAGCAGGAAGGAATAATCGGGGGGGGGGAAGGGCAAATGGTTCTGGATTCTAGGAGACTGTGGCTGAGGACATTTCACACTTCTTTGAAGTGTCCTATAGCAGATCTGGAAAATGTGAAAGGGCTGGCAGTCTTTCGAAATGCAAGGTTTAGATACTATTGCACCACTTTTTCTGCCCACAGTTAAATATGAAACTTCATGTCGCAATAGAGATATAGAACCTTGGGTCCTTTCTGTGTATTTGCATATATGTATATATGCATGGATGGACAAGTTTAAAGCGGTGCTTTCTGAAAACCTTTTGTGTTTAGCTGTTTCAGTTTTACTTGTGTTATTGTGAATACTGCCACACGAGAACTAAAAATCTCTGTCATTTCTTAAAGAGTTTAAACAAACAATATTAAAATACCATCTTCCGTCACATTGAAAGGCAGTTGGATATGTTTTTCCTCCATATTTACATATACAGAGTTCGGATCTAGAAAACCAATACAATAAACCATTTTTGTGTTTTAAAAACAGGCAGTCTTTGGTGACGCAAAGGCAGAGATTTTTTTGTTACCTCCTGCCTATTTCACTCTGTCTCATAAAGTGAATATTGTTGGCACTGTCAGAGAGTTCTAAATACTGCTCAACAGACAAAACAAAATACCCATCATAACCTTGTACCCTCCCAGTGCTCAGAAGCTGCTGCTTTTCCCCCTCTGTCCATGCCCGAATACCCTCTTCCCCTTCTTGCAACCTTCTTTGTTCCTTAGTCCAGGCCTGGGCCACAGCGCGCTGTCTGGCGATCTCCAACACGTGATTCTTTTCCTCTTCGACTGTTGTCCCATACCGGATGTTGAAGCACAGAGCCCCGTGCTGGAGCTGGATATCTGCAAACCGTCTAGTCCTCCCATTCAACACAGAAGTCATCTGGGACACAGTAACATTGACCCCATTCTCTAGAATCCGCCTCCCCCCAGTGTTACCGATGAGCACCAGGTCTTCCTCCAGAGACCCAAGCTTAATGAAGTAGTGAGTATCCCTCCCATCTATGGTGAAATGTAGGTTTTCCAGGTAATGAGCATTATTGAGAATGGCAGCAAGCCGCCTGCTATCTTCATTGGCTACGCCTATAATGTCGGCTGTTACTATGCCATCCTTGATGGCGAATTTAATACCTTTTCCAAAAACAGAAGGAACAGAGGCGAATCTTGGTTGCTTCCCTCCTTCAAGGCATCGTCCATCATTATATCGGGGAGTCATGGGAAGTTGGTCCAAGGAAATGAAGTTCCTGAGCTGTTTCTGGAGCTCACACTGAATACCCAAGATAGTCTAGGAAAGAAGAAAGGCACAGTGCAAATGCGGCACAGGATTAAACACCTGCCATACGGTTGCTGACTGTGGAAAGCAAAGGCTTGCAATTTGCTGGTTTGTGATTTATAAACAAGCCAAATTTGGAATCTCTTCATCAGAGATTTGGAAAGAAAAGACTAACAGGTGACATGGTAATTTGGCATGCATTTCTTGGTATCTTGGTGAGTTAAACATAAGAAAATATGTTCAAACTTGATAGCACAGAAATTCATTCAGAGCTAGAAGGCACTTCCAATTAAGTGGGTCCAGCTCCTCCCAAACAAAGACATTTCATGTTTGCCAATTTAATTAAAACCAACTAGCTGTTATGACTGTGTGTAGAGTAATATGTTCGGCACAGGGAGATATAAAGAGATGCATACGGCATCATTCTTGCTTTCAAGCAGTTATGACTTTATAAATAGCAATAGCAAACCAGCAAGAAGTTTGCTGACCTTTTTAGGTGAACTTAAAACAAAAACGCTTTTTATTATGAAAAATTTCAAACATATGAAGAAACGGAGAACAAAATAACGAACCTTCAAGTATCCAATAGAAAGCTTCAACAATTTTCAACATTTTGCTAAACTTCTTGAGTACTTTTAATTACGAAAAGCATTTACATATTATATGTATTTACAAAAAGGAAAAGCCTAGAGAACCTATTTAGAATTTCTTTTCCCTTATATTTTTTACACTTAAATTTCAAGCCTTCCCACACACATTTCAGTTTTATGTTGTTATAGCCATTTTTTTTTTTTTGCTAACACAGAAATTCTTAGTTTTTCAATTAAAAAAAAAGTTCCTTCTTGGTTTCATTTGCACCTCATATTCCTGATAAAATCATCTGCTAAAACATGAAGGTTTTGACATTCATATTTTTTCAGAGATTATCACTGTAATATTATTTTTGCTTCACTGCTTATATATATATTTTCTTTATCAAAATAATTTAATTCTGTTATTCCCATGCTCTTCATGCACTTTGCCTTAGATTATTTTGCAGTTGGAAAGCTGATGTGTTAATGTCTTTTCATGAACATTTTTCTTTCTATGGACTCTGTACTGTAATTGAACATGGTAGCCCATTTCAGAATTTTAGAAGTTCAGTTCCTCTTTCCTGTTGCTTGTCTACCCACGCAGTCATCAAGTCACATGTTAGTCTTTTCTTTTCCAAGAGCTCTAATCCCCTGATACTTCCCCCCATGAAAGCTTTTGTTCTACTTTGTCCTTAATCGTGATATTTTAGTGAATATTAAAGACAACTCAAAAATAAATAACCAAATATATGTTAATACCATTTCATGGTGCTGGATGCTCTCCTGTGTTGTTTTTTTTTGTTTGTTTGTTTTTTCAGCTAAGCAGAGATGGCAAAAACATACTAACCTTTCCAGGATCCCACTCCTGAGTTTTAGTCTGAAGCTGTAGAAGCTCATAAGTTAACTCCAAATTTTCTAACTCTGGTTTGGGAAATCCAGGTAGTACGTTGTGTAACTGGAAACCAAATAGCTCCAACCAACTGCCAATGTCTGCGAGACAAAATTAAAGGGAAAAAATTTAAAGCCTTTACTTGACAATCTTTGTGGAAATTTTTAAAGATGCCTCTCCTGCCTTCAATATGTTTAGTCAATGGGAAGTTAGGACTAAAACTTCCTCTTATATCACCCGCTCTAAAACATATGATCCTCTACTGGGAAACATTTTGATTCATGGATAATCACAGATAGGCTCATTTTACTGCACTGAAATTCTTGTTTTTATTTTTTAAAATGTATTTCTTCGAGAGAGAGAGAGAGAGAGAGAGAGAGAGAGATTTGTTCTATTTATTTATGCATTCATTGGTTGATTCTTATATTTGCTCTGAAAGGGGATCATGCCCAAAACCTTGGTGTATTGGGAAGATGCTCTAACCAACTGTGCTACATGAAGAGGTCCTTTTTTTTGGTACTTAAATTATTTAAAATATTTTTATTGATTTCAGAGAGGAAGGGAGAGGGATAGAGAGATAGAAACATAAACAATGAGAGAATCATCGATCAGCTGCCTCCTGCATGCCCCCCCCCCCCCTGAGGATTGAACCCACAAATCAGGCATATGCCCTTGGCCAGAATTGAACTTGTGACCCTTCAGTCCACAGGTCAATGCTCTATCCACTGAGCCAAACCAGCTAGGGCATGTACTGAAATTGTTAACATTGTAGTAGTATTAAGGCCACACAGAGTGTGATGTTAGATTTATTTGCTGCAACAGATCCTGAATTTTTCTTTTATAAAATTACTTGTATAAGTTTTTAAGCATGAAAACTACAAACAGCTTACAAGGGAAGAAAAGCAAAAGCATCGTGGTTATGAACAGTTTTGTTCACTCTAGAAGTCTAAGGAAGAGAGTGACTTCACAATAACTTGTGGGCTAACTGGCAGGAAAAGGAAGCATGTTTACAAAGGCATTGAGATTATGTGATAAACACCACTGAGTTATCACTTTATTGTAAAGCTTTACACTGCTTAAATACCTGTGGTATACTTTGCAACATCTTGAATTTTGCCAACTGGGTAGTTATTTTCAAAGGAGTAGAGGTTGAATGGTTTAGGAAGGAGGTTCAACTGTTTCCATATGTGATGATTAGGCGTCGTCCATCTACCAGCAACAACATCATAATCCCTTTGCCCTAGGTGCACTAATTTAGTAAGAAAATCATAGAGTCCTCCATGAAAACCAATGATGACCTGAAAGTCAGGGTAAGTGTCATGATAGATATCTCCATAGGGCGTGTACAATATCTCTTTTATCACCTGACCTCGACTGCTGAACACAGCCAGTGGGGTGCCTGTATTATCACAGGCTACATAATATTCTTCACCACTGCTTAGCTCCATGGCAATAAGGTGACCTTGGAGATCATAATACAGAGATGTAATCTCTGAGCTCGTGTGGTTGTACAAATGTGTAACTCTTATGGGGTTGGCCAGGTCTGCATAGAAGAACTGGAGGTGCTGTCCTAGGCTGGATTTACTGGCAACACGTCGCCCAAGCCCGTCATAGTAGTACTGCACACTCCAGCCAGAAGCCTTATTGTAGGCTTTCTGCAACAGACCATTAGAATTATATTCGAAGATATCATTTCCCCTCTGCCTCAGAAAGCCATCTTCATCCATTTTATACTGAATTTCTCCTAGTCTGGTGATGCGATCCCGGAGGTCATATCGGAGAGGAGTAAGACGAGCACTATTCCCATGGCTTAAAAGGTTGATGTTGCCATTCAGATCATAACTATAACGCCACTGGGTTTTGTCATTTACAGAAACAGTTTGAAGTTGCCCATCAGCATCGTATTCATAGAAATATCTTGTTATATTGGCATCTACTCCTACTCTTATATCACATATTACCATACGGCCCATATTATCATATTGAATAGTCATCCAGTAGGCAATTGCCTTTAGGATTTCATATTGGACTTCAATAACCTGGCCATTGGCACTGAAGATCTTGGTGTGCTTCATCACTGTAGTAGTTATGACCTGATTTAAGTCATAATTGATCACACTAAATTTTCCAAACTGCTCTGTTCTACCAGAGACATCCACATATCGGTACAGGTCTATGGGCAAAGGGGTTTCATTTATCACAGCTTGCATGCTGGTGACACGGAAGTTGTTGTAGCTGTAGTCAAACCGAGCATTCACAAGACCTTCTTCACTGAATCGGAAAATCTGGCGTCCAATAAGAGGTCCTGGAGGAATCAAAATCAATATAATGAGAACAACGCCACATGTTTAATGTTTAGCAAACAGAAAGGTCTAGTGTTATTTTCTTTAGTATAAATGCTTTTATTTTCAAAATAAAATCATGAGATTAACTTCTGATATCTAATGTTTGGCTATAACATTTCATAGTATATATTCTCATAGTGTGGTCATCAGATTTGAAAAAAATTAAAATACTGTATATTACAGAACAACTGAATTAGAGGAACTATAGAAGCAATAACCCATTCACTCGCTGAGATGAGGAAACTGATAGTATAAACATGCTTTCTTTTTATAATCGCTGACAAAAATACTTTCAATTCATTTAACCTGGGTTACAAAATCAGAGGGTCAGGTTTTGACAAAGTCCAGTATTCAAAGAACAGGATCTGGGCATTTTAGAAATCCCAAGGATGAAATATAATACAAAATTCTGACTTCTAAAGATAATTTGCCATCAGCTGAGACAGAGGTTATACAGGGCATGAACTAGTTTCAGTGAGACTCATATCTTGCAACTGCATCTTTGGGAAGATCTGGTGGTGAGTAGGAAACAGGTTCACAGTTAGATTAGGTGCTTAGATCTCAGCTTTCTTGAGAAATGAGAGAAAAAAGAAATGCACTGCATGTTTTTAAGGGATCAGCTTCATGCAGCATGTATTTTGAATTAATAGAAGACACTTTGAGAGGTAAAATGACAGTTTGTTGGATTCAATGTCTATAGGTTATTGCTTCTATCTCATACTGTGGGCAGCAAAAATCTTATTAAAAATATGATGTGGTATACACATCACCACCCTTTCACAACAAACCTGTTTGCCTGTATCTGATTGTGCAAATGAAGCCATCATGCATCAGGTGTATTGTCTTAATCACTCCAGAAGACTCTTCATATGTTAATGTGACTTGAGTGGTGTCATAGAGAATCTCAGATAGCCTTGCTTGCTTGGTATACTTGTATAAAACTCTGCGCCCTGTCCCCACATGCAGGTTCTGTAGCAGTCGGCCATCTCGACTATAGTCTTGGATAAAATAAGTGCTACTGTCTGGTGGGGTATAGATATTCCGGTAGTAGCCCACTGAAAGCATGGTTTGTAAGCTGTGGCGCACCATACTAGGCATGGTGACCGAGAGCAGACAATCCGATTGATCATACTCAAAGATGTAACGCCGCTGGCTGTGTAAGAGAAGCATCACGGACTGAAATGAGACAAAGGCAAAGTAGCATAATATGTACCACTGAGTGGAAGAGATGAAAGAAAATACATATCCAGGCATTCAACACAAATTTACCGAGCACTCGCTATGTGCCAGGCATTGTGGTGGGCCCTAATTGATACAGTAGTGGTCAATAATGATGTCTATCCTCATAGAACTCATAGTTTAATGGAGAGAGACAAGTAACCAAGCTATTACAATATAGTGTGAAACGTGTTATGGCAGGGGAAGTACAGTGAGCTTTTGGAAGGCAGAGGAAGAGCAGTCAACCCAGACTTAAGAGGTCAGGGAAGGTTTCCTGGAGAAACGACTATCTGCCTTGAGACCTAAAGGATGACTAGGTGAAGGCAGAGAGGTGGGTGGAGCGAAGTAGAGAGTATTCTTGACAGAGGGCACAGTATTGTGGGGGTATGGATAAGAAAGAAAACATGGCTTTTTTTCAGAGAAGGAGAGGAATTTTGTGATTGCCAGAGCATGGGTATGTTGGGGCAGAAGTGGTGGTGAATGGCAAGAGATGAGGGCAGTTATGTAGGTTGGGTCAAGATCATACTGGGCTTGTTAAGCCATGCTAATGAGTTTGGACTTAAGCATGTTGGCCACAGGGAACCACTGGAAGCAAGTTGAAGGTCAGGACATTCCCACAGCTGGGAGAAACACTTAAGTTGGTATTCTAGAAAAGTTACCATAGTTTCAATTTGGAGATGAATTTGAGGCAGGTAAATGGAGGGCAGGGTTTGCTGCATATTAAGTTATAGTCACCAAAACATGTTGACTGACTTCATGTACTAGATGTCTTTGTGAAAAATTGCATAAAATATTATTATTATTGCCTTGCAATTCATGCTTTAAACTGTATTAGGAGAACATGCCATTAAAGTGGACAATCCTCTGAATATACAGGCTCTCTCTCCCTAACCTGATCTATATTTCAGAAATAGTTATTTGTTGAGGAATATGTAATACTTTGCTTCTATTAGGTATTTCAATGATAATGGCTTATCTTATTTTAATCTTGAATCTAAACATAAAAAGAGCACTGTTTTAGGGAGCCATCAACCCTATTACTAATTGAAAAGCATTTAAATATCATCTTTTAAGAAAAAGAAAAATTGTTCACTCTGGGAAATTCTGATGTAACTCCCCAAGGAAGCTTTACCTCTCCCTTCTTGAGAATTCCCTTATCAAGCAAAAAGACTTAGTTGAGGTTTACTTTCTGAAGCTTCTGTTATGGAAAAACAGGTAACTTTTCATATTCTAAATACAAATTACACACACACACACACACACACACACATATATATTTATGTTATAGCAACACACATAATGTACATCTAAGTCTTTGAAACTACATATCCTCCCTGACCTTCTGAGAATTATTGATTTTGAATCACATGTCAGTACTGTGAAGTCCAAGTCAGCATTTATTTGTTCATTCACTCATCCTTTCTTTTCCATCAAGTACTCCACCAGGGGATACAGAGCTACAGGTGGAAACCCTGTCACCTCATCACATGTGGACAACTTGCAGCTCTGAAAATCCCTCTGCACTCCTGCGTGGACATGAGGACACAAAGGGAGAACCTCCTCCTTGATCAAGCAGAACCTGGGACGAATTGGCGGGAAACATCTTTAATGACCTCTATGCTAAAAGTCAGATTTCCCAACTCATTGCACTCTCTTCTGTCAACTGGCCAAAAACAAGTAACATCTGCCATCTGTGATGCAGGCCGAGGACAATCACCATATGGCTTCCACACATTATCTAATACCAGCCTGATGGGGCCATGCCTTTTCCAGTAGCCGTATCAACCTTGCCAAACATTGATTGCACATTGCCACCGTGTTCTCTCCCCTGCTCATATCCACATTGCAGTCAACCACTGCCTGACCCTGTTCTAGGTGGTGCTGATGCTGTGTTGTCTCTAAAACTCCATAGTCCATTTCAAAGCTCACTGTCAATGGCAAGAATGTGGATGACGTGATTAGAAATCTCATGAATGTAACCATTGTGTTGTCAGAAATACCATTTAGCTCTCACTTGGCTGCTTTTGCACTTTGGATGGGCATTATCATGTTTGTTCAAAAACAATGCTTAGGGGTCCATCCAACGCCCACAGTGCTGCTACAGGATAAAAGGCCATTTCTTATTAGTCCAAACAATAGAGCAGAAGACTTTTTTATTTTGTGAAATTGATTGTGAGGTCCTAAGGAGATCATTGTAAAGAAGAAGAGGAAAAGAACAAATCATGCCTGTATACTCCTTTGAGCAATAGAAGTGAAATGGTAGAAATTCAAATAACCACCAGATGGCAGTGTGGGGCCACCTGAAAGTTCAAGCCACATGCTGCATCTGTTCCTCCAGGCTGCCTTTGAAATTTTCAACCCCAAAAAGGCAATTTTGTGTAAATGTATTAGACTAAAACATCTTATTAAATTATTATAAAATATATTTAAATGCATCTTAAAAATGAAGTTCTGAAGAATGATTTCAGGAAGATGAAAGATTTACATTTACTCTAATACAAAATTTTAGCTCCACAAGTCTACTAAATATAATTAACTCAGAGGAGTTTCATAAATCAAGATAGAGAATTAATGATCACACAGAGAAAATTTAAGAAACAATAATTGATTTTTTAATAGAGAAGAGATTATTTAAGCAACTTCAGCTATTACCCAAATAATTATTTTTCTCCTAATGGCTACAAACCATTGTGCATAAAAAACGATCCGTATAATTTTCACCTATTCTAGAGGAAATCAAAGAATTTTTAGAAAATTTCTGCACCTTAAGGTGAAATATCTGCTGTTGCTTTTTAAATATATCATGGTATAGAGATGGCAAGCAAATTTACAGAGGTAATACCAGAGGTATTCTGAGGTATAAAAAGAAATAGACATTTTAAAGTTTGAGAATTTGTACTTTAAAATATACTACAAAAACCAGCCTCTTTGTCCTTGCTTTGCTCCAGATATAGTGAAAAAATGTGCAAGCAAAGGCCATGTTCAAGAGAGGACTAAAATGAGCAAAGGAAGACACAGAACCCCATTACATCATTGAAAAAGTTACATGTAAATAAGATTTTATAAGTTCAATATTCTTTCTCCCTTCCCCCCCCCCAGAATCACAATTTCAAAGATGCTTTAATTTCCTCCCTCTCTTCCTACCACTCTTTTCTGTGTTAATTTACCTTCAAATAGCAGTAAGTGCTAGCATTTAAGTTCTCAGCTTTAAAATAAACACTATAATGCAGTGTTCAAATAGAAAGCAACTTATTTTTGAATGACAAGATGTGCTAGGTGCTTTATATTGTTATTTCATTTGATCATCACATCTATTCGGTGAATTAGTTATCACTGTCAATAACACTGTTAAGATCAATGCCATGGTAAATAATTTTCAGAAAGTAAAGAACCATATGCTTTGTAGGTTCTGAGTTTTGCATAATAGGATTGCTTAATAGGGGCTATGTTTTAATGAGAGAACAAGTTAGAAATCAAGAAAGGGACAAAAATAAAATAAAAGGCACAAGTGATTTGGTTTGTCTCTCTTGTCAAGAAACTAGTCTTTGGAAGTCACCCGGGCTTTTCTTGATACATTATTTCATGTCAATAAGATCTTATTTCTGTCCACTGCAGACACTGATAGTCTCACATAATTTTCTTTGTTTTGTTTTGAAAGAATGATTGCCAACTAAGTTTCTGCAAAGAGGATTTATGTGAAGTTTGCTTCACATGATTCTTCATTCAAGTAAGTTTGATGAAATAATCAGCTAATTCAGAAAAGAGAAACAATAACATTGCTTCAGAGGCTAATACTGCATGCAGGGCTGAAATGTAAGTGTTCAATAGGCTCTTTTGTTATTGTATAGATAGCCTAAAAGGAAAGTCTTCTGAGAGCCATATGCAACTGTCCATAGGCAATTAGTGCAATGGCCAGACTACAGTGCTAATGAGGTTGGGGTTATGAGTTCAAACCCATGTAATTTCCCTAAAGAGAGAGAGCTATTGCACCAGCCATATGTAGGACCCATGGAAGAAGCAATGCAAACCCATTCTCACTTCTGAAAAAAATAATCCAGCTTGTATTCCATTACAGTGGTATCATTTTTTTTATATGAAGGTCATCATTATATGTTTTTTTTGTTTGTTTTACTTAAAAAATATTTTCATTGATATTTTTTACAGAGAGGAAGGGAGAGAGATAGAGAGCTAGAAACGTCGATGAGAGAGAAACATCGACCAGCTGCCTCTTGCACACCCCCTACCGGGGATGTGCCCGCAACCAGTGTACATGCCCTTGACAGGAATCGAACCCGGGACCTTTCAGCCCGCAGACCGATGCTCTACCACTGAGCCAAACCGGTTTCGGCCATCATTATATGTTTTGCTTATGTGTAAACACACCATCAAATATTTGGATTCAGTCAGTTTTGTAAGAGGTTCAGCCCTTTGTGGACATCAGTCATATGATTTTGCCAGTCATTCTTGTTATCGCAATTCAAAAGAGGAAAGTCCCACTCTATAAGATTCAGATGTTCCCAGTGTAGAAAATTAAAGATATAATCATTTCTTCAGCAGAAAAGGATGGGGGATACAGCAGAAAACCCCCTTCTTTATCCTGCCTTCCAAGTGGGGCCAGCTTTATCTCCTAGGCATTTCCACTTGGCAAATCCCCAGTGACTGACTCTGGGAAATAGTAGAATCATTTTTTATAATGACATACAACCTTTGGCACACTTTTGTTTGAAACCCTGGGGGTATATCAGAAAGGCCTGGTATCATTGGGTGCAAAAGCAAAATTTTGCTTTGTGAGCTATGAATCCCTATAACTTTTCTAAGAACTTTTAGGAGTCACCTTGTGCTCATTACCCTTGACTGGTCAAGAGAAAACATTTTTCAATTTTCTCAGAAATTAATTCAGGACTGATAAATTCAGTTGAATGGATAGATTGAGGAAACAAGAGATACTATCTGAGGATATTAGAAATTGAGATGGCAGATAGAGATCAATTTCTGTTATTGTACTCTGCTGCTGATCTGGCTAGAGTATTTTGCTGTGTGAGGGCTGATGTTTGACAAATGGTTTTGGTGGCAGGATTAAAGTCCTTGTCTGTTCCTACCAAACAGAGGCCATGAGCTCCTATCATGGATGCTACTTGAGACTCGCTGTACACAAAGGACTATAACCAATGAGCCCCACTGCCACCATTCCCTCCGACAGTTGATTACTTGTGAAAATTAGTCCTCAAATGTATACTACTAAAATGTCACTGACTATCCTAACATAATTAGAATTCTTCGTCCTCTGTGTAAGAGGCTCTTTTCCAGAGCTAAGATACATTAACACACAATTTTATAATTTTCTACCTATTTTCCTCACTATGGGCTTTCATAATAATAAAGATACATTTTCAAGAGTAGGACTGAATATGCTCAAATGAGGAGAAAGCTAAGCCATTATCCTGACTTCAATTTGAAGTACGTGGCAGAGTGTGGGGTTAGGAAAAGTTCTCAGTTGCAAAACAGCTTATTTTTATAGGACACACACACACACACACACACACACACACACACTTTTTTTTTGTGGGATAGAACACCCAGAACAAAGACTTTTCTCTTGCCAGTCCTTACCAAGGTGGGTAATTAGGACCACTTTTGATATTCCCAGTCAGATCTCAGAACTAGTTTATTTTCCCCATATACTTACTTACCTTTTCTAAGTAGGTATAGCTCCAAATTTTCCCATCAGCCCAAGTTCTTGAAATTATTTTTCCACTCTGGTCATATTCCATTTTTTCATTCCACATCCCCCTTTGAATAAACGTCACCAGTCCTGAAGGTGAATATGTGATGTTCACTTCATTATATCTGCTTACAGGAGACCACAGAACAGGTCGTCCAGTTTGGTCATAAAGAATTCGAAGGGTAAATTTCCGATGGTCATCATAGATCTTTCCTGTGCGTGTTATATGATCAAAATCTATGGACAGCAGGTTTCTGTTATGGGCCTACAAAAAAGGAGATACAAAATTAATTTGAAGTTCTGTCTTGGTTCCCCCTACCTAGCACATTCACAATTACAAGTTTTTTTCTGATTCTCCAACAATGGAGTCTCTCTGGACTTTGAATCTGAATGACTTTCACCTTCCTCAGATGACACTGATCTTTATTCTCCCATCAGACCATACAATCCTGGAGGTGTGGGCTATGTCTTAACTCTTGGCATGCACTAGATCCTCGATATAGGCTTGTTGGTCCCCCCGCCCCATTTTAAGCCTCAAAATTACTGACACAATTTTCAATAATTATGTAATCTTATGTGAGTCAGATGCCTACTCAGGATTGGGACTTCCTTCTCTCTCTTTACCAGTAAAGTGGCTAGAACATACAAGGATGAATTATTTATGTGATTAGAAATCAGAACAAAAGGATATATTGGCCCCTCTCATTTATACAAATTCCCTTCTTAGTCTTCCGTGTTCATTTGGGCTTAGAGTTATATCACTTCTACCATAGGAAAATTTAGGTTGCCCCCTAGTGATGGAACCTCAGCAATATTTTCATGGAGGCCACCAGGTAAATGTGTTGGTAGGTCCCCTAGTATTTGCACAGGTGGCACCACTAAAGGAAGTCAAAACATAGAATTTGGTTTTGACACCAAGTCCAGAAATAGTTTTTGGCTTGGTTCTGGTTCTCGGCTTGCTTGACTGCATGCTAGCATTCCTTCTGTGTACCTCACAACCATGAAGTTGTCCTGTGAAAAAGTTGTACTAGAGAAAGCCTGGTGCAAGGAATCTCAGATGGATTCTGTGAAAGTCAGCACTCAGTGATGCCTGACTCCTAGGAAATTCAGCTGGGTCCACAAAAGATGACCTAACAACTAACTGAGTTAGTGAAAAAGTTTAACAATTAGCAAAGTGGCAACTTTTACTGGGTTTTCAAACAACTGGACAACTGACCTGATTTTTTCTACTCTTCAGTTCATAGTGTCAATGTTTGACAGCCCCACTAGTAACTTCTGCTATGGCTAGCTGATCACAACAGAGCTGAAGAAGGCTCTATGGAAGAGCAGAGCTTTGAAGAAAGGGCAGGTAGAAAACCACGGGAAGGGCTTTTAAAATTTATTTTAGTTTTAGTTTTATTGAGTTTTTTTTGTTATAACTCATTTTGAAAGAGTAGGACACACAAGAAGTTGCAAAATGGTACAAAGGCACCATGTAGCCTTCACTTCAGCTTTCAAGGGACAGATTTCTAATGCAGGTGGAGAAAGTCCAAGGCAAGGAACCAAGGTAAGAATAAGAAAGAAGAGACTTTTAGAATTGTAAATAGCAGTGGCCCAGGGGTCAGGAGATATTGAACTAGCTGCTTGACTGTGCACCAGTCATGTCTTCTATCAGGGCCTTAGTTTCCTTATTTGTGAAATAGGAGTGATAGAGCCACTTCATATCACAGAGTTGTGCTAAGAATGAAATGAGATTACATATATAGGTACCTGGTGAAGTGAAAAAATAGTATTAGTAATTGTTATTTTTAGAATATAATGACTATTTTTCTAATTTTAGTTGGGCTTTTGAATGGGCTCATGTGTCAGATTCCAAAATGATTGTAGCTTGGTCTACTAGGCTTATAGCTATAGGAATTGTCAACACAATCTCCAACAAAATGTTCAATATCAGGTTAATGAGTTGTGGGAGGGGGAACCAACATTAAGGTTTGACTATATTAACTGTAGTTGGACTAAATGGATTCACTATTTAACTAAACTTTATGTTCATTTTTATGGTTAAATATCTGAAAGCCATATCATTAAGTAGTAGTGGAGGATCTATCTCATTCCATCCTTACCAACATCAAGTATTATCATTGTTAGCAAATTTTTCTCAATGTGAGAGTGGGAAAATGGTATGCTATTGTGGCTTAATTTGTATTTATTTGATAAAAATACTGTGATACAAATAAATACCAGTGAGGTTGAACCCTTTTTAATATCTATTGGCCACCTGTGTGTCTTCTATGAATTGTAGGCTCATGACTTTTGTCCATTTTTTTCTATTGGGATGCGGCACTTTTAAAACCTCCTGGTTTTAGTTTCTTCATCAACCAGCTGGTGCTAATGATATTTGTCCTTAATTTTGAGCTTCTGCAAAAATAGAACCTTGTAAATATTCTATGTCATGAATTCTATCCAGAAGACTAGTGATTGGGAATCATGACTCTTTAAACTATCTGTAACCAAGTGCATAGAGTCACCGGGCATAAATATATAGTAACACACTGTACCACCTATAAGGTGATAGACAAGCACGTGTTTTCTTTCTTTTAATATGCAGGGCTTGGAAACCTATATGAGACCAGGTGTTCTTTCTTCAACTACCTTTCCTGTGGTTTTATAGCCACATATCTCCAACTGCAATACCGTTCATTTACAATAGCTGTAAAATATCCATGTACTCACAGAGACAGTTGTAACAGTTACAATTCCTGTTATAATGATAGTTAAAGAGCCAAAGTAACAAGTGATTTCCAGTTCAACTAAATTTGTGGTTTGATTTGTCTGACAGATAAAGTTTACAACTGAAGAGCACATTTCTAAATAAAGTTGCAGCTACACAAACAGGGATCACTGTTCAAAATCCACTACAAAGCAGGCAGAACCAAACTCTGCCTGATGTCCTCATTTGGCCTATTAAGACTTCTGCAATCATACTTCTCTTTCCGGAGAACGCACTCTGATATTCAGATGTTTCTGAAACACTAGTTTCAAAGTCAGGTTTGGAAGGTAATGTACAATTTGACTACTAGCTGAAAGGGATGAAGAAATTGAACATGCCACAGAATTCTCCTCACACTCTGCCCCACAGATTCTCTTGTGGAAACCACATGTGAGAAGCCTGGGAAGGAGGAGGCTTTTCCAGGAGAGCTCTCTTTTCCCCACCCTCATTCCTGAGTGCTATGTGCCTCCAGCTTCCATCGCATGAATCAGAACTAGGCTGCTTGCCTCTGACTGCTGGGGTCATGAACAAGGCTGAGAACGCTCCACATTCATACAAGCGCTGTTTGTCTGGAAGGCAAGAATAGCCCCCTGATCTAAATGTGGGCCATCCGTCCTTACTCATCCTTATTTCTACTTTTACTCCAGTTTACATCAATCCTTGCCCTGGAAAAGAGGGGCAAAGAAAGGGTTGAAATTTGGGGATAGCTCCCAGCCAAAACAGGTCTCTTTGGAGAGGTTGCAGATTGGACAAGACCTTTGAATTGGGCGATTAAAAAGCTGTGCACTGGGGCAAAAAAAAGCTGGACTTGATCATTTTTTAAATAGAAGAAGTATCTATGGTTAAAATATCCCTTGAGTTTCTTTACGTTTTTCAGCTTTGCTAAGGAGAAGTAAGGAGAAGGGCTTGCTTTTCGTTCATACTTAGACCAGAAAGGAAAAAGGGAAGAAGATGCCCCAGGGATCATAGACTGTGTTGCCAGCAGAAATCAAAGTGCCTGTGAAATGTTGGTACGGGGTGAAGCTCCAAAGAAAAGCTTCCTTTGCCTTCCCTCTGAGCCTTCGCTTGCTTTTTCCCAGGAGACTGTGTTTTATTACTTAAGAAAAAGGCTTTTCAGCCCTTCCAATTTGAGACTCATTCAATTAGTAGGATAAAGATATATTAGGTTGATCTATAGATAACCGCTGATATTTGTCTGTTTTGGGCCTATTTAATTTTCTTCCTGTTAATCTGGTTTTGTGTCAATTTTATTATTGGTACAGACATAAGGACTTAAGAAAGGTAGGGGGAAGAATTCTCCCCGCTCTCCAACATAATACACATAGGAAGACCTCAGTGAATATTAGTTGCTGTAATTATGATTAATGATAATAATAATACTGATAATAGAGATCGTACAGCCCATACCCCTCATTTTATAGATGGGGAAAACGGTGCAAATTATGAGCATACCCATCCTTACTCAAAATCTTACTCATTCTTTTGAAGGGGAGCAGAATCTTCCACCCCAAAATAATCCCTTTGGCACAAGGATTATTTTTGGCTGGCTATTTAAGAAACAGCAGACACAGGGAAATCTCTGAAAGTGGAGCGGAAGTGCCCTGGCATAGCAAAGATGTTTTCTGAGGATGGAGGGAGGTGCTGGAATCCTCTTGGCTGCCTCCCAAATTCCCCCTCATCTGTCAGCCCGAGACCCTGTGTTTCAACTGGGCTTCTTTCCCCTTTCAGAGCTCAGATCACGTATGAACATTCACATGTTGCATTTAAAAGCTAATTTACTACAGTTTCAGCTATCTGTGAGGAGAAAAAAAATTGTCAGGATTTAAGACTGGTCTTTGCTTCATTTTGCTTGTAAACACATAATCATCTTATTTTCATGACTTTGTTTTGAAGTGTTAAGTTTCCTGAAAAATATCCTATATGATAAAACCATAATATGCAAAATATACTAACGGCAAAATGACTGGTCACTATGATGTGTACTGACCACCAGGGGGCAGACTCTCAAGGCAGGAGCTGCCTCCTGGTGGTCAGTGTGCTCCCACAGGGGGAGTGCCGCCCAGCCAGAAGCCAGGCTCATGGCTGATAAGCACAGTGGTGGTGGGAGCCTCTCCTGCCTCCGCTGCAGGAGGGTGGTAATGAGCGAGGGGTCTTGGACTGTGAGAGCCCTGGACTGTGAAAGGAATGGCTGACTGATAGCTTAGGCGTACATCTTCTGAGGGGTCCCGGACTTTGAGAAGGTGCAAACAGGGAGGAGGTACCCCCCCTCCCCAGTGCACAAATTTCATGCACCAGGCCTCTAGGCTAACCTAATAATAGAGTCACATGCAAATTAACCATCACTCAGCTACACAAGCCATGCCCACAAGCCATGCTCACTAGCTAATCAGAGCAATTATGTAAATTAACCAAACAAAGATGGCAGTTAATTTGCATACAGGGAGGGAGGGAGGAGTGAAGACTGAAGACAGCATAGAAGGAAGAGGGAGGAAAAGTGGAAAGTAAGGTGGCTGCAGCTGCTGGAGGGAAAGCAATGGCAGTGAGTGTGGGGCAGGGCGGGGTGAGGTGGGCAGCATGCGTGGCCATGGAGGACACAGCAGCGCAGGGAGGGGGGGGCGAGGTTGGGGGGTTGGGGAGGGAGGGAAGGGCGAAGGGCGGCGGGTGCTGCCGATTGGGTGGGCGGGGCAGGGCATGCAGCAGCGGCACTAGAGGCTGTGGCAGCAGGAGCTGTGGGGGAGACGTGGTGGAGGTGGCTGCGGGTGCGGTGGGGCGGGTGGGACAGGCGGGGCATGCCCCCCCTCTTCCCGCCCCTCCCCGCCCACTGCAGCGGGAGTGGTGGTGGGGGGCGGGAGAGGTGGGGGTGGCGGGAAGGAAGCCTGTCGGAAATCTTGCAGGAATATTCTTGCAACAGGTGCCTAGTATAATACACAAAGGAGACTGCAGTTCTGGAGTTTTGCTGTAACCTCACATTTCAGTTTGCAAAATCTTGTAAAGAGCTCTGGAATCCAACGTTGGGATGTCTCATATAATGGCCTTATTATCCACAGACACGGCAAGGTATAATCTTGATACAGTTCCTAAACCAGTTTGCTTTTGGTGACCATCCAATTCTTCTACAACTGCCTCTACTGTTACCTGTATTCTAATTTCCATATTGTCCAGGGAAATGTATTTATGGGGACAGATTGAGGGAGCAGATGAGGAGATGTATGAACTGGATGTAAAAGTACTTTGCAAGGAAGATGATTCAAATACAACTCAGGTCGGGGGAAATGGATTTTTAAAATAAATGAAATTTCAGGATATTAATGTGATTTATTTCATTTAATGGAGCTGGCGCAGGATGGCCCAGAGGTAACAAATCCCTTGCCTGCTCGGGCTGAGCAGGATATCACATCTCCCAGCAGTCTGACTCCTTTACTTTGAAGGGGACCCTGACTTTGTATAAAAAAACATAACCACCCATCACTGGAGAAAAGCAACCCTTAGAGAGGACTATCCTTTTCTGATATTTTTCTTTCCAGCTAGAAGGTCGGCGGTGGATGTGATAGGTAGCTTTCTGGAACATTTGATGTTCATCATCTTACCAAGTGAGCCTTTCAAGAAACCTGTCATTTTGTGCCTGAATAACTAGTGGTTTATAACCTGCTGCCCAAGCACATTTGCAAATTACAATCACACATTCGTGTGGTTTTTCAAAGAGAACCTTCATTTGTCCCAATACAGCTGGGGTTTCTATGTTGTGTGACCAGGTGAATCTGGTATTTTGTTCCAAGAGCTCCGGTACCCCGGCATGGCCTCACTGTGCAATGGCAGCTTCACCAGGAGAAAGAAATGGTTCAGTCCAAGGTCTCGAGGTACTTGAGGGCATCAGAAAGGCTTATTTTTTTTCCATGTATGCTTACTATGGGTCACTGAATATTTGGCCCAGAAGAAAGTTACGTCTCAAGTGTCATCAGCTTGTCCCTTGAAAGGGACACCAGAAGTGAAGGGGCACCCTCTCTGAAATAATAAAGTCAGTAAGGAAAGATAATTTGCTCTGTGAAAACTTGGATCCACACTTACCTTTTGGGGACATATTTATTCCACTAAATCGGGTATGCTTATTCTAGAGAAACTAAGGCAATGCTATAAACAAAAATAGCAGAGGATGGGGAGAGTAGGTACAAATGAATCAGTTAAATAGCTTTCCTCATCCTCTTGCCACCTTCACAGATTGCCTGGAGGCTAGCCAGTTGTCCTGCAGCACCCAAACTTGCCAGTGCATTAGAGCCGATCATTAAAGTCTTTTTGTCAGCATTGAAACAAGGACTCAGGCCCTGCCAAGGTGGCACCCCTGAATGGGGCAATGATTTGTCAATGAATTATTTTAAGGAGCATGGCAGCACAGCATGATATAGTGGAAAGAATGTTGTGCTACACGAAGTCTTTCATTTTAGTGCTGGCTCTGATCCTTAATAGCTGGTTGACTTTGGGCAAATCACTTAACCTTTCTGGGTCTTTGTCTCGGTATCTATAAATTGGGAATAACAACAATTGATGGTTGTGGTGATAAAAAAAAAATCCTGGTTCTGAATGCATTTTGTTAACTCTAAGGCACTAAACATAAGTAAATGATTGTTATTGTTAGATTTCTAGGGGCATGCGCAGTAACACCACCTAGCCAATAAGGGTCTCCAGTACTAGGACAAGAAAGTACCCCAGAGGTCATGTAGAGGAGAAGGCCCTAAATTTGTTGCCCTTATAAGCTATCCCACAAATCCATTCAACTTTACCACATGTCAACTATAAATAGTATTAACTAAATAACACTTCATTCTACTCCTTAACAATAAAAAGCTCCCAAATGTTTTATAACCATTAGTTTCTCAATAGTAAGAACAATTTGGGATATGATGTGCAAATTCCATCTATACACATGGAGGGGCAAAAATAGGGTTGGTTATCTTAGAACATGGAAAATCCCACAGCATAGGATGGATTACCCTAAAGAATGGAAAATGCCAGTCATGTAGTGTATGATTTTGTTCACAATGTTTTATTGAGGCTATACGCTGGGGGAGACACTAAGAGATCACTTATTCAATTTTATTTTCTATTTTGAATCCATGAGGTTGATACGCCATATGTAGATAATTCTTTCTTTTCTCTTCATTTCACAGGTGAAAAAATAAAGGCATTTCTTAAGTCACTCGTAAAATTGAGTAGCAAGGCCAGGTCATCTAACTTCATCCAGGGGAGTGCCATTTCTAGAACCCTAATAGAAACCCTCACTGCTATTCACACAGAGAAGTCCGACTATTTGGATTGGTTTCACTTCTCAAGTTAAGTGGCATATCCAGTAAATATTCTGCTAGAGACCAGTCAATAGAATAAGAACACACAAATTGACTTGTGCATGTAGACAACTTTAGCGCTGTTCCAAAAAACACCTTTGAAGTCTGTGTCTTGGTGTCACCAATGGAATTGATTGGAAAGCGAGCCCTGCCATAAATTATCTTGTCCCTATCAAGCAATGTGACTAGTTTGACTGCTTCTCACGGGAATTGGGTGGTTGTTTATTGTTGCATTTCCACAGTTTAAAGGTTACCACATTTTCTCTCTGAGTGATTTTTACTGTGAGGGAAGAAAATGCAAGCAATCCAGGTGTCCCGCGCATGACACAGGTGCTCAAAGCAGGCCTGGCCTCAATAGTGAGTGATTACTTCCCTCAGGCTGGCAGTTGCTTTGGGGCTGATATTGAATGCTACTATATTTGGAAAGTTGGTCACATCATCCTAACGTTGGTGTTTCAGAAGGGACAGGCAGACAGTTCTGTGTTGTTTGTAGGCTTTATGCTCTGCAGAAAGGCAATTGGGACTGAGAGAGCGCTGGTTAACAGTGGTGAACTGTGCTTGGTAAGGACTCGAAAACTCCCAAATCTTTCATTTTCCCCAGGCAGCTCTCTCTGAGCACAACTCACCCAACCTCAGTATTAGCCCTTTACCCCTTTGACTCTTCCTATGTCTGTATTCATGGCAGTGGTATCCTTCACTGACTTTTCCTTTTATCTTGCCTTTGTCAAAATGTCACCTCGTGTCTCTTATCCTTCTGTGTGTACCTGCCTGGTCTTTCCAAATAAAGTCTAAACAAAAATTGGAACTGGGTCAACCTGATGGGCCTGACAACAATCTCCAGGGGCATGCAGTGAGGGATTCGGGAGAGCCACCTGATGAAATACATTTCTCCACCCAGTCTTTCGTGGTGCCTGAAATTGCTACCATTAAAGCACTTTAGCTGGCTAATGACAAGGAAAGCTCCTATTAGAATGTTCATTTAAGAATCCCAAACCATTATCAGCCATTAGCACCCCCTCTTGAATCAGTACTTCATATAAGTCAGTCACCTATATGAGCTTTGGAGAAATGGGACTTCAGGTTAGGAAGGTTCTGCAGTTTTCAAACATAAAGAGAAAGTTCTATATCTTGGTATAAGGTCAAGACTTACCCTCAGTCTCCTTTCAAAAGCCGAAATGTTGCCTTTGTTTTGCTCCTTCCGCTGCCGCCACTCGATGAGGTTTGCATTGTGCTCTCCGGGCAGTGAGATGTTGCATTTGCCCAGGGTGGGGTTGACCGCCCCGGCCAGGATGTGAGGCTCTGAGCTGAGGCTGATCTCCATCCCGCTGGCAAAGGTGACTCGTAGAGAGCCATCTGGACTCACTCGATATGTACTTTGAGTATTTTCTGTAGGCAGAGGAACAAAGGAGGGGGGAGGGAGAGGGAGAGAAAAGGGAAGCATAGGAAGCAGAGGAGAGACAAGCTGAGCTTTAGGAGGCAAGTCTGAGAAGGGATGAGCAGGTGGGACACTGTGGACCCGACTGCCTTCTGGGCTAGACAACCATTCTGACAGGCAGATGTGCCCTCTGTCCGTTTGGGTCTCGTTATTTTCACAGCTGGGGTAGTTTGTTCCTTGGATAAAAGACTCCTGCCTAATACTGCAGGCTGTTTTTATTTTTCCTGTCTCGTTTTTAAAGAATTCCCTCACAAACTCCCTTTCTGACTTGATAGATCGGCCTCCGCAGTTTGATATGCTGGGAGCTAGCATGAGAAGAGTATCAAGTTCAACTTAGCATCCTTACTGCCTGGGGACACCCACACAGTTGCTGTACCTGACAACACAACACTGACAAAGGTTGCCACCAATCCCTTTGGAGTGTATCTGCACGTTGAACAGTTCTGTGTCTGGCCTAACAACCAAATCAGTCCTTAATGACTGGACAGAGAGAAATTGTTTTTGTGTATCCATTTCCCCTTTAGCTTCCAACACATTCCTTCCAAGTCCAACCTTCCTTTAAACAGAATGAGCTTTTAATTCTCCCATTTCTCTTACATTATTGCTCGGTGTGTATTCTATTTTTTATTTCTTTAAATATATTTTATTGATGTTTTACAGAGAGGAAGGGAGAGGGATAGAGAGCTAGAAACATCGATGAGAGAAAAACATCGACCAGCTGCCTCCCGCACACCCCCTACTGGGGATGTGCCTGCAACCAAGGTACATGCCCTTGACTGAAATTGAACCTGGGACCCTTCAGTCCACAGACCGACGCTCTATCCACTGAGCCAAACTGATTTTGTGTGTATTCTAATTCATCCTTTTTATTCCCCCATGTCAGCATGGATCTTGAATGCTAATATCAGATGTGACACAGACTACATTTCTTTACTATAACCCCTTCCGTGTCTGAAAGAGCTTTATGTACTGCTGGGTGCTGCGAAATGACTTGGGGGAAGAGAGGATTTGGCAGAGATGTAAACTCATGACTCCCACAGAGATGTGGCTCAAGGCTGCTATGTGAATCTGTGAAAGGGGTGATTTTGTCTGAGTTTCGGCTCCCAGAGCTGAAAAATAGGGAGACAATGCCATCTTCTTATACAGAAGTGAATTCTATATATTAGAAGGGTAGAAGTTAAGATAGGTGCTATTGCAGTCAGGCGAAGTGAAAAATAGTCTTACCTTGTTTTAAAATATAGATGGTAGTGGTTGCTGTCAGGTTGGTTGACATGAGGACATTTTCCCGGTTGGAAGTGTCCAGCTCCACTTTCGTCAGCTTCTCCAGGTCACTGTGGAAGCTGCTGACTTCTCCAGTGGGAAATGTGGCATTGGTCAGATGTCCCTCGGGGTCATACCTGAGGAATGGAACCAATGCCAACGTTGAAGCCTCTCGGCAGTGATAACAGGCCTTTGCAAAATAAAAATCACTTGGCAGTTTAACTTTGAGTGATAACAAGTATGATTAACCTTGTTCAATAAGAAGGAAAAGGTCAGAGAGATGATTAATCAAAGAAAGTTATTTTTGCAGCTTCTGAATTCTTGATGACTTCCTTGAACTGTGCTGTTTTGCAGAAAAAAATAATATCTGGTAATGAATCACCAGGGTGGAAAACTGATTTATGAATCATGCCCCACTGTGTGTAATGTTGCAGGGCAGCTTCCCTTTTGCGATTTGGGTTGATCCCATTAGATGTGATAGATGACAAAAGCCAGCAGAGGGTGCTGTTGGCAAAGGAAACAGAGGCACAAACGAGGGCCCAAAGCCCGAGAATGCCAATAAACTGACTGCATTGTGATAGGAAAATTTTATTTGCTGCTGTTTAAGTTGCCAAGTTGGAAATGAATGAATCATTCTTCCAACAAAATGAACAAGCACAGAAGATAATGGAAGCATGTTCATTAGAATATTATGGAGCCCCCTGATCTCAGTGTCACTTAAATTTTTTTTTATATCGCTTTTTAGAGTATAGCACATGTTGCAATTTGCTTATATGAGTAGGAGAAAAAAATTACCTGGAATAATAGGCAATAACCTATATCTAGGAATATAGTCTAGTGAGTTTACTTTAAAAAAAACACACATACACACCATCAGAATTATTGGCAATCTCACTGTCCTCCAAATGAAAACTGCTTCCCTGAAGGCTTTTGATGTGGAGCTGTTCTTTTATTGCCAATAGAACCATGAAAAATAAACACTTCATTAAAAGTAAAGGCGTGCACTTGGAAACCCATTACTGTTTTCTTTTCAAGCTGCAAATTACAAAATATTTAAGCACTTTTATAATGTAAAACGATTATATTCTTTTCACCCAAAGTGAACAGGATATAGCCTGGACACAATGGTGGAGTCTGGCTCTGCTACCTCATCCCCCAACCATTATGCAGAAGGATATAGTGATTCGGTGTTAATACACCAGGTTGCAGGAACTCATCTTAGATGGTTGCTCAAATCTTAAAACCTAGACTAGTTTTTGGTAGGTGTGGGAAAAGGAGCTGGACCTTATTTTATCAAGTAGATCGGAACTTGAGGGTATACACAATGCCACACATACACACCCTATCAGTTAAAAACAGTCATGTAACTGGCTGGTGTGGCTCAGTTGGTTCAGCGTCATCCTGTGCACCAAAAGGTGGCAGGTTCAATCCCTAGTTGGGGCACATGTCAGAGGCAACTGGTTAGTGTTTCTCTCTTGCATCTCTGTTTTTCTCTCTCCTTCCTCTCTCTAAAATTAAAAAAAAAACACAACAAAACCTAGTCATGAATGAAAATAAAAATAATCAAATAGGTTATTTGACCTCATAGATATGTGAAGCCCTCATTGGTTTAATTGATGTGCCCTTTATTTAAGTAGATTATAGACAAAACGGTTGTTGGCGTCTCGCTGCTATACAGCGAAGGCCACCTTATCAAGGAAAGACCAAAAGGTGTTGCTTGTGCCTGGGGTTAATGGCAAAATCATCCTGCCTGTTCAGCCTGTTTATTTTTTAAAATATATTTTTATTGATTGCAGAGAGGAAGGGGAAGGGAGAGAGGGATAGAAACATCAATGATAAGAGAGAATCATTGATCATCTGCCTCCTGCACAACCAACACCAGGGAATGAGCCTGCGACCCGGGCATGTGCCCTGACCAGGAATCGAACTGTGATCTCCTGGTTTATAGATCTATGCTCAACCACTCAGCCAAGCTGGCTGCACCTGCTCAGCCTGTTTATCCATGGTCTGCTTCCGGGCTCTGCGGCTGCAAGAAGTTCTTGATGAGAAAGTGGCACGGAAGAGCTTGAAGCTTGAACACCTAGCACAGCCAAATCTTGTCTGCCTGGCCTTCCTTCTAGGATAAGGAAATGATGTCCAGCCTTTATTCTCCTGAGGCACTGAGCTGCTTTTCCTTTGAGGGAGGAGTTTGGAGGCAGCAGATAGAAGGGAGCTGCTGCAGGCCTGCCAGGTGAGGGAGACTGTAGCCTCGCCGCCCGGATTACCTAAGCAGTCCTTTTGTTTCACAACCATCGCCAGCACCTTTCCTGATTTCTAAGGGGTTCCCTCACATACAGCAAGGTCACGCTTCATCATTTCTCCAGGAAATTTGACTTAAGATGCTATGAATGCAGGTTCCCACTGGGCTTTGCGGCTTGGGGCCGTTTCCCAGTCACTCAGCCCCTTGTTTGAAAGCGATATTTCATCTAAAAGTGAGGGATGTGGTTGGGTTCACTCCTCAGAGCTAAGATCAGATGCCAACTGAGCTATCCATGAGCAAAAGGTGCAAGGGCCAAACGCCCCAACAGACCTTGGCAGTGGCCTGTGGATATATCTGGATTCCCCCATCTGCCCCAAACACCTTTAAAGCTCAGTCACAGGTGCTCTTTGTCTGAGATTATATATCTGAAAGCTTATTTTCAAGAGCACAGCCACATTCCTATATATTCTATTTCCATGCCCACCCTCCAAATTGATAGGCGTATATTCAGAAAGGAAAGCTAAATACTCCTGGGTAAAACTGTAATTACTCGGAGAGATCTAGCTGGGAGGCTGCTGCCTGACCCTTTTCTGGTTATGGAGGCAATGGTGAGGATCAGGTAGAATTTTCCACAGTCCTGCCCAGTCACTGGGGACCTAAAAAGTTGTATTAACTGATTTCATTGCTGTGGCTGGATAGGCATCCTTATTGGAAAGTGCACATTTGACTTTAACTCTATTGTAAACAAAGTACGCTGCCTTGAGGGCATTCTGTTAACTGAAATAAGTTAGACAGAAAAGGACAAAATACTGTATTATATGTGGAATCTAAAAAATACTCCCATATCAAAAAATATGTACATATCAAACTCAGAAAAAGAGAGCAGATTTGTAGTGACTACAAGCGGGGGCTGGGGATGGGGGAAATGGAAGAAGGTGGTCAAAGTTATAAGATAAATAAGTCATGCCCTGACTGGGTAGCTCAGTTAGTTGGAGCATCATCCTGTACACAAAGAGGTGGCAGGTTTGCTTGCCAGTTAGGGCACATACCCAGGTTTTGGGTTCAATCCCCGCTTGGGTCACGTGAGGGAGGCAACCAATTGATATTTCTCTCTCTCTCTCTCTCTCTCTCTCTCTCTCTCTCTCTCTCAAATCAATAACAATATATCCTAGGGTAAAGATTACAAAAAAATAAGTCATGGGATGTAATGTACAACATAATGACTGTATAGTATATATATATGAAAGTTGCTAAGAGAGTAAATCCTAAAAGTTCTCATCAGGAAATCCTTTCCTTTCCTTTTCTTTATTTCTTCCTTTTTTTTTTTTGTATCTGTATAAGATGATGAATGTTAGCTAAATTTATTGTGGTAGTCATTTCATAATAAATGTAAGTCAAGTAATGCTGTATGCCTAAAAATTATGCAATATTGTATGTCAATTATATCACAATAAAATGGAAGGAAAACAAATAAAAAACCCAAAGCCATCTACTTTCCTCAACACACTCATGTGCCCCAATTCTTCTAGTCTCAGTCAAAGCAATTGCATTTGCTGGTATCTGCAGTATGGTGTCTCTCATATGCTCAATCATTTATATGCCCCCAGTCAAAACATACAGACCCACTTTTTTCTGTGGGGTCACTTCCAAAGTAAAAGTGACAGGCAGATCTCACAACTTTGGAAATATTGCTCAAAAGTAGATAAGAAATAATGGGAGCCTTTGATTTCCTATGGCTTGCTTGAGGTACCGCCCACTTCATGATAGGGGAATGCGTGTTTCCAGATGGGAATGTTTAAGAAACAAGTTTAATCAAAATCTCCTATGCTTTGTGTTTCCCTTTGGTGCTTGCATCCTTTGGTGCAGAGAGTAAATACAAGTCAATATGCTGCCACTGATCCCCTTGGGATACAACATGATAGCTACTTGCTCTTCCTCCCCGGTAGGGAGTTGCACTCACTTAGCCAGGCCTACAAATTCTGGTTAGTAAATTGTGCCATCAGGCAATGACATGCCTTCATAGGTATCAGTAGTGGGTTTGGTAAGAGGAGATGCCATCAAATTGTCCCTTTCTGTCCCGATTTTAGAGAGTTCCACTGTGTGCATGCACACACATGTCCCCATGAAGCAAAGAATCTGTAAAGGAAATTCTGAACTCATTCTTGTCCTTAAGGCACATATAGTTTAGTTTGGGGGAAGATATTTATGTATTATGAAAAGTATATTGGGTCTGATATTTTCTCATAAAGGCTAGTCTGTCCTTTTCCTTGAGGACAATTGAAGCCAGAGCTAAACCACAAAGAGGAAAAACTAGACGCTCCTTCACCTTTGCTTCCAGGAAAATATTGAATATTACAGATGAAAAATTCATTACTTATTTTTAAAAATGGAAACAGACCCTCTTTACCCCCTCATGCCAGAAACATGAGCAATCTAATAAGCATTCTTTCAGAAATACAGGGTTCCCTTTCCTCACAAATAACATTTGGCTTCCTATGATTCAGCTCCAAGTCAATAATGCCCTTCTATCTTCATTTGTGGTGGATAAGATGCACACACAACTCATTCTAATGCCAGAATATTGCCATGTACTTATGTAGACAAGGCAGCGGGCTAAGCAGAACAGGAGAAGGAAGAGAAGGAAGTGGTATCTGAATCCTGTAAGGGAGGTAGAGCTCAATCCCTTGCTAAGTAGAGATTGGGGAGGGAGAAAGGTGGGTGGGATGTCCATTGAAAGCACGGGATATCAAAAGCACAACATTCCTCTAGGGGGGGAAGAGGGGGTAAGGCTGGAAAGGCATGTTGGAATCAGAGTACCAGACTCTGGAGGAAATCAGGTAGTCAGTAGACAATAGAGAGATTTTCAGGGTGAGAACAGGATGTTTCAAGCAGTGCTTTGGTGGCAGTGAATCTTGAAAGGGGAGCTATGAAGTAGGAAGCCTGTTGGGAGGCTGCAGCCCCAGTCTGCGTAAGAGAAGATGGTAGATTTTTATTTTTGCCTTTATTAAATATATTGTGATAGCCCATTATTGGGACTTGTTTTTCTTTGTAGACTTTCAAAGTTTTAGAGGGAGGGTACAGTGTCTCATTCATCTCAGGCCTGGCACAGAGAAGATAGGCACTATACTTGTTGAATAAGTGCAATAAAAGAGGCTGTTAGTGGAAATGGAGAAGATGGCGTGGATCTGAGTGTCAGTGTGGTTAGAGAATAGATAGAGCCATCTATGGTGGTGCTGAGAGGCCAGGCTCAACTTACATAGATGCCCTGTGCCACACAGTTCATCTTCCCCACCAGCCTCTGAAAGCTTTTTTGGCCAGCAGCCTCTCTTCCTCCTGTTCACTCCCTGTCTCTATTGCAATTTTTCCCTAGCACGACCCACAACAATTCTGTCTGCCCATTCTTGCTCCTTACCAAGGGCACAGAGCACAAAGGGAGGTGACTGTGCAGAGTTGTCTGTCTCCGGAGATTGTAAGGAGCAGTTGGCCACTCTATGTTCACCTTACTTAATAGAAATGCTTTGCCCAACAGGAAGCAGGGGGCTGGACCACAGGGTGCCTTAGTCCCCTTCCTACTCTGAGATTTTAGAAAGCATTTGAAACATTCTTTTTTTTAAAAAAAATATATTTTATTGATATTTTACAGAGAGGAAAGAAGAGAGATAGAGAGCTAGAAACGTCAATGAGAGAGAAACATCGACCAGTTGCCTCTTGCGCACCCCCTACTGGGGATGTGCCCGCAACCAAGGTACATGCCCTTGACCGGAATCGAACCCGGGACCTTTCAGTCCGCAGACTGACGCTCTACCACTGAGCCAAACCTGTTTTGGCACATTTGAAACATTCTGATGCGCTTGGACTATTCATTTACATCACCAGTTCTACATGGGACTCGCATCCTACGCCTAGGCAAGTATCTCATCCAGAGACATGGTTTGTTTACCTTATCCCCTTCCCCCAGACCCTTTTTAATCTTATCACGGAAGAGGGAGAACCCCTCATTAGCCATCGTCCATAAAACTGAGCATTTGTAAAACAGTCTAGAGCTATAATGAAGGCTTTTCCAAGGTGTCAGTGAATGCATTATTTTTTTTTTTTGGCGGGGAGGGGCAGGGGTAAGGGATATATTAACAAAGTTCAGAAACAGAGAGAACAGAAGACCAGGGGTTAAGAGATCATGTAAACGCACAGTCTCTCTTGAGTGTTGGGCTCCCACAAAGGGCAAGGGCCTGAGGAACTGTCAGCTCAGTTGGGACCGGCAGCAGCGCCGCAACTGACGCTTTTGGCCTCGGTCTGGGACCTTTTCAGTTTAGGATAGCAGATGCCTTTGCTAGGGCGCTGCTTGGGAAACAACCAAGGGCATCCTGGCTACTCTTGCAGCTTCAGGGGCAAAGAAGGCTCGCCTGCCATGTGAGTAGCAGGGCCCCTCCCTCAGGCTTTAGCTGTGGCAGGGTCACTGCAATTAGGAGCCCGGCAGCCCCTCGGGCCACAACCCCTGTCTCCTTCAGCCAATATTCCTGCCTTGACAGTCACCTCCCTGTTAGCAGTTTCTCTCTGGTCAGCTTTTCCCCTGACACCCAGGACATTTAGGGGCGGTCAAGCATCAAGCACTAATACTTTGGGGTGTGCAATTTTGATTGTGGTCCAAGTCAAACGGAATTATGAAAATCAATGGACTAAACAACATCACACTACACACGACAAGCCCACATTCTACCACTGCACAAGATGCATTTTAAAATCCCATGCGGCTTAGGCAGTGGTCACGGTCATCTGTGTCATTTCTCCTCCCCATCGCTTCAGATCATGGAAAGTTGAACGGATTGCTGCTTTAGCTACCTGTCTGTAGCCACCCTCCATCCTGCCAAATGTTGCTTGTTTCTGTTTCTCTTTTTCTGTGTCTCATCACAGATCAGAAATTCTATTTCCACCTTGGCAAAGGTGGAAATTTGTCCCCATTGGAACAGTAGGTCCTATTCTGTGTCCCCAAACTTCCAAAGGACAAGGAAACACTTGAAAGAATGTTCATAGCTAGCTAACGCACTGAGGATAAAAGCGAAAGGCAGATTTTGTGCAGAGGAGACCAAAAGAAGAATTAGTTACATCATGCAGTTGGAAACTGTTCATTTCTCTATATGCAGGTAAGAAGGGGCAGGGGTTTCCCCTAGCTGGTGTGGCTCAGTTGGTTGGAGCATTGTCTCATACACTGAAAGGTCATGGATTCGATTCTGGGTCAGGGCACATATCCAGATTACAGGTTCCATTCCCCGTTGGCATGTGTGCCGGTGTGTGTACCATTCTATTTTCACTTGGATGTCTAACCAAACTGATCATATCCAAAACCGAACTCCCAATCTCCCACCTGGTATAATGTACTCTTTGCATAGCCCCTACCCCCCAATCTTGGTCAATGAAAATTTCAACTTCCAGTTACTCAGGCCAAAAAACTTTTGAAGCTATCTGACCATTCTTCCTCCCCCACCCACATCCAATCTGTCAGATCTGTCCTGACAGATCTGTCAAAATATATTTAGGAATTTATAGCTTCTTACTGCCTTCACTCCCTGATCTAAGTCACCATCTTATGCCTGGATTATTGCAAATCCTCTCTGCTTCCACCATACAATCTGTTTTCAATACAGAATGATCCTTTAAAGATATAAGTCAGATGTGTCATTCCTTTAGTCAAAACTCTCCAGTGGTTCCACCTCTTACTCAGAATAAAAGTCAAAGTCTTTACAGAGACCTACAAAGCTCTACCTGAAGTAGCCCAGTTACTTCATAGGTCTCATCTTCCGATTACTCTTACTCCACTGCAGTCACAGTGGCTGCCTTACCCATATCTTACTATTCCTTGAACACATCGTTTGTTCCTGCTACAGGGCCTTGGCACATGCTATTCCCTCTGCCTGGAATGTTCTCTCTCTTCCTTCCCCAAGGTATCCTTATGGCTCACTTCCTCACATCCTACAGGAATTTATGTATAGTAGTCCTCCCTTATCCACATGGGACATGTTCCAAGATCCCCAATGGATGCCTGAAACCACAGCCAGTACCAAACCCTTTTTATTTTATTTTATTTTATTATTTTTAAAAATATATTTTATTGATATTTTGCAGAGAGG
The DNA here is from genome assembly GCA_963924515.1 of Vespertilio murinus. NCBI lineage: Eukaryota > Metazoa > Chordata > Mammalia > Chiroptera > Vespertilionidae > Vespertilio > Vespertilio murinus. The sequence continues at coordinate 73,380,784 of OZ004710.1, forward strand.
AAAGGAGAGAGATAGAGAGCTAGAAATGTCGATAAGAGAGAAACATCGACCATCTGCCTCTTGCACACCCCCTACCGGGGATGTGCCCACAACCAATGTACATGCCCTTGACCGGAATCGAACCCGGGACCCTTCAGTCCTCAGACCAACACTCTACCATTGAGCCAAACCGGTTTCGGCACAAACCCTTTTTAAATACTCTTCCCCCCCCCATACATAGTACATACTTATGATAAAGTTTAATTTATAAATTAGGCACAGTAAGAGATTAACAACAATAACTAATAATAAAATAGAACATATAACAATATACTGTAATAAAAGTTCTGTGAATGTGGTCTCTCTCTGTTCATGTTTTCCAACCACAAATTGAATGGCTTCTCCATCTTAATTAAGCATTTTGCCAAGCACTGTGGCCATAGCTTTTGCAGTTTGAGATACGACAGCAAAACGAGCACAAATTTCTTTTTCCTTCTTCGCAATTTAATGAATAGAACATTTGTTTTTACCATAGATCTTAGCAACCTCAGCATGCTTTTTCCCCTTTCCTTATTAACTCGAGAACTTTCACCTTTTCACTTAACGGATGCAAGTACTTTACAGCTTCTCTTTGGCATATGTGAGTTGCCAGCATCGCTACTCCTGGGCTTTGGGGTTATTATTAAGTAAAATAAGGGTTACTTGAACACAAGCACTGAGAGACCCATATCTTGACAGTCAATCTGATAACGAGAAGGCTACTAACTGACGAATGGCAAGGAGCGCCTATAGCATGGATATGCTGGACAAAAAGATGATTCATGTCCCAGGTGGGAAGGAGCGGCAGGGCACGAGATTTCATCACATTACTCAGAACAGCACACAATTAAAAATTGGGACTTATTTATGTCATTTTCCATTTAGTATTTTCAGACCATGGTTGACCACAGATAAAGGAAACTGTTGATAGAAAACCAGGGATAAAGGGAATTACTGTACTCAAATGTTACCTTTTTAGTTAGGCTTTCTCTGACTGCCCAACTTGAAATAAAAACACTTCTGCCCCATATTCTTTTTTCTTTGTTGCCAATCCTCACCCAAGGATAAAGGATATTTTTCCCATTGATTTTTAGGGAGAGTGGAAGGGTGGGAAGAAGTGGGGGTGGGAGGAAGAGAGAGAGAGAGAGAGAGAGAGAGAGAGAGAGAGAGAGAGAGAGAGAAGAGAGGGAGAGAGAGCTAGCCATGTGAGAGAGACACATCAATTGATTGCCTCCCGCATGTGCCCTGACTGGGACCAGGGATCAAATCTGCAACTTAGGTATGTGCCCTTGACCAGTAATCAAACCCTCAGCTCTTCAGTGCACAGGCCCATGCAACACCAGCCAGGGCCTGCCTCATATTCTTTTTTTTAAAATAAATATATTTTATTGATTTTTTACAGAGAGGAAAGGAGAGGGATAGAGAGCTAGAAACATCGATGAGAGAGAATCATTGATCAGCTGCCTCCTGCACACCTCCTACTGGGGATGTGCCCGCAACCAATGTACATGCCCTTGACCGGAATCGAACCCGGGACTTTTTAGTCCGCAGGCTGACACTCTATCCACTGAGCCAAACCGGTTTTAGCCTGCCTCATATTCTTAATATCCCTTACCCTGCTTTATTTTCCCCCTAGAATTTACACCATCTGAAGTTCTGTACATTTCACTTGTCTCTCTCTAGTACAACTTAAGCTCTATGAAGGTAGAGATTTTTATCTGGCTTATTGATATCTGTATTAAAGACACCAGAACAATGCCTGGCATGGGTAGGTGCTCAGGAAATATTTATTGACAAATAAATGAACCCACAAATGGGTTACTTTGTGTGTTTTCCCCCTCTAGCTTTATTGAGGTATAATTGACAAATAAAATGATTAATCCTCATTCGAGGATTTTTTTCCCCCATTGATTTTTTTTTTTAAAAAAAGGTGTTTTAATTTAGTGAGAGAGAAAGGGAGAGGGAGAGAGAGAGATAGAAACATTGATGAGATTGAAACATTAACATTGATTGGTTGCCCCCTGCATGTCCCCCTACTGAGTATTGAGCCTGCAACGCTGGGCATGTGACCTCACTGGAAATCAAACAGCGTACCACTGAGCCATACTGGTAAGGCTTTTCCATTGATTTTTTTAGAGAGAGAGAGAAACATTTGTATGAGAGAGACACATATATTGGCTGCCTCCCACATGTGTCCTAAGTGGGGTCAGGGATGGAACTTGCAACCCAGGTAAGTTCCCTTGACGGGGAATCGAACCTGAGACTGTTTGGCATGTGGATCAATGCTCTAACCACTGAAACACTGGCCAGGGCTAAAATGGTATATATTTAAAGTGTATAATGTGATGGTTTGATAAATAAATGAATGGTTATTCTGAAAACTAGTTGGGACTTAAACCATTTCTTTTTTTTTAGATTCTTTATTGTTTAAAATATTGCATAGAGTATTACACACCTCTCCTTTTTCTCCCATTGACCTCTTTCTGGCCATCCCCATCCCCTAGCACATGTCCTCACCTTCCTAGTGTCTGCATCCATTGGTTATGCTTATATACATGCATACAAGTCCTTTGGTTAATCTATTACCCCCTTTTCCCCCGCCCCCCCCCTCGCCCCCAGCCATTTCTTATTGCTTGACTAGATTTAACCATTAGGTTTCAAAATAGTTTGTCTAATTCCAGCTGCAGTGTGATCTCGCATAAATAAATTAAAAAAGATATTCTTGCCCTGGCTGGTGTGCCTTAGTTGGTTGGAGCATTGTTCTGTGCACGGAAGGGTTGCTGGTTCGATTCCCAGTCAGGGTACACACCTAGGTTGGGGGTTTGATCCCTAGTCAGGGCGTGTAGGGGAGGCAGCTGATGGATGTTTCTCCCTTTTCCCCTCCCTCCCTTCCCTTCTCTCTAGAATCAGTAAAATATGTCCTTATATGAGAATTAAAAAATGATAATAATAACAAGAATAAGAATATTAAAAAATATAATCTCACTAGAACCTTAATCTTTCTTAAAGTATTTAAAAATGAATCAGACTGTTGGAGTTTGAATGCTGGACATTTGTGAGAATCAGGACAAGTTAACCATTCTGTGCCTCAGTTTCATCATCTATAAAACAGGCATGATGTTTTTCTTTTTTTATTTTATCATAAAAATAATAGTGTATGTAAATCACCTACCCCAGTACCTGACAGACAGTAAAGCTTCAGTGAATAGTGGCTTTTATTACTGTTATTAAGATGTAAGAGAAAAATATCAAAAAATGCAGGAAGACTTGCAACAGAAACAACTGAATACATTTTTCTAAGTGAAACTAAAATAGTTGTCCAGCTCTTTTGTGTAAGTGGCAGTTCTTTGGGAAATGAGCCAAAACTTGAAGGCCAATTGTTTTGTCGCTTTTTCCTTAGGAGGGTTTCCCGGGTCTGGACACCTTCTATTCATATTCTCTATATCCTCACAGAATAGTCACGCTTGGAACCCCTTATGCTTAATATCTCCACTGGTCACATTCTTCGAATTTATGGCATTTCAGACCCAGAGGTTCAGATTCCATGGATGATCTTCACTCAGGAAATTGCTTAAAAATTCAGCAGTTCCCTTTGTGGGGAAGATACTTGCTGAGTGCTGGCAGACTAGCTTTCTAAATGTGTTGACTTGCAAACAAGGTTGTCCATGCTTTAAAAGGCAAGGACAGTGGTCTGTATTTCTGTGTCATGACACCTCCTTGTAGCTCGCTGTCAGACACATCTTGTGTTGACGCCTTGTTAAACAAAGCTATCACAGATCCAGTCTATGAATGCTGACATGTGTCGGGTTATTTGACTAATGCAGGGAAAGGGGGAAGCCCAACCCTGCACAGGAGCATTCCACAGAAGTAGCCAATGAAGTGCAGCCTCTCCCATTCTGCACTTGTCTCAACATCACTTCACATTTGCTTCCCAGGGTCCATTTCTTATGTTCTAACTTCCCACTGATCTCCCACCATCGGGCTGGGCTTGGCTAGGTTGGGCACACATTCATTTATTCATTCATTAAATCCCACAGGGATCAAGAAATACTAGTTAAACCACACTGCCTCTTTGCTGCTTTCGAACATTTTTCTAGTTTAGTTATTTAAATAAAATGTTACCTCCTTGTCTAAGCTCTGCTGTAAGTTTCTTGAGTACATGGACTTCTACATTATTCCGCTTTCCTGCAGTGCCACCCTTTAATTCTTCATTTGGTCTATGTTTTTATTATGCTCTGCAAAACTGCTCTGGAGAAATGGGTCCAAACCCTAGGAATTGGGTTAAATTTCCTTCCTGATTTTTGTTTTTTATTGTGTTTGTTAGGAGAAACTAGCATGTAACAACCAGCAAGCATGAAACCATTTTTCTACTGTAATATGACTTCAAACAAAAACCTGACAAAGCCCATGCTGAGAATTAGAAACTTACTCATAAACGGTTGTCCATCCATTTTCATTACTCTTGGTAGCCAGAAGCCCAGTGTTTCCTGGATAGGTCATCAAGGCCAGGTTATAGCCTTGGGCTGATACTCTTTTCAGGACTCCATTGCTGCTTATGGTTAGCCAGTACACCTGCCCACCAGGCACTACAAGCCAAAGGGGCATCCCGCCTGCATCCCTGCGAATATGCACAGAGTTGCCGTTGCTACTGGTAATGGCGCCCAAGTCACCTTCGGCATTGTAGGTGAAATTATACACATAGTCCCTTGTTATCAAGTTCAAGGTGTGCAGGTGGGTTCCATTGACGGTGAACTGGTAGAGTTCCTGATCAGCAGGGGAGGCAATCACATAAAGGTTCACGTCATTCAGGTGGGCTTGGTTCCTACTGATGGTTCGAATTCGAACGTTCCCAAGGTCAGCCACATAGAGGGTGCCATCAGGCGACACTGCTAAAGAGGAAGGGGCTTTCATCTTTGCATCTTTGGCGTAGCCACCATCACCTGTGGGAGAAAGACCCTGATTTCAACAATTGTCATCATAAGCATTCGTGTGAAAAAACAGTATACAGAAATCACTGTGCATCGAGAATCATTTGAAAGGGAACAGTTAGCCAGCATTCTCTGCATGTCCTCCTTGACAAATTTGAAACCCATTATTCAAAATTTTTGAGTCAGTACCAATGAAGATAAACAGTAAGATGTAATTATCTCAGTAACTCCAATTTTGTGAAGTCCTCAATCCTGCTGTTCAGTATCTATTGTACTGCATGGTATAAAAACACACACGCACACACACACAAAAAAAAACCCACCACCACACACACACACACACACACACACACACACACACACACACACAACAATAACAACAACAACAAAACACACACACAAAAACCCAGCAAATAATAACAGCCAACAAAATTTGGCTGGAAATCCATGAGACTTAATGCCTGTCAATGCTTATAGGATCTATCTCAGACCTTTCCAAATCCACTGTGCCTAGAGGACCTTTCTTCAGCTAATTCCCCTTGTCACATTTGTCAAAGTACACTAAGTGTGTAAGTGCAACAATGATTCAGAACATCAGATTTGATAACTAGAATATATACTAGATTTGTCTTAAATTAAAAATATAAATTAGAAAAATCACTATAAAACTGTCCAGGAAAACATTGGAAATATTGATCAAAAGTCATATCGACCAAGTTGCTCTAGAGTTCTCTGGCCCAAGTAAAAGCAAAGGTTAAAAGAGAACCATTTGAGCCTGGATGAACAGTTTATTAAGGGCTGCACGCAGCTTGGAGGGATTTTCACATCCTAGCAACAAATGTATCTATTGACATTTTGAGGACTGTTTGCTATCTGGAATATCCATTCAATGTTATGGGGGAAATGATATTTTTTTCTTTCTCCTTTCCACCCCCCTATTTCAACTGAAAGTAAAGGACACTGATGATTATGGTGAACGTTTTGGAAATAACAAACAACAATGGAAGTAGCAGATTAATGTTTTGAGACCCCCTCCATTGCTGTAAAGCAGTGTTTCCCAAAGTGTGGTACGTGTACCCCCAGGGGTATGGGAAGAGTTTGGTGGGGATATGCACTGCACCGTGCTTAGCTGCGCCTAATTCTACGTTCTCATGAGTCAAGTCAAGACAGTCTTGTGAGGCGTGAGATGATGGTCCGGTGTGCAAATAAATGTATAATATAACTTTTATTTATATTTTATTACGAATAATTTTATTTTTTGTTTATTATTATTTTGTGTATGTACCAAAAAAAGAAAAAAGAAATATATGTTGATTGTTATTAAAATACATCCATTTTTTTTTGATGAGAGGTACTCAGCGTTATGAAAATTATAGAAGGGATACACATATGTCAAAAGTTTGGGAAACACTGAAAGTTTTAATTGTACCCATCTATCTCCAAAGCAGTCTGTTCCTAGTCCCTTTGGGTTTCAAATAGCACATGCTGTCAATTTGGAAAGAAGTCACCTAGGGCAGTGGTCAGCAAACCGCGGCTCACGAGCCACATATGGCTCTTTGGCCCCTTGAGTGTTTTAATGCCATTTCTTCAAAATAGACTCGCCCAGGCCAAAAACCAACTTCTGTGCATGGGCCACGAAGTTTCAATCGCACCATACGTGCACGCCTGCACGTGATGTTTTGTGGAAAAGCCACACTCAAGGGGCCAAAGAGCTGCATGTGGCTTGCGAGCCACAGTTTGCCGCTCTGTTGACTAATGAGTTTGCCAACCACTGTCATATACTACCTACCCTTTACCTCTTTGCACACAACATGCCACGATTGCCCAATCCTCACAGCTTCCAACTACACAGTAACATTTAGTCGAGTAGTGGTCGGCAAACTCATTAGTCAACAGAGCCCCAGTTTGCTGACCACTGACCTAGGGGAAGTTATATTTTTCCTGAGCTAAATTACTAAATGTATGTTTTACCTAGTTTATCTTTCTCCAATGTACAAATATCATTATGGTCCTACACTTGTATAATGGTCTTAACTTCTTAGAGTTATCAAGATTTGTATTTACATCAGTCTATCCTCAAACCAGGAAGATATAATTGAGACAAATGACACCTCTAACAAATAAAATAAGCAAGTGGTAAAAAGATTTTGTGGCTTTCCTGGAGCCATTCAGTGTCAACTGCAGAACAATCAGATGCTAGGCTATCTGACCCCTAAATGCACTGCTTTCTCCACTAGCTCATATTAATGTTAAGCAACACTGGTTTTCCTTTGGATTTTCCCGAAGCATGTTTTTCTTTTGAAAACAGAGAGAGGGAGCTGGTGAATTGCTAAAAAGGTCATACCTGAAAAACAGTCACAGTTCGGATCAATTTTGCAATCACAATCAGTGGGGGCACCAGCCATGATGGAGATCTCCCCATTGGTGGTAACTTGCTGAATGCGGTTTACTTTCCTCTCGTCCGTTTCAGCGATGAAGAGCAGGCCGCTGTGGGAGACACTGATGGCCCTCGCTGACTCCAAAGTGGAGTGAATTGCCACCTTGCTGACCAAGAAATGATCGATACCTGGCACCTGGCAGTGAATGGGGCGCCCTGCAATGATCCGCACGCGCCTGTTCTCAGAAATTTGCAGCACAATATTGTTATCCAAGACATACAATGAATTGTCCATGGGATTGACTGCAAGGTCTGTTGGCCACTCTAACCGCACCTGCAAAAAGAACAGAACATACCACACGCTATTAGGTTATAATATCTTTCCAGGGGCAGTTTTACCTTGGAAAAAAACCTGGCTTATTGGTTGCTCTTGTCTCAAGAATTTCAGCAATGTTGGTGCTGCCTCCAAAGTTGCGGGGGGGGCGATGATTAATCCAATGTTCTATAAAAATATCTATCATTTATAACATTTCAAGCATAATATAATTTTTTTTGCAATAATTCCAGAAGGGTCCTCTAGAGCAGCGATTTTCAACCTTTTCATCTTATGGCACACATAAACTAATTACTAAAATTCTGCAGCACACCAAAAATACATGAAAATTTGCCAACTGACAAAATAGGTATAATTTTGATTGATTTACAAAATATATAATAGTAATTACTTACCCTTTTTGCTCCAAAGTGGCTTTTTAAAAAATCAGGTGCCTATACTTGCATATAAGGATTTCTGGTACCAAGAATTAACCAATCAGACACAACCTTATTGTGCGATGTGACCATTATATGACCTACATATTTATGGTTCAAGACAGGGCATTCACAGCAGATGGCTACTGTGTTGGCTGTTATCATTTTATCATTTAACATTGTAAGGGAAAAGAGGTTAGTGCCCCTGACTAAATAGTCAGGTACTGCATGTTTTAAAAATTCTTGCAGCACACTGGTTGAAAATTATTGCTCTAGAGCAGTGAATTCAGAGTGTGGTCTCTGGATCAGAAACAACAGCATCACCTAGGAACTCGTTAGAAATGTGAATTCTCAGGTTCCAACTTAGACCTATTGAATCAGAACCTCTGGGTTGGGGGCCCAGCCAGCTGTGTTTTAACAAGCCTTTCAGGTGTTTGTAATGCACACAAAGGTTTGAGAACCAGTGCTTTAGGGCCTCTGTGTCACAATCATATGCAAATGTCTCTCACTGTCCTGCAGATGCATGGAAGAGCAAAGTTATAGAGACTTCTAGAAGACGGAATGCTAGAGAAACCAGATTTTACTCTAATAGCAACCTTTTGGGACAGAACCTTCCATTGGCATAGACCTACCCTGTTTCCCCGAAAATAAGACTGTCTTATATTAATTTTTGATCCCAAAGATGCGCTAGGTCTTATTTTTAGGGGATGTCTTATTTTTCCATGAAGAAGAATACGGTACACATTTATTGTTAAATGAAAATAAAGGAAGTTTATTACCTGTATACGGTACGGTAGTACAGTAGTTGTCAACACAAAGAAGACAAACTGAATCCTACAGTATCAAGAATTTACTCATTTATTCAATGACAATCATGTCATCATCTTCTGGAACATCATCATAACAATCCAATTCCTGAATTTCCTGGTGAATTTCTTGTGACTCCATTTCTTTCAGAATCAGTGGACCAAATCTCTCATGTTTAGCAATAGCACTGTCTTTAAATGAGTACTTCTTGTCAAGGTAGCCTGCTCGCAGTGCATTTGCAATGCAACTGTCAGTGATTTTCTCCCATGAATTCTTCACCCAAGTCACAACTTCTTGCAGTTTAGGTTTCACAAAGTTTCCACGCTGATTTCTCTCCATTCACACAGCAGTGACGTCAGGACTCTGCCTAACATCACTGGTTGCTAGACGCCAGTCAGGGCGGCCCTAGCAACCAGTTTACGGTAAATTAATTTTCATTCTGAGACAGAGCCTGGGGGCCTTATTTTTTGGGGGATGCCTTATATTTCACTCAGAAGGAAACCTGTAAGTAGGTCTTATTTTAGGAGGATGTCTTATTTTTAGGGAAACACGGTAGTATCCATCTTGTAGCATATTCACATACAACACACCAATTGGTGCTTTGGCATTCTAATTGACCTGGTTCACTACATATTTCCTTTTGCTCAGCAAAGAAACAGTTTGATTAGTTCTTTCATTGGATATTTCCTAAGTACTTTCTCTGTGCTAAGCTTTGTGATAGGCATTACTGTCCATGTTATGAAGAAGGAGGCAACAGAGAGAGTATGAGAGCACTTCACCCAGACTAGGAGTCAGGAAGCAGGGTATTATCAGAGAAAAAAACCCCATGTAAGAGATTGGTCTTCTGCATACCAAGGAGAAAGGCCTTAGGAGAAACCAAACCTGTTGACACCTTAGTCTTAAACTTCTAGCCTCCAAAACTGTGAGAAAATAAATTTCTTGTTAAAGCCACCCAGTCTGTGGTACTTTGTTAAGGAAGCCCTAGCAAACTAATACACAAGGAAATGGAGAGATATACATGTCTAGCTTTTTTCTGGCTGCGGGAAACTGCTGAAGGGCTTTAAGTGGGAGCGTGCTGTAGTCATATTTACGTACTAGACTCCTAGAGGAATCACACTGGCTTCTGTTGAAACCAAAATGGAGGAGGAGAGATGGGAGGCAGGGTGATAGTTTAGAGCAGTGGTTCTCAACCTTTCTAAAGCTGTGAGCCTTTAGTACAGTTCCTCATGTTGTGGTGACCCCCAACCATAAAATTATTTTCGTTGCTACTTCATAACTGTAATTTTGCTACTGTTTTAAAAAATATGTTTTATTGATTATTTTACAGAGAGGAAGAGAGAGGGATAGAGAGTTAGAAACATCAATGAGAGAGAATCATCGATCAGCTGCCTCTTGCACACCCCCACTGGGGATGTGCCCACAACCAAGGTACATGCCCCTGACCGGAATCGAACCTGGGACCTTTCAGTCTGCAGGCTGATGCTCTCTCCACTGAGCCAAACCGGTTTTGGCTTGCTACTATTTTGAACTGTAATGTAAATATCTGTGTTTTCCGATGGTCTTAGGCTCTACAGCAGCGGCTCTCAACCTGTGGGTCGCGATAGGTTGTGAACCCAGGGTCACCTAAGACCATCAGAAAACACAAGATATTTACATTGTGATTCACACAGGTTGAGAACCACTGGTTTAGAGGCTCCTGCAGTGGTCCAGGTGAGGGATGATGCTGGCCTGAACTAGATGGAGAGAAGTAAATGGATTTGAGACACATTTAGGAATTAGAAACAAGGATTGGTGTGTGCATGTGTACCTTGCACCATGTGGTAGACATTGGGGATCCACAGAGCAACCAAACATGGCTCCACTCTAGTTTCTTTCTGGACACAGGAATTAGCCCAATGTCTGCCTTGACATCTTCTTGGTAACTACTATTTATCACTGCACACTTCTCAAAGAACTCTATTATGTGCCCTCTCATCTCACCACTAACTTATTCTGTACTTCATTTCTCATCTCCTAGCCCAGGCAAAGGCAGAAAAATCTGTCCCTTTCCTGTTCAAGATAGTAACAGTAATGTAGCTATTCTTTGTGTCTTGAATGAATGCCCCATGAAAGCTTTTCTTTTCTTAATGAATCTGAATGTTTGAAAACAAGATACAGATTGTCATTGCATTCTGAGGCACACTATTTCCCTGGAAGAGGCCTTATACTCAACAATCAAGTAGATAAAGGTCAGTCTGAGATAAGGCCCTCCCTCTATTTCTGTCTTTTAATGGAGGGCAACTAGTGATACTGTAAAGGAGACAAAGGGCTTGTTTGACCTCCTCCGTAGCATCACTCGGGGCTCTTTGCTCCCTGTCTCTGAGAGTCTCTCCCAGACAACCAGCAACCTCATTCTGTCTCCATGTCTTTGTGTGCCCTCAACCTCCTCATAGGCTGGCCTTCTCTGGTTGGCACCATATGCCTCTGGGCAGCTAGGAATTTGAATGCTAATGGAGTATAAAGCTGAGCTTGTGTTGTGCATGTTCTACAGAGCCTTTCAGACCGAGGCCATTGGATAAGCATTAAACACCAGCTTTAACAGCTCCCAGAGCAGTTTTCCTTGATGTGTTCCTCAGCACGTCTGTCTGAGGGCTTTGCACATCAGTGCCCTGCCACCGCGAGAACGAGCGCCTGCTACTGTGGAGGGCGCCGACTCCTCCTCCACCATGTGACCCCGCTCGGGACCTTGATATACACCATTATGCTTGCACAGAATCTGTCTGTGGAAATAAGCTGGGGCTGCCTGAGGAAGAGGAAATGTATTTATTTCAGTACAACACTCCTATTTTGATCGAGTGTGAAGTCAATGACCCAGAAAAAACAAAGCCGGCAGAAATGACATTCTAATTATCCCCAGTCTGAAAGCTGAGGTCAGAACAGAGGCCAGGGACAACACACCTGGCAGGAGTCAGAGGAGGACATGTTTCAGACTCTGTTCGCTGCTGTCAAGGCTGCCTCTGAGATAAAGGCTGGTCGTTGGGAGATAAGTTGTTAAATTCTCCAACTTGCCCAACTGATTTAAGTCAATACTATTGGTGTCATGTTTATTAGATTTAATATTAGCTCAAAAACACACCAGCTATTGTGTCTGTTTGTTTTCTTTTCCATCAAATAAGTCACCCTCTGGCAGTTTCCTGTAACTAAAGTGACCTTTGTGCTTCTGAGACACTTTCTCTACCAGCTGCACAGAATCCCTATAATTCCCATTTGATTTGGCTGGGCAGCTTGTCTATGAAATCCACTCAGATGAAAGATGTGTGGCTACTTAGTAGTCTAGGATCTGTCTTTTCAGAAACTGGACCTTTTCACCTCTCTCAGGTTGTCAATTCCTTTTATATCCTTCTCCTGTTAAATACTCCCATTTCCAGGTAATTTTTCAAGGAACTGGCGCTTTAGATCCACATAATAGAAACACTATTATTTCCTACCAAGGCATTTCCTTAACACCAGCTAACATGGAATGGAGTCTGTGAGCTGCTGGCAGTCAGAATTAGCATCTATTAGTTGCAGAGACCCAAGATTTATATGCTACTGAGGTGGGGCTGAGGGTAATCCCTGAGGGTTGCTGGCATTTATCCAAGTAGATTCTATGGAGAAATACACATTTCTGTTTGGGCCATGGGAGCAGAAAGAGATGTATGCACAACAGTTAAGCTCTGGAAACTGCTAGTGACCTAGCCTACAGGCAAACCACTTGGCCTAATTTGTGGTAGTTGCCCCACCTTGAAAAAATACATTAATTTTTTTGAAATGTCAAAATGTATTTAAACTAAACTAGCATGAAAGGTCACCAGTGTAGCCGCCAGCTGGTGGGCGTACCCACCTCCCAACAACCTGCCCTAAGAAACAACTCTGAGCAGAAGGAAGCTCTCATTCTGGAAGTCAGGCCTTGACAGCATTATGTCTTCTTTTGCTAATCGAAAATTTGCCTTAAAGGGACTTGACTTGCAGGTCAGCCAGTCCCATGGTTGCTTTAAAGATCTAGCTAATTTTGACCTAAGTAGTAGTTTATAAAGTGGCAGAATCCTAGAGGGAAAAATCTATGTGTAGAAGCGATATCTAAAGATGAGCCCTTGATTAGACTGAAGTAGAAAAAAATCCCTCAATTATAAACTTAACCCCACAATGGAGACATAGACTATAATTTGTACACTTGGGCTCTCTTTTAACAGTCTGAAGGCTGGGTCCTTCCTTAACTAGTATACAGCCCTAGGCAAATGAGGTCTCCTCTAGGAGTCTCTGGTTCTCTCATCTGTAGCAAGGAAAAGAGGCTAATGATAATCTAGCTAATTTATGAGAGTTACTTTACAGTGGGTTACTCTCAAGTGGGTTAAATGAGATAGTGATGTAAAGTGTTCATCCCACTGCCTAAGGGATGATAAGTGGTATTAACATTAATAACAACTTCAAAGCATAGACCTTTAGATCAAGAAGGAATCCAGTTTAGTTAAATATACAGGGTGTGCCCCCCAAAATGTATACGTACTTTAAAAGCTGATAGCTCAAATTTTACTCAAAGGTTTAACTGATTTGAAATAATGGGTGAAGCCAGACTAAGTTTTGAACAAAGAAAATTTATCCACTTGACTTTTTATGGGTATACATAAAAGATGAAGTTTACAGTACAAAATTGGCAACTGTTGATGAATTGAAGGTGTGCAAATACCAAACTAAATGATTCTTGATGTTTGCGATTCCATTCACATTATCAGCTATGCTTGGACTAGAATGGTTATCAGTTTGGAAACAGGTGTTGACAAAAAAATTATTCATTTATGTAGATTCTCTTTAATTTTTGTGAACTCTATGGTAGTAAATACTGACTTTATCATCATTAAAATTGTGTATACATTTTTTTGGGACACCCTATAGTTTCCTTTCAGCTCTGTTTCCCACATTAATATCTTCATGAATTTTGCTTAACCTGTACAATACTCACACTATTATTGATTTAATATTGTTTAAATTGACCTACTTTAAAATATATTTTATTGATTTTTTACAGAGAGGAAGAGAGAGGGATAGAGAGTTAGAAACATCAATGAGAGAGAATCATTGACCAGCTGCCTCCTGCACACCCCCTATTGGGGATGTGCCCGCAACCAAGGTACATGCCCTTGACCGGAATCGAACCCGGGACCTTTCAGTCCGCAGGCCGACGCTCTATCCACTGAGCCAAACCGGTTTTGGCTAAATTGACCTACTTTAAAAATATAAATAGTTGCCACCCTTTCCTTTGAACTGTTCCTAATCATTAACATCTATAATATTATAGGCCCACTCATCTGAGCCTTTAATGAAAGTAACTACTATATGCAGAAAACCACAGGTCACTGAAAAAAGAGATAGAGAAAGAGGTAAACAGATGGAAGACCATACCATGTTCATGGATTAGTAGAATCAACATCATTAAAATATCCATACTACCCAAAGCAATCTATAGATTCAATGCACTCCCCATTAAATACCAATGGCATATTTCACAGATCAGAAAGAACTCTCCAAAAATTCATCTGGAATAAAAAAAGAGCCCAAATAGCCACAGCAATTTTGAGAAAGAAGAACAAAGTAGGAGGGATCTCAATACCAGATTTCAAGTTGTATTACAAAGCAACTGTTCTCAAAACAGCCTGGTACTGGCACAAGAACAGACATATAGATCAATGGAATAGAATAGAGAATCAAGATGTTGACCTAAACCACTATGCTCAATTAATATTTGACAAAGGAGGCATGTACATACAATGGAGACAAGGCAGTCACTTCAGTAAATGGTGTTGGAAAAATTGGAAAGATACACACAAAAAAATGAAACTAGATCACCAACTTACACCATACACAAAAATAAACTCAAAACAGATATAGGATTTAAACATAAGATGCGAAACCATAAAAATACTAGAGGCATCCACAGGAAGCAAAATCTCAGACATATGCTGAAAGAACTTGTTCATTGATACTGCTCCTAGGCCAATGGAAGCTAAAGAGAAAATAAACAAATGGGACTACACCAAAATAAAAAGCTTTTTTACAACAAAAGAAACCATCAACAAAACAACAAGAAAGCCTACTGTATGAGAGAATATATTTGCAAATGTTATCACTGATAAAGGTTTAATCTCCAACATCTACAGACAGCTTATACTACTTAATAAAAGGAAGATAAGTGATCCAATTAAAAAATGGGCAATGGAACTAAATAGAATCTTTTCAAAAGAAGATAGAAGGAAGGCCAAGAGAAACATGAAAACATGCTCAAAGTCACTAATTATGTGAGAGATGCAAATCAAAATGACAATTCGGAACCATCTCAAACCTTTCAGAATGGGTATCATCAATAAATCAACAAAAACAAGTGTTGGGGAGGATGTGGAGAAAAAGGAACCCCCATGCACTGCCGGTGGGAATGCAGACTGGCACAGCCACTGTGGAGAACAGTATGGAGTTTCCTCAAAAAACTGAAAATGGAACTCCCATTTGACCCAGTAATCCCACTCTTAGGAATATATAATAAGAAACTAGAAACACCAATCAGAAAGGATATGTGCAGTCCTATGTTCATAGCAGCACAATTTGCAATAGCTAAGATTTGGAAACAGCCTAGGTGCCCGTCAGCAGATGACTGGATAAAAAAAACTATGGTACATCTACACAATGGAATACTATGCTGCCACAAAAAAGAAGGAATTCTTATCATTTGCAGCAACTTGGATGGAATTGGAGAACATTATGCTGAGTGAAACAAGCCAGTAAATGAAAGAAAAAATACCACATGATCTCACTCATTTGTGGATAATAAAGAACATTATAATCTGATGAATAAAAAGATAGATAAAGAGTCAGTGAAGCATCAGATAGACTGTCAAATTACAGTGGGAAGGTTAGGGAGAAGTAGGGGAGATAGAGATCAACTGAAGGACTTGAATGAATGCATATAAGCATAACCAATGGATGCAAAACACTGGGGGGTGAAGGCATGTGTGGGAGTGGGGTGGGGGAGCAATGGTAAGATATGTGCACATATAATACCTTAATACAGGGGAAAAAAAAGAAAGTAACTACTATTTACTGAGTGCTTCCTACATGTCAAGCTCTTTGCATAGAAAGAAACTATTAATATCCCTACTGTCAGATATGTGTTCTTTGCCTCTAGGCCATCTGATTTCTCACCTAGAGGAGTGAACATATTCCTTCACACTCTCTTCACGAAGTCTGGCCTCCCCTTTACTTTGTGGGGATGCTCTAAAGGGGGTGCTCTCTTTGGCTGAGAAGATCAAAACTCATTACCAGTTGAGCAATTTGTCTTTCTCATGTTTTATCTTTCAGTTTAATGCTCTGTGGGTTCTACTTTGTGCCAGGCACTATTATAAAGGTAAATAAAACAGGTTCCTGGCCCTCAATTATTTCAAAGTTAAGCCAGGTACAGAAACAAGTCATTTAAAAATAATGTGGTTAAATAATATGGCAGACATATGCCCATAAGAAGACAGAGGAAGCGATTTGGAGAAGTACTCCTAGAAAAGAAATGTGTAAACTTAATCTTGAAGGAGGAAGCAAAGGTATTGAGAAGAAGCGAGGTGGAAAGAGTGATCTCCAGGGATAAAGTTTAAATTTCTCCACTGAGGCACTGTTGCCATTTGGGGCCAGATGATTCTTTGTTGTGTGGATGCCCTGTGCATAGTAAAATATTAGCAGCAATTCAATGGATGCCAGTAGCACCTGCTCCCGAGTTGTGACAACCAAAATTATGACCAGATATTGCCAAATGTCCCCTGAGAGGCAAATTGTCTCTTGTTGAGAACCACTGGCCCAAATCATGGAGGGCTGCTTTACTAAGAACTTTAGATTTAGACTGTGGTGTTGAGGAGTCAGTGAAGGTCTTTAAAGTTGGGGGCTGATATGGTAAGTTTTGTATTTTAGAAAGATCACTTAGGCTGCAGTTTGGGGGAGCAGGCTGAAGGGAGACCAGCCTGATGATGCAGGAAAACCTATTTACAGGCCATCTATTCACCAGTACCTCCATCCATTTAAATAGTCTTCATTCAAGCACCTGACAAATATCTGAGTGCTGATTTGGGTAGACATAGTCCCTGCCTTCATGGTGCTGACAATCTGGAAAACTGCTTCTCATACTTAAAATTTTTTTTCTTTTGATTTACAGAGCTTTTTGAGAATGCAATGAAGTTATGTACTTTCTCCCTAGACAAAGGCTCAGATGTAGTAGAAGAAAGTCCTTAGGGGCTCAGATTCTGGAGTCAAGACTTCCTGGGTTCAAAATTCTATTTATTATTATTATTATTTTTTTTTAAAGTATATTTTATTGCTATTTTACAGAGAGGAAGGGAGAGATAGATAGAGAGCTAGAAATGTCGATGAGAGAGAAACATCGACCAGCTGCCTCCTGTACACTTCCCACTGAGGATGTGCCCGCAACCAAGGTACATGCCCTTGACTGGAATCGAACCTGGGACCCTTCAGTCCGCAGACGACGCTCTACCACTGAGCCAAATCAGTTTTGGCTAAAATTCTATTTATTATTTACTAGCTTTGCGTTCTTGGAGCAAATCAGTTAACCTCTCTGAGCCTCAGTTTCCTCTCTAGAAATTGTGTATAGCAATAATATCCTCTCAAGAAAAAAATCTATATACAGCACTTATCACAGTGACTGGTACACAGAAAGAGGTTTTTAAAGGCTATGTTATTATAATTATTATGATAGAACATGCCTGTATTTCTTCTGGTCCCTATCTGGCTATCTCAATGTTCTCTTCCTTGGCTACCACATGAACTCCTAGACACAATCATATAGTCATACTCTTAATGTTTCCTTTGCTTCTGTCACCAGATATTTCCACCTGATCATTTATTCCATTATTAGAGAATCCTTCTAAGCTATGGGTCTGCCAAGAAATATTTGGCTTATATTGGGGCATATTATTTCACATATATTTTCTAGACAATTTCAGGCTAGCATTTTAGCTTATTACTTGGATTCCCCACTGTTATCAGTAACAGTACACTTGATACAATTCCAAGTTCAAAACATGCTACTTTAATTAACTTCTTTTGTTCTGCCAATAAATGTCTATCCCATTTTAGGCACTAGGCTAGGCATTAGGGAGCCAGCTCTAAACAACATAGACTGGATCTTTCCCTCACAGAGTTTATAGTCTTTTGCTGACTTCATTTTCTTGATTTTCCAGTATATACAAGGGGTTGCCAGTGACATAGATCAGTAAACTATTTCTGTTCCATTTCATCCATTTAAATGGAAGAGCCTCAAAAACTATCATGGCTGTTACTGTCTTTTATAATTGCCACGAAGCGCTAATAACTTTTCTCAAAGTTCAACTGTGCTGTAAAAATCAAGTTGTTTGCCAAAAGGCCTTCTATTCCCATCCCAAACATGACACTTTGATTCTCCCTGCTTTACTACATTCCTAGCCTTACAGCTCGTTTGAAAAACAACTTGGTTTGATTTTTATCTCTGAGGCCTCTTCAATAAGAATTAACAGGAAGAATATGATTATTCCTTCTGTAGCAGGCCAGCCTTGGAGAAGATACAGTGACAGGACTCAGTGCTCTCTGCCAGGTGTTCTGCCAGTGCCATGTAGATTTCCCTAAGCTTCTAAGAGCGGATAATTGCAGACTGTTAGTATCACTTTTTGTCAGTTTCCAAATGGCCTTCTCATTCCTTGACACTGATATTGTCTGAGCTTTTGTAAAAGCAGGAAAAAGCCGTCTGGAGAAAAGTTTGGTTTTCTGCAGTTGCAAAACACCATACCTTTGAGAGTGATGGCCCTTATTGATCTTGCTTTTAAAAAGTGGAAATTATTAGAATATGAAATATATCAGGACTACATGGACTTGTCAATCAGCAAATTATTTCCCATTATCTCAGATCCATACTTTTGTGTTTCTGTGAATCATGGCTGGAGAATTTGAGGAACCTCTCAATCTTTGGTCAAATGCATCACCATGGTCTGACTCCATGGCTGCCCAATCAGAATAAGTGACACTTTAGTCGAATTATTCATTGCAGATGAATAGTCAGGATCATTAATCTAACCAAGAGTCACAATTGGACTGGCTGTACACAATTCTACTGTACAGCCTATAGATTAAATTACATCTACATCAGTGTTCCTAAAACATTTTGGGAGTGGAGGAAGCAAAGTGAAACAAAACAAAACAACCCCAAGGTAGTCCTGGTATATTTCATCTTCTAATAATTTCCACTTTTTAAAAGTAATATCAATAGGGGTCATCACATAAAAAGGTTTTATCATGCTTTCCAACTGCAGAAAACCAAACTTTCTCTAAAAGGCTTTTATAACTTTGAAGAAGATCAGACAGTTTCAGGATCAAAACAAAATGTTGAATTTGTGGTTACTAAAATGACTGCAGTAGAGACTTCTAGTTCCAGTCCTACCCTATCACCATTCACTCCTTCCTCTTTAGTATTAAATCCCCAATATTTCATCTGGGCATACTGCTCGCTATAATAGAAGACATTTCAGTCTTATTTGCAATTATTTATAGCCATGTGATCAAATTCAATGCAACCACAAGTAAGAAAAAATGTGGAAACACCCACACTTTTATATTCTTGTTTTAAAAAGCTGGTAAAGGAGAGCTGACATAACTGGAAGGAACCTCTTTTTGCCCTTCTTTCCAAATTGCAATATGGATACACTGGTGAGAATTTTAGTAGATATCTGACCATGAGGTGGCCATCCAATGGAAGTTATGTGCTAGGATGACAGGGTGGAAATACAGGAGCCTGACTCCCAGATGATTGGCTGCTATCTTGATTTTGCCACTGTTATGTTGAGGGATAGGTTCTGTTATTCTCAGATGAATCTAATCACAATGAAGAAAATGTTCTGTTAAGCTTTATTCTTGACTGGTGCTATTGACTACACCATTATGGTCAAACTGGTTGAACAAAATTCTACTTTTACATCACTGCATAGATCCCCTGTGTTTTCAAAGTTAAATTGAAATAAATTAATGCCTGAAAGTTACAGACAGATGTGGTATAGTCCACTAGGGCAGTCCTTTGTTAAGAGGATGACTAATTGCTTAAACTTAGTGATTAACCTCAAGCATTCTTAAATACACAGTGCTCTATCTTTGGGTATTTGTTCAACTGCTCTTCTAGCTCCATGACTCATTCAGAAATAGCTCCTCTATTACACTGTAAATACTTGTTTGCTTCCTATATTCTTTATGAGGTCTGTGAGTCTTCAAGGGTAGGGATGAGATCTCATTCATTTTTGTATTCTCAGGATATGGTGTTACAGTTGGTAAATGTTCAATGAAAGCATTAGTGCTTCATTGACTGTAACATTTTAAATCCATGAAAGCATCTCTTATATATAAGATCCATGGCTGTGAGCCTAATGCCGCCATGACCAAACACCAAAAGAGCAGTAGCTCTCCAGGTGGGTGGGGTGGGATTAGAACTACTAGCAGCTATGGGCAGGGCGGCCAGCTGAGGCAAGCAAAAGGGAGCTATTTTTCATCAATATGTTTGACTCAGCAAATCTGGATTTCCAGAGACTCATTCAGGTTAGTGGCAGTTTCCATACTTTCTCAATTGTCAGATGTGCATTTCCTACTCCCTCCATATTTTAATTTTTCTAAAGTGAGGCTGTGTCTTATAATCAATGCATACATTTAATAGGGCATTTTCCCCTGCCACCCAAAGTTATAAAATTGATGCTATGTCTTATGATCCACAGTGTCTTATAATTGAGGAAATACAGTATTTCTATTTTAGTCTGCAGACTTTGGGGATTCCCAAGACACTTTCAAGAAGGTATGTGAGGTTAAACCTATTATTTATCATCATCATCATCATTATCATCATCATCGTCATTATCACTCAAGAACATGTTTTTATTGATTTTTAGAAAGAGAGGAAGGGAGAGGGAGAAAAGGAGAGAGAAACCTTGATGTGTGTGAGACATAGATCGGTTTTCTCCCTTACCCACCTCAACCAGTGATTGAACCGGCAACCTGGGCATGTGTCCTGACAGGGAATTGAACCTGAGACCTTTTGGTATATGGGATGAGGCTTCAACCAACCGAGCCACACCAGCCAGGGAAAAACTATTTTTAAATAATATTATTCGACTTTTATACTTTCTCATGAGTATACAATGGATGCTTCCAAAGGGTACGTAAGGCTAGTATAACTTTGTGCTTAAAAAAATTTAACAATTTAAATTTCGAATAAGGTAAACATTGACAGAAAAAACCCCACATAAAGAAAAGCTCTTTGGGGTTCCCAATAATTTTTAGAAGTGTAAATGGGTCCCGACACTAACTACTTTCAACAATAAATATTTTCAAAAAGTTTGAGAATGGTTATCCTAGAGGAAAGAAATAGTGAACAAAGCCATCCTCTTATATGAGTTTCATCCAAGCTCATTAAGAAAAAAAGCATATATCCTTTCCAAGATGGTTCCTGAGGCCATAAGCTCTGTCCAAAAGCACACTGACAGAATGGCTGAAAATCTATATTTTCTCCAGAGACCCAATGCCTGATGGGTGCTATAAAAGTTTGTTCTTTCAGGCTCCCTTGGAGCAATCAGCACGTACACACTTTCTGAGTCTGCTGTATAATTGCCACTACCTCATCTTAATAACAGGCATAATTGCTCTGAGTTTCCATCGACCCTTTCTTGCATCTCCTCTCTGAAGCCTCAATTTTGGAAATGGCACTTGTGAATACATGGAACGTTTAACTACTTCCAGTTTTCAATTTACAGTCAAAGTCATCTATCAGCAGGAGAGGAAGGCCCAGTGTGAAAACTACAGAATGTCCTTCAGACTTCACAGTTAATTTGTTTGTAAATTTGATTGTTATTGTGAGAAGAACATATTGCACATGATGCTACTTGCAGATTTACTATTTGTATCTCTCTGTATATTGGGTTTTATCAGTAAAGACAAAGAACTTAACCCTTTCAGCACTTCTGAATTTAGGGAGAGGAACAGGAAAGCATTACTTTTTTTCTTTCTTTTAAAAATATATTTTTATTAATTTCAGAGAAGAAGGGAGAGGGAGAGACAGAAATGTAATGATGAGAGAGAACCATTGGTTAACTGCCTACTGCACACCCCCTACTGGGGTTTGAGCCTTGAACCTGGACATGTGCCCTGATCAGGAATTAAACCATGATTTCTGGCTCATAAATCAATGCTCAACCACTGAGCAATTCTGGCCAGGGAACTTTTTTTTTCTTTTGAGTCTTTATTTTAATTTAACTTTATATGTATTTATTAAATACCTACTGTATATCCAGCACTGTGGGAGACACAACTGTAGAAGGAGAGATAACTAGAGAACAAGCCAAGGTGACATGAAATCAG
Source organism: Vespertilio murinus (assembly GCA_963924515.1). Lineage (NCBI taxonomy): Eukaryota > Metazoa > Chordata > Mammalia > Chiroptera > Vespertilionidae > Vespertilio > Vespertilio murinus. Next base: position 73,403,086 of record OZ004710.1, read on the forward strand.
ATGTGAGGCCAGGTGATGAGATATAAATTCTGAGAGAATTCAGAGTAAAGAGAAGACCATTGTGGGTCTTCATGCAAGAAGAGGTGTGGCTCCTATCTGCCTAAGAATGAAGGCTTTGCCTCCATAGGAGCCAGGAAGTAATAAGAAGCTCCTGGAATCATTCTGCTGAGTTCCTTCCGGCTGAGAAGTTGCAGAAACTTGTCTGTTACAAGTTGTTAATATTACAGTATTGGCTTGACGGAATAGATCAAGCCTCCAATTCCCTTTGGCACCTAAAGCAATTTACAGACCAGAAGTATGACTGCATGGCTTTTATGAAATGGTCTGATTTCATTGATCAGCGGCTCTGAGATTATGTTTTTATTTCTGTAGCTACTGCTAGCCCTTCTTTCCAGTATAGTATTTCAGGCAGGACCTATTAAAAATTCCACCATGGAGATATTAAGATATAAGTGGGCACAGTTCTAAATGGGAAGAACAATATCACAACTCATGATTGCTCTGCTCAAAAGTTCATTTCAAGTTAGACTAGAATCCCACAGATTGTCTCTCTTTGTTTTAAAATATATTTTTTATTGATTTTAGAGAAGAAGGGAGAGGGAGAGATAGAAACATCAGTGATGCAAGAATCATTGATTGGCTGCCTCTTGCATGATTGGGGATTGATCCCACAATCTGAGCATATGCTCTGACTGTGAATAGAACCATGACTTCCTGGTTCATGGGTCCATGCTTAACCACTGAGCCACCACGTCTGAGCAGATTGTCTCTCTTGTCTTAACTCTGTAATGTTTCCAAATGATAAGGACACTAATAAGAGCAGATGGCCTAATGAACATTGAGAGGGAAGACTTAGCTGGTCCTATTTTCATTAGGCCTCCAGCATGCTTCTGGGTTTTGCCCACCACTCCCCTGTGTGTAATACAAAGCAGCATGTACTCAACAGATGGTCCAGTTCAGGCTTCATGCTTCCAGACCTCTGGAGACTGGCCACCTGACCAATTACCATGTGTACAGAATCATTTAAGGAAGCAGGCAGGGTATGGACTTCAGCCTGAACAAAAGTAAAAAATGGTGAGATGAATATTGAGTACTTGAGCTTCAACAAGAGGGGAGTCAGAACTACTCTCACAAACACAATGAGCACCTATGCTTGAGGTCTCCCAATGCCAACTTCTTGTGGATAAAGCGATGATGAAATCCTCTGTGGCAAACAGTCCACTCTAATTAATGTTACATCCAAACTGTAAGCATATCTGAGTGACTCTAGCAGCAACAATGACATGGAAATTTAACACCTCATTGCACAGCATGCTAGTTATTAAGCTATTTATTGTCTCACAGTTCCAAATTCACCCTTTTAAAGATGTTGCTTTGTGTTACTAGGCTTGGGACTCTGTGAACTACATTTCTCTTTTGCCAGCTGGATTTCTGATAGGTCCTGACAATATGGGAAATAAAATTATTTTGGAAGGCTGGAGGAGAGAGAAAGGACTTGCTCTTGTTCTGCTTGCTTTCTGTTCCTGCAATAGCAGCCCTTCATCTTGGCAACAGTAGCTGGCTGCACTTAACAGCTCCTTTCCGTACTCTGAGAATCAGTTTCATCATGACCTCTGCGATGTACCTGAAACAGCTGTTTGGCATCTTCTCAGAGAAGTAGGTCCCACCTCAATGGAGTAAATAAATCTTCTATATTTCTAGGTTATAATAATTTCAACTTCTTTCCTTTGTTTCTCCTTTGTTTCCCAACCCTAGGGGTGGGGGATGCTTCCTGCAGATATTATTTCTTTTCTTTTCAACCTTTTAATGCCTGTACAGCTCATTCCCTACATTAATTTCTCTCTGCTAAAATAACTAATGTGGTTTCTATTTTTCTGACTGCTTGACTGAGATTCACGGCATGAACTCATACACAAGGGCAGAGAAAGAACAATAGCCACTGTAGGCCAGTGGAAAAAGAAAGCTAACAAAGGTGAATAAGAAACAGTAAAGACTGCCTTGGCTCCAGAGAACTTGTTAGTCACTAGCATCTGCTGCATATCTACTGGCCTGTGAAGCTGCCATGTCTAGGAAACATGCATACAAAATAAATTCACTGTGCTTGGACTCTATGAAGTTGGTTGATTGGCTTTATCCAGAGTTTCTCTGACTCTCTGTTCCAGTCATGCCGATGTTATTATTTTCTAGAAACTTTGCATCTTGTGATTTTTGAGGATGATTTCACGATGGATCATGCCACTGTCCCATGTACCTTTTGGAGACAGAATTCTGTACTGAAGGGTAGCCCATGACATTTCCCATAATCTTAAATTTACTTGTAAATAATAATACATTAGGTGTTTACTACTAAGTATCTTTTATTTTCCCTCATGCAAGTCTCCTTGTCAGACATTGGGATTGCTCTTTCAGAATCCTCTTTTTGATTTAAAGGCAGAAGTGTATTCTGAAGTGGATGAAACGAATACCTTCTCTTCTTATGGATCTCAGGATAAACACCTCCCAGTAGGGGTAGCCTCTTGGTAAATGTTTTATATGTCCCTGGGCTCACTTTCTCAACTATATTAACTTTTGCATGAGAAAGATGATATTCCTGATGACAGCCAACAGAACTTTCCCTTTGAATTGTGTTTCCATTTTAAAAAGATGCATTGGCACTGATTCATGCACTTCCCTCTCCCATAGTTAACAGAGAGCAGGCCTTTATTTATAGGTATAGTCTGAAATGTAATTAGGCCAACTGGCTTAGATTGGGACATAGGCCAGGATGTTGGTCGTATAAGCCCCAGACTGTAACCACTGAATTTTACCAACCAGATATTTCTATATCTTAGAGAGTTTGGGGTTTATTTCAGGTCATGGCGCCTGCTGAGTGAAGTTTGTGGAAGACTGAGTGGTTCCAAAGTAGTCTGTAAGCTTTGCATCTTGTGACTCTCCCTGAACTTTGAAGATGTTTTTCCTCTAATGCTTAATAGTTTTAATAAGAGCTAACATGCCATTGTCCTTTATGTGGAAAGAGGACACTACCAAGGGAGGTTTATTTACATGATAAATTATGTTTTTGATATAGCATTGAGCATGGTACTTGACTTGTATTTTAAAGCCCCTGAAAACTCTGGCTATTTGCTTGGGTGCAGACATTTCAGTAGCACTTGGATATGCTGGAGCTGGAAATGACCTGCTGTTTTCTACTTCTTATAAAAACAACCTGAGCTGTCACTTTGGAGGGAGCAATGCAAATATCTCTGATAATAGGTTATTATACCCCAAATGTGATTTTACTTAAGACACGCAAGCCGGAAAACAGCACTTAAGAAAAGAGTTTAAATGAATTTGGAAGAGGGAAATGATATTTAAAGGAACTCTGTGGGTCATCTTATTGCAATGCTTTTCTCAGTTTGTCTTCTGTTAAATTTGGGTTTTTATATAGGAGAATTTTTAAGAAATGCTTGACATGTTTGGAACCTGAATATCTTGATAAAAAAGAAAGATTATTGGATAAATAAAGCAACTTATAGACTAATATTTCTTCAAAAGTCCTAGGGCACTGCTTTCTTCTTATGAATACATCAGGCTCATCTTTCCTTTTGATTTCCTATTTAGCTGGGAGCTTCTTTGTTTTGTCTTGGGAGAGTCACACGCATCATACTGACCTAGATAAACTCTGTCTTCTTATTTATCTACTCTCATATTTAATTTTTTGGGGGAAATTGACACACATAAGCTACCCACTAAATAAGCTGCTCATTTACCTCTTGATTTCAAATAGATGGAAGATGATTTAAAATCTATACATCTCAAACCACTGTGTCTGAAACTCTTACTGCATTTCAGCCTTAGCTCTACAGTCAGCATGACACTTCTTTTTTTATTTTTATTTTTAAAAATTTCTTTATTAAGGTATTACATATGTGTCCTCATCCCTCCATTAATCCCCCAGCCCCTCCACTCATGTTCTCATCCTCCTAGTGCGCATGTCCATTGGTTAGGCTTATATTCATGCATACAAGTCCTTTGGTTGATCTCTCCTCCTTTCACCCACCCTCCCCTACCTTCCCTCTGAAGGTTGGCAGTGTGATCGATGCTTCTCTGCCCCTAGATCTGTCCCTGTTCGAGCATGACACTTCTTGAATGCAAAAACAAAATAAAGGATTTGGGGTACCATTCAATGACTATAGTGAACATCCTTTAAGTGACTTAGAGCTTCACATCAACATTAGGCAGATGAAACATTCTATGAGGGTCATAGCAGGTTAAGACCAGTCTCTGGAGCACATGTTTGTACAGCCCATCAAACTCATCTATAGATAGATATATGCATGCATCTCTCTCTGCAAAAGATATACCTATGTACCCAGGACAGAAGGAAAGATTACACAATTTCTATAGCTGTGCCAAACTTCTTCTTGGTCCTTTTTATCTTGGTTCAGTAAATTATCTGTTCAATTCTCTGTTCTGTGAATAGGAGGTCAAACACTACGACAGTTATGAGCCACATAATAACATTTTGGTCAACGGCAAACTGCATATACGACAGTAGTCTGTAAGATTACAATCTTGCTATAATCTTTTATATCAGATTTTTACTGTCTTTTCTATGTTTAGACACACAAATGTTTACCATTTTGTTACAACTGCCTACAGCATTCAGTATAGTAACACAATGTACAGATTTGTACCTAGGAGCAATAGGCTACACCATATGGTCTAGGTGTGTGGTAGGTTTATATACTATTAAGTGCACTCTGTGATGTTCACATAATGGATCATGACTGTATTACAGTACTGCTGTTGCTGTTTCTACTGCTAATCTATTGAGTACTATGAGCCTGGCATTTTTCTAAGTGATATCTATATCTATCTATATATCTATATATCTATACATCTATACACCTATACATCTATATCTATATCTACCGTGTTTTCCCGAAAATAAGACATCTTCTGAAAATAAGACCTACTTACAAGTTTCCTTCTCAGTGAAATATAAGGCATCCCCTCAAAAATAAGGCCCCCAGGATTCACAGTTTGTCTGGTTTGTGTTGACAACTACCATACTACCGAATCGTATACAGGTAATAAATTTCCATTATTTTCATTTAACAATAAATGTGTACCGTATTATTCTTCATGGAAAAATAAGACATCTCCTGAAAATAAGACCTAGCACATCTTTGGGAGCAAAAATTAATATAAGACACTGTCTTATTTTCGGGGAAATGGTATATCTAAGGGGTGTACATCTGTAGGTGGCAGATCTGGGATTCAAACCCAGGTAGTCTGTGTTCCCAACCACTATGATTTACACGTGTGTGTGTGTGTGTGTGTGTGTGTGTGTGTGTTTATTGATTTTAGAGATAGAGGGAAGGAGAGGGAGAGAGAAATATTGATCTGAGAGAGAAACATCGATTGGTTACCACCTGCACCCACCCCAACCATATAGCAAACATGCAACCTGGATATGTTACCTGACTGGGAATCAAACTGGCAACCTTTTGGTATGTGGGATGACGCTCAACCAACTGAGCCACACCAGCCAAGGCCTGACTTTTTATACTGATATAACTAGGAAGAAGGGTCTGCCCTAAAGCCGAGTTTTGTCTCTTACACCCTCTATAAAAGGATTAGAGAAAAGCTTGTCTCTCCTTTGCAGTTTCAGAAGGTGTTCTGTATTTGAGGCACAATGAGAGTAGGTTTGGATTGAATGGGTAATATATAAAATTATCCAGAAATACATTTTAATTAAAGACTGACAACTACATATATCACGCAATCAGCATAACCACCTTGCAGAATTATTTTATTCTTATGTCCTCTTACTTTAAGCAAGTGTATGATGAATCAACAGAAAATATTTCCTTGCTGAAACCGGTTTGGCTCAGTGATAGAGCGTCGGTCTGCGGACTGAAAGGTCCCAGGTTCAATCCCGGTCAAGGGTGTGTACCTTGGTTGCGGGCACATCCCCAGTAGGGGGTGTGCAGGAGGCAGCTGAACGATGATTATATTTCATCGATGTTTCTAACTCTCTATCCTCTCTCTTCCTCTCTAAAAAAATCAATAAAATATATTTAAAAAAAGAAAGAAAATATTTCCTGAAGATGCCAATTAACGTTTTACATCATCCTTTATATTGGTATAGCAGTTCATACTTTTCCAAGTGCTTTCACATTTAAAAAAAGGTGGGGGCACTTAATCAACATTTGAACCATTTATTAAATTAGCCTCATAACGAGGCGTAATTAACCGGCTCTAAAATTCTAGTGTCTGTTTTCCAAGTGTAGTGCTGAATCTGAAATTATAGAGGAATCTCTTTTGAGTCAAGAAGTAGACAAAAATGATTTAACATTTTTTCTATATTGCTGTATTTCAGAAAAGAACAGAATAAACAATTCAAAAATAGATGCTCTTTTTCTAAAATGTAGAAATGGTAACAAAGTTCTGTTTCTTTAGCATTATTATACCATTTTCAGATATAAACTTTAACAGATCGCTCATTTACAGGTGCGTAATGTGGAGAGCCACTAGGGACTCCTAAAGAAAACTGTTTTTAATGGTTCTTAGTGCTGCTGTCAAATCAGAGTCTGAAGAACATCTATGACAGCATAATTTGATTGCTATATAGATCAAGGTTTGTGCCACCTTCTTTCCATATGCCACCCACCTAACCACTGTGACAAATGAACACATAAAAGCCAATGTTTCATGTAATACCATATGACCTCTCTCTTCACTTTTGATCAACACCAACAATTTACAGTTGCAGGTACCTCTCAAAAAACAAAGTTCTTTCATATTTGTTTTCTTGCTTAACTTTTACAGTAGTTTTAGGAGACAATCTGTGTTTTTATCCCACTTTTTACTATTGAAGAAGCTCCGATACAAAGTTCCTAAGTAGCTTGCCTAAGGTTGCACTGTTAATAAATGGTAGAATCTGGAATCATAACCAGGACTGTCTATGTTCGTTCTACTAGACATGCTACCTTGGTCAAAGAGAAATAAATGGGTGGTTAGGCATTTTTCCAGATAACTTTGATAAAATATATCCCAGTACCCCTGAAGAAATAAATGAATAATTACTCTAAGCTGATAAGCACATCTTTTAGAAAGTGAGCTAATTTTTATTCAATAGTCATTACTTTCTAATTCAAATACTTCTACATTTATGGTTCTTGATATATTGAGGTCTTTTAGATGAGAGTGGCTAAGTTAGCAGCATGGTTAATGTAGACTGTGTTCCCTCTTTATGTTGTAGACAGACTAGCACTTCCCTACTTCCACATCTCCATTTATGATTATGAACCTTTGGACCAGTAGGAGGGACTGGCTAGGACTGATGTATATTGACCCAGTGTATGAGGCTGACATGAATAGAGAAGAACATTGCTAATTTAGGATGCTTCCATTTGGACTGCTGTAGCAGTGAGATATCTGCACTATTGATGTCCAGGCATGAGAAGAGAGAAAGAAAATGGGAAAATTCATTGGAGGTTTAGTTGGTATGAGTTTACTATTATTATTGGAAAAAACCATAACATTAAATATGTCATAAGACCATTTTTAACTTTGGTAGTATTATGTATACGTATATTGTTGTGCAACAGATTTCTAGAGCTCCTTCATCTTATAACACTGACATTCTATACACATTAAACACTAATTCCCTCTTTCCCATCTCCTCGGTAGTCACATTTCTATTTTTTGTTTCTATGATTTTGATTACTTTAGATAATTCACATGAGTGGAATCCTATAGTATTTGTCTCTTTTGACTGGCTTATTTCACTTTGCATAATGTCCTCAAGGTTCATCCATGTTGTAGGATGTGACAAGATTTCTTTATTTTTTATGGCTGTATAATATTTTGCTTAATCCCGCTATAAGTGTTTTTCAATTTATCTTTATTGTTGAGAATAATGCAGATGTCCCTATTCTTGTATACGTTTTAATGCTATCTTACTAATCACTAATGGTTAGTGATTGCTATAGAAGTGGTTGACTCAGTTGGTTAAACTAACCACAACCAAATAGGAAAAAGCAAATGCTTGGCAAAGGGCTTCAAGAAAACTCTTGGCTTCATACTACTATCCCATGGGCCTTGTTAATCTGCTGATTGAGCGATTCTTCACTCCCTAATCTTCTCTTATCCCTTTATCACCTTTCCTTTACTCCCATCTAGCTGTGCCTGCTGCCCACTAGTATTGCTGGCCCCTAATTGAAGTACGTATAGATATCTCTGATAACTTAATTTCATCTTCCCTGTCTTAATGTTTACCTGAAACTTACTCCTTCCTTATACCACATATCCCTCTGTCTGAATTATCTGGAGTGTGGCCACAGACCTTTTCTGTGTTTTGACAGTGAGATAGGTTCTATAGCCATTGAAGCATTAGGAGGGTGTGCTGGGGGTGAAGGTGATGAGATTTTCATCTCTGGTGGCAAGAACTTTTAAAATAAACTTTCTTTTTTCCCCTGAGAGATCCCTTTATTCAACCAAACTTATTATAATTCAGATTTTCTTGATTCCCCACAGAGCCTCAAAAAATTCCGAAGTCTGTCCCTGCAGGGAATTTCACTTATAATGGCCTTCATTTGAAAGATCTAATTTTGTTCTCTTTCAGTGTGCACATGGGAGAGTGATGGAAGTGCACAAAGAAAAGCAAGTAACCCCTGAAGAACTTGAGTTTCAGTATCATCTGTATCACTTAGGGTGAAGGAGGACATTCTGTTGGCAGGGGAGAGAAGAAGAGATGAGAGACATAAGGCAAGAGTTTTAAGAAGAGGGGAAAGAAGGTACCTTTTCTGTTCTCAAACTATTGCTTCTTTTCTCTTCTTTTTTTCTCTCCCCCAATTGCTGTAACTTGTCACATCCAGGTGTTATTATATAGAGTTTTTTTTTAAAAAAACACTGAGTTCACTTGATAATGTGAAATGGACATGTAGATTTTAAAGAGGCGACTTCATATTTCCTCTTTTATCCAGGTATGGCTAGTTTATGCAAAGCTTGCAAAAAAAATCTGAAGGACAATAGATAATGGCTTTTTTAGTCATGTAAAGACAACCAGGGAAGGCAGAGGTGTATTGCTTGGGACAGATGGTACAATACTGATGGATAAAAGAGAGAAGTTTTTTTTTCTCTTTATGAAGAATGACTACAAAGAACATTGATTCAAAGTTACCAAAGTCCAAGGTGGGTGAAGGGACTGCAAAAGAGCAGCTAACTTCTTTAAAGAGAGTTCAAGTTTCCTGGACAGAAAGAATTATCTCTGAGAGAAAACTTGCAAATGGGTTTTTAGAACATATTCAGGTGACTATTGAGAAATAGTGAGCAGTAGAACATGGGCTACAAGATTAAAGATGGTTAAATACAGTTCTGACTTCAATAAGAATCAGAAGATGTGCCCCACAAACTGCATGGAGGGAACCTGATGTTGTTTTGGAAAAGATCTTGAGTGTGTTATTAAGTAGTTGCTTTTTAGTTTTTAGATGAGGAAATGGTGATTATAGATGCTATGACTAGAAACAAATGATGCCAAGGCTTTCTTATTTCCTTTTAAACAAAATTACCAACCTTTGTGGAAGAATTGATGGAAATATCAGTCAGGGTAGTGGCTTTCAAACTTGTAAACCACTCAGTAAGATACATTTTATACCATTATCCAGGATATACAGTTGAAATGGAAGTTTCATGAAACAATACTTACTTACCCTTACTATACATGACACATTCTGATGTTTTTTGTTTTATTTCATTAAAAAAAGCTGGTCATAGGCTATTTTGCTGATTTCTGAATCCAATATGAATCCACCACACAGGTGAATCCAACACATGGGTTCATAATCTAACAGATAACTAGTCTGGTGGTGCCACAGTTTCATCGGGCCTATCTATTCATCAATTTTATCATGGGTGAAGACTTAGAAAGTATTCCTCAAATACATAGTGACACAAAGCTGAAGACATTTAATAATAGCAGAAGAATACAAAGATACGGGCTGAATCTAATAATACTGAATTGTGTAAGGCTAGTGTAAGATCCTACACCACATGCAGATAACCAAGTGTTCAAGCACAAGATTAGGAGATGGGGTGAGAGTCATATGAATTTTTAGTCCTCTGTAATCACATCAAAAGTGTCCAAAAATACAATTCAACTTTAGCTATAGTTTCTTAACTTACAATCTTTATTTCCTTAGTATTTTGCAAAAGTACCTTGGGAATCACTATACGAACTACCATTGGGTGAGGGTGAGCCTGAATAGAAAAGTTATGAGATATACTTCTTATTTGAATCTGCTGTTTGCATCAGTTTTGTAAATGGGAACTTATTTTATTTGAAGTAAACATCCTTTGGTAAATTCTTTTGAAAACCAACTGGCAAAATGAACAGAAACAATATAGAAAGAAGACTCTATATTCTGGATTATTTCATTCATTTCTGGAAGCCTCATTTTCAAAGAGATAGAGATGAAACATGTTTCTAAGAGATGTAATGGGAACATTTTCAGAGAAGAGTGAAGAGGATGGTGAAGGAACTCAAAACCATTTTAAGTGAGGTACAGTTAAATGAATTGTGGATGTGAGAAGCCTGAGAGAGTTGTTTGATATAGTAGTTTGGTGAAAAAAATATGGACTTCGACATCAGTTAGACCAGGTTCAAATTTGGACTCTGCCATTTATTGGTTATGTGACCTTGATCAAGCTACTCAACTCCTCTGACCCTTGTTTTTCATGTTTATTAAAAATATTAAATGAGGATTAAATAAAATAACGTACAAAAATACCCAGATTAGTGCTTAGTTCACTAATACACATATTTCATAGAAAATAGGTTAATAACACAGTGCCTAATGAGTTACAGTAAGACTAGATGGTGAACATTAAAGGAAGATGAAAAAGTTTAAGGGATCCCAGAAGAGTTTTACGTTAGTCAGATATTGAAAGATGGAATGAGCTACTTTGGGGAAGTAGTGAGTTCCCTGTCACCAAAGGTTTGAGAGGAGATTGGTCTGTTATTACATGAGGAGAATATTCTAGAGAGAAGTCCAGCATCAAATAATTGAGTAGAGGAATAGGATTTCCAGTAGATTAACTACCTCAACAGATTAAATGCCTAGGGCTAAAGTTTGCCCCTCCAAAGAACCAGTTGCTGTCCTTAATTCATACCATTGATGATGCTTCCCCTACCTTTTAGGACCATCTGACAAATAGGTATTCTGGGGACCACTTGGGAGTATACAGATGATCCAGTACTAATTTAGGGAGGATTGATTATATACCAGATACTCTAGAAAAACACCTTAAAGTGTGTATCTTAGGAACAGTGGGTCAGCAGGATTATCTGTTATACAGAAGGTCCATGCTTGCTTATACTGTATATCTGCTATTGGGCTGATTTGGTGAGGCACATTAGGCTAGCTTCAAGGAGTAAATCAAGTCTCAAATTTGCTATTGCACCAAGAGAGTTGGTCTAATTCCCAATTCCATTCTAGTCAGGTATGAGATGGAAGTGAATTATCAGAGCAGGATGATTCAAAAGCAGCAATGGAAATAAAGAGCCCGATCTCTTCATAATCAACTCATCTCCTGAAGTGAAAGGCCTGGTTGTTTATAGCAGTGCTTATAAAGGGAAGTTATGCTTCAGAGTTTACACTGAGAGTTCAGTTTCACATTTTAGTAAATCAAAAAAAGATATTGATTTTGAGCAAATGGCTGATTTTATTGTCAAAGCAAATTTCATTTCTTGAGATGATTAGATTTTATTAAACTATTGCCTAAGTGCCACTGAACACACACTCTGTGAATAAACAGCATATTCCTCAAGCAAACAACATTACATTTGTCACCCACTGAACAGGATGATATTTGGTCATCTCCAATTGTTGTTGAAAACACAGAAGTTGGAAAAATGCACACTGGGATCAAAAAGCTTATGCTTGAATCTTGGCTGTATCAATAACTCTATGGTCATTGTATAATACATATTTCCACCTGTTTTCTCCTCTGTAGGTGAGGGTAGTTATACTTCTCAAGAGTGGTTGGGTTGTGGAGATAAAATGTGAAGAACATGCTTAGCATAGTTCTTGGCACATATCAAGCTCTCAAAAACTGGTAGTCGTTATTATTAGAATTACCATAGTGAAAACATTAGGATATGTTAAAGATTAGGGCAGGCTATTGAAAATTAGGGGCTAATCTTTGCCTCAGAAAAGTATAGAAGACAAAAGCAAGTAAGATAGAGGACTGTTGTCTGCATCACTTCCCCGCTGCCAAAGGTACTCTGCTAGCATGGATGGGCCTTCCCTGTTGGGAACCTTTTGGTTTTGAAATGCAGGGAAAGTGTCAGGGAACTTTAGGAACTGTGCTATATTTATCTTAAGAAACCTTCATGGACTTGGAAGGGATCTTGAGAAAAGAGCTGATCCATGTTCCTAACTCCAGAGAGGCCTGTTTTTCAAACATTCATAGATTATTGCCAGCCAACATTTGCTTTACAAGTTTCAAAAGGTGGGGACTCTGTAAGATCTTTTGATAATGTCTAATGCTGCTATGTAGCCTTAGAAACAGTAAGCTCATCATAAGGTCCGATTCAAAGCATCATGCTGTAACAGAGGCCTCTCTTTTCTCTCCTGTCTGTTCCTATCAGCAGAATCTGTGTGCTCTCATTTACACATCCGTCTTCACCTTCACCCATCAATGCATTTTGATTTAATGATACATGAAACTTGAGCGCAGTGTAAGCTCAGCTGGATCATGGTAAGTACTATTATAAACAATAGGGGCGTTGTTTTCCAAAAGTGATTTATTTTAAATTTCTTTATTAATTAAGGTATCACATATTTGTCCTCATCCCCCATTCCCATCACAAACTCCTCCCCACGCATGCTCCCACCCCCCTGTTGTCTGTGACCACTGGTTAGGCTTATATGCATGCATACAAGTCCTCTGGTTGATCTTTCCCCCTTCCCCCCACCCTCCCCTACCTTCCCTCTGAGGTTTGACAGTCTGATTGATGTTTCCTTGTCTCCGGGTCTGTTTTTGTTCATCAGTTTATGTTGTTCATTATTTCCCCTAGATGAGTGAAAGTGTTTTGAAGTTCCCTACTCAGTTTTCTTCCCTCTAGCTGAAGACAGCTCATGTTCTTAAGTACAAGGGAAACATGATCCCCAATCTGCCACAGTTGTCTAAACAGACAGGGGAAACTCTCAGCACAGAGGCTGAACATCTGGGGAGGTGCGCCACATACAGGCTTCCTGCTGGCAGACACTCTATCCACTCACCCATCTGATTTCATTCAGTGTTCCTCAATCTTTGTCCACCTGTGCCACACATGGGTAATGATTTGCTTCAATGGACAAACCTCCCCTTCCCAGGGAAACATCTCAAAAGTCTAATCTATTTTCACTTTTTCCACTTCCTCACCTACTTTACCACTGCAAACTGACTCCAATTAATTAGCACTCTACCAAAGGCACTCTTATCAGTCATGAATACTGTCAAACTAAGTGGCTTCTTAAAAAACCATCTTATTATATGTGACCTCTAAGTAGCATTTGATATTAACAATTCCCTTCCTTTTAAAAGCTTATTTCCCTTGGCTTTTTTTGACCATACACATTCCTAGTTTCCCTCCTATTTGTCAGATCTCTTCCTTTCAGTCTCCTCTATGAACTCACATTCCCCAGCCTTCTCTTGAATAGTGACATTCTTAGGATTTAGGTCTCAAAACTTTTTTCTTTTTTTATGCTATGTAGCCTACCTGGAAAAATCTTTTCCACTTCACTATTTTCCATGACCAAGCATAAACTCAGACAGGCAGTCCTCGGGTTAATGTCACTTCATTGGTTATGTCACCATCTCCCATTTACAGTATTTATTTTTTAAAAAAGTCTTGTCATTTCGACGTATGTAGATATGCGCTTTATGGTTTTTATTATTTATTTACCACAAGTAAAAGTCAGGAATTGTTATTTTTCTTTTAATCCCCCCCCTTTTTTTTTTACTATTTCACTTTATTACTGCTGTACATGTGCTCCATGTGAGTGACATACCGTATTTTTCGAACCATAAGACGCACCTTTTCTTCACCAAATACTGGGAGGAAAAGTGCCTGCATCTTATGGTCCGAATAGAAGTAGTGCCTGTGTCTTATTGTCCGAGTTGCAGAGCGGCAGCAGGTCCCCTGGGACCTTCTGTGTCCCTGGGGACTGCATATTTGGTGAAGAAAAAGTGCGTCTTATGGTCCGAAAAATACGGTAGGTGCTTATGTAGGTGGGTTCTGACTTATGACAAAAATCGAGTTACGTTGCACTGTAGGAATGGATCTCTGATGTAACCTGAGGACTTCCTGTAATCTCAAATCTTTTCTCCATTGCAGGCATTGAGATTTATAGACCTTTAATGAATTGCTTCCCAAGTATATTTACCTGGATGCACATGGGTACCTCAAACTCAACACATCCTGAGCTGAATCCATTATCCAACCTTCACTCAAAACCTGCTTCTTATCCTCTTGTATCCTTCTTTTCAGGGAATGGTACTATAGATATATAGTTCATTTATTTTGAAATTAAATCTGTTAACAAGTTCTTTTTTAAAATATATTTTGATTGACATCAGAGAGGAAAAGAGAAGGAGAGACAGAAACATAAATGGTGAGAGAGAATCATTGACTAGCTTCCTACTGCACACCCCTACTGGGGATTGAACCACAACCCGGGCATGTGCTCTGACCAGGAATTGAACCATGACCTCCTGGTTCATAGGTCTATGCTCATCCACTGAGCTATGCCCGCTGGGCAGTTAACAAGTTCTTTGATTTTAGCTACAATATTTTGCCAATCTGTCTAACCTTCTTAATCCATACTGTTGATACTTTATGTTTGGCCATTTCATTGCTTGCCAATGTAATGAATGTAAATCTGAGCAGCTTCATGGTCAGTTATCACAGAGTTGTATTCCAAATCAATCATTTGAATATCCTCCTTTCACAAAAAACAACATTAGAAACCAACTTAATATGTAGGGAAGTTTCTTGAAAGGTGCTAATCATTTACCGTATTTGCCAGCGTATAAGACGACTTTTTGGCCCTGAAAAATATGCCTCCAAGTGGGGGGTAGTCTTATAAGGCGAGTATATAACAAACTCTGTATTTTTAGTGGAAATGTTAGGGGGTCATCTTATACGCCCAGTCGTCTTATACGCCAGCAAATACGTATTTTTCAGGGCCAAAAAATCGTCTTATACGCCGGCAAATACGATATATATTGACTAGAGGCCTGGTGCACAAAATTCATGAACAGAGGGGGGCGGTTCCCTCAGCCTAGCCTGCACCCTCTCCAATTGGGGGCCCCTTGAGGGATGTCTGGCTGCCTATTTAGGCAAACCAGTAGTTGGACATCCCTCTCACGATCTGGGACTGTTGGCTCCTAACTGCTCACCTGCCTGCCTGCCTGATTTCCCCTACTTCTGCCTGCCAGCATGATCACACCTAACTTCCCTACCCTGCCAGTATTGTTGCCCCCAACTGCCATCCCCTGCTGACCTGATCTCTCCCTTGACCCTCCCCTGCCAGACTGATCTTGCCCCAAACTGCCTTTTCCTCCTGGCCTGGTTGTCCCCAACTGTCCCCCCTGCTGGCCTGATCTCACCCCCAACTGCCCTCCTCTGGAGACCTGATCTTGCCCCCAACTTCCCTCCTTTGCTGGCCAAGTTGATTCTGATCAGTCAGTTTCTATGCCAGTCAGTGTCAAAACCTCCACCTCCTAGGCAGCCATTGGCTCCCCACAGCATCCACATTTGGTTCTGATTGGTCAATTCCTATGCCATTCATCATCTCTGGGCCTATCAATGGGGCCTAATCAGAAAGGTGGGGCTCATCAGCAGCCCTAGTGGAGGCCTGGAGAGAAATGGAGGCCCAGCTGCTGGCCAGACTGGGTGAGAAAGAAAGAGGCAAGTGCTGATCAAAAGCTGCCTGAGAGGCAACAGATTAGTCCAGCCGTGGGCAAACTATGGCCCGTTCGGCTGTTTGATCCCTCCTGAGGAGCCAAAAGAGCAGAGGGTTCTATTGCTCTCCCCTCCACTCCCTCACCAGCAGCCCAAGATAAGAGTGCCAGCATGGTCAGGTTGCTTTTGTTCTGGCCCTCTGGTCCAGTTTTAGAACCCACTGTGGCCCTTGAGTCAAAAAGTTTGCCCAACCCTGGATTAGTCCCTGCTTCTCTCTTCAGGCCTCTCTCTGGCCCATATTTGCAGCCTACTCAGCAGTCAGTGATGGGGTACTAGGCCGTTAGTGTTGGGTTGCCACGGCAACCCAGCACTGACTGCAGGACTGACTGCCTTCCGGTTGGTAGAGTCTTGGTTGTTACTAGTTGTTAAAACCCAGGGTTTTTATATATTAGGAATATGTTTAGTCTCTGTAACACCTATATTACTTCAATTGTCTTTTAAGTGATCTCCCTGCCTCTAACACTGTTTTTTTTTTTCCCCATCTCACTCTCTCTACTACAGCTAGAATGATTTTTGAAAAAGGCATTTCCACGCTTAATACTATTTAAAAAATGCATTTCCTTGATTAATGCTATTATTTGTTTCCCATTGTCCACTGGTCCCTCATATGATAAGGTCCCTCATCATATGCTTCCCCTTAGCCCCCTAGCTCACTCACTACTGCTCACTCATCTCTCACTACTGCTCCATATTCTTTGCACCATAGTGTCCTTTTGGTATATATATATATATATATATATATATATATATATATATATATATATATATGTTAACTGTGCCTGGTGAGCACTGATATGCATGTCCAAAGAAAATGCAATCTACTTTGGGAGATTAGTTGGATAC
This sequence comes from Vespertilio murinus, assembly GCA_963924515.1. Taxonomy (NCBI): domain Eukaryota; kingdom Metazoa; phylum Chordata; class Mammalia; order Chiroptera; family Vespertilionidae; genus Vespertilio; species Vespertilio murinus. The sequence goes on from OZ004710.1 coordinate 73,419,929, forward strand.
ATAGTTGGGTAATGGAGAACAGATTACATGTTAAATGTGGTGATACTAACTTTCAGTAAGGGGATGAGACAACAATGAGGGTTAGAACCATAGAGGAAGGTTCCCATGGAACAGATGAGGTGTGAAGATGGTGAGGAGTAGTACTTGGACCAAGAGAGGTAATTCTGGACTGAGTGAATGGAGTTATGAGAATAAGCCCCTGATAAAGATGGGGGGTTATAATCTGGACACTTAGGTAGAGATCAGTATGGACTCATTGTTCTCTGAAATTCCAACAGGAAAATTTCTAGTTACTCTTTAGGGTGTTTTAAGCATAGGATAGGGAATGATGGTTTACCAGGGTCCTGTTTCAATGGATTGTACTCTACATCCTAAACTGAAAGAGACACAGTCACTTGTATGGTGGCAATTATGGCTTGCAAAGTGTCATGTGAAAAATAACCCTTCTCATGGTGATGACGATTATATATTTACTCTATTTAGATGAAGAATTCTCTGTTCAGCATAACGTTTCCACATAGAAACAGATAAGC